>JAADKR020000001.1:10141259-10152848 GCA_011763505.2 Lythrypnus dalli
TCAAGCAACTTGGATTTTGCTCTTCTCCAGCCTTTCTCCAGACTCTGGGGCCTTGACTTCCAAATGAAATACAAAACGCTTCTTCCGTTGTCTCAAGTCCATGGGAATACAGCTATTGTTGCCCATTTCCCAGACACGTCTGTGAACAGTGGCTTTTGATACCTGGACTTTTAATTGCATTACAGAAAATAAAGAACTGTATCACAATATTCTAATTTTCTGAGACAGTCCTGTATACATTTTTTTTTGCCAAATCTATTTCTTTTTTACAATAAAAGTGACATTAAAAAAGTTTTTGGACAGTGTGAGGAATAATGTTTATAACTGATTATAGTTTAAATCCAAATTAATCAACATGGCTCTGTTTATTGTTTAGACTAGCTCCATATATACATATTACGAAAATAAGAACAAAGTCACATTATAAGACCTCCTGCTGTTCTGGCAGCAGCTGAATGGTTGTCTTGACTTGCCGGTGTTGCACAATAAATGCAAGTTCTCCCGTCAAACTACATGCTGGGGTTTCCATCAGTCCATAAACGCACCACGGCCGTCAGAGCGTCACTATTGATCACATACTGCAGCTGATTCTCTCATGTACATTGAACATGTACAGATGCAGCACAATCAGACTGACACAACAGGGAATGTCTTGGGCTGACCCATTTTACTCGTTCCGTCACTAATTAGTTGATGCGGTCTTAGTGGACTACAGTTTTCATCAATCACTAAATGCAGCATTTTTTGCATCAGTTCAGATGGTCTCAGTTTAGCCTGTATTCCCCATAAGCCTGTGGCACTACTACGGGAGCCTAATATTTCATAGCTGTAACAAATACAGTGTTTTACAGACAGGTGAGGCATTTTCTATAAAATGGTTTTGTGTTGCGCAACAGCAGCTCCAAGTCTGTGACTGTGGCCGTCTTTATGCACGGTTTCTTCAGTTGTTGTTGAGTTATACACGGTTTCTTCAGTTGTTGTTGAGTTGTTTGTTCAGTTTTTGTTGAGTTGTTTAATCCTCAAGTGACATGGTCCTACGCTGAAATATCCTCTACGCAAGGGCTTTGATGAAAGCACGTCAGATCAAAAGTGAAAGTGTAGCGCAGTGCTGTAGCAGCGGCAGAACCAGGATGGACCTGTTCTCACTGAGTCTTTCACCACTTCATTCTGCCTTTTCTCGAGGCAAAAAAGACCAGGAAATCCGCCTTTCCCGACCCTTCTCTGCACCGCACAGAGCTAACGTTGATAAAAATAGTCGCCTGATAAGACACGGAAGTGCGCAGCACGTCTTTTACTATACAGGACACGTGGATTTATTTACATCACGGGGAAAGGGAAGCCCGTGGCACAGGGAGATCATTCTGTTAGACCCCGGGGATATTTGAGATCACGGACAACGTAGGGGAGAGGAAAACTACTGCTTTGTTTGGATTATATGGATATTGTCTACAGCTGTCTACCTGACCAATTGTTTTGGCGACTCTGTTTTAATGTGCTCTGTAATTAATATTGGACAATTTCCCACGGCACAGCTGAACCTCTCTCATTTCACGGCAGTGTGCGGCGGCGCAGTGGTTGGGAAACACTGCTCTAGGTGTCTAACTGGCTGCAGTGTTGTCATTTGTGTTGTTGAAGTTAAATATATTTGTAAACTCGTTGCACTTAGATGCCAAGATGAAGTCTAAGGGCAGTGAAGCTGGAGAATTTGAAGAGTTGTTACTGCAGGTTGTGATATTTTCAGAAAAAAAAAAAACACCTCTCTCTTGTGCTATACAAAATCTGGTTGAACTCACATAGTATTTCTTTGTAAGTCTCATAATGAAATTGGAGCTTTGATTTGCGCCATTTACGTTTGGCTTTCCGGCACTCTCCTTTCTGTGTCCTCACTCAAACTTCATATCCCCAAGGTCCTTTTCGCTTATTTTTTGCTATCCTAATTTTGACGGGAGAAATGGTGTCTAGAAAATTCATAACACTTGATGAATAAGAATCCAACAGATTCACATTTGAGAGAGTCCACATTCGAACATGTGGTATTTTCAAATTTGATCATTTCCGCAAACTGTGCCCGTGTTGGATCATTTATGTGTCTTTTTTGAATAACTGCAGTCCCATCTCCTGTTTTGGCTGCAACAGACAGGTCAAAGAAGACACAAATAGATAAAGCAACATCAGCAGCATTCATTTTTGATATAATAACACATATTGTAATGACTAATTCTAAAGTATGACCTTTGTTGTGAGTTCGCTCCATCACATGCTGAGTTAAACCAAACATTTCAACGACAGAACCTAGTGCGTTAGTGTGCCTGTCATCAACAACGTCCACATGCACATTAAAATCACATGTAATAAACAAACAATTAAAATCTGTGCACACACCTGAAAGTAGTTCAGAAAAATATTCAATCAAACGATTTTGTAAATGGTCATGTAAAATATTGACTGTTTTATCTCCATTTTGAATGACACATACTCAAATAATGAAAAAATACCAAATGACAGTTTGTGGTTGAGTATATTGTCCCTGAATATAGCACAAACCCCACCACCTCTGTCATGCCAAAAGTATTCGCTCAGCTGCCTTGATATTTATGAGCTTAAATGACATCCCATTCCTAATCCATAGGGTTCAATATGATGTTGTTCACTCTTTGCAGCTAGAACAGCTTCAACTCTTCTGGAAAGGCTGTCCACAAGGTTTAGAAGTGTTTTTCTGGGCATTCTTCCATCCTCCTTCCAAAGAAACATCAACTGCCACAGTCAGCTGCTCATTCACAAAAGCTCTAAATGCCTCGACTTTAGAAAAGAGAAACATTGCTACAGTAACACAAAAAATAAGATTTTACATTTAGTTAGGAATTTTTACCTGGATTAACATTTTTATGAATAGACTTTTCTTGCTAGAGCATGTAAAATGATGAAATATACTCTAAAGTCAGTATATCTATATAACTATTGATCTTTACATCAATCTATATACCTATCTATTTATATTATTAATAACCACCACAGGCATTATCCTATCAAATGAGAGAGAGAGAGATTCAAAAATAAAACAACGTGAATGACTCAAAAGAAACACATTCACCACAAAAGTCACCTCACTAGTATTATAAATAAACCACGATCTACATGATCAAAAGCTTGTTCAGATCACTTCACTCCTTGGCTTCTCTATATCAAGCCCATGAAAGCGTAGCCTCTAACTGCACTGATGGCGGTGATGGTGTGTGATGTGTGTGGCCTGTACTCCATCAGATAGTGGCCTTTCCCCTGACATTCAGACTGATGGCTCTATTTGGGCTCCTGTGTGCTCCTGTCAGATGATGATGGATCAGCTGGACACACAGCAGGGTGAAGAAAGAGCTTTTGACATCGGATTAAGGAGGGGACAGAGCAGTGGAGTCAAAGATGGTCAAATAATGTGAGCTTATAAGATTAGTTTAAAAGTAAATTAACTTTTTAATGAGCCGGTCAGTTTTATGTAAAATCGACCATTGAGTCTTCCTAAAACAATGACATCACAGCGCCAGCATTGTGTTTTGCATAATCTATTGACTTTATGATGAGTATAACTGCACAATCCTCAGCTTCGCCGCCAGCCAGAGACCACTGCGAAGTTAGCTTTCATTATTTCTATCTGTATATTGGACGTTATAGGCAGGATTTCAGCTTTACTATAGAATCAGAATCATGCATGATAAATTTATGGAGCAGTTTCAGACTCACCACAGTGTTTTTGTTGCTTGTACTATTTCCTGAGGTATTGTCACGGCGCCTCACACAGGCCTGGCACATGTTGTGCAGTATTTTCACAGGCACAGAGTAAAGCCATGTGGATGCACACATTTACTGAGCCAGCCCCATATTAACTGAGAAAGTTTGTGAAATTATAAATGTTTTGTCTTTGCGTGGTGGATACAGCCTTACGCCTGGCTCCCCTCGGGTCTCATCGTTGCGGGGTACAGGGAATCTGTTACTGATTTTCCCGGTGCCTTGGCATTAAGCCACAAAGACAGCCCAGAAATCTAAGTCATCTTATTGGTTTTTTTATTAAAGTTGAATACAGCCAAGAGTAACACGCCGGACATCTCTCCTTGCATGCCTTGGAGAGAGTTTGTGGAAGTTTCACCTTTTAACAAAGACCTTAGTCTCCTCCCTGTTCACTATGTGTGTGTGTGTGTGTGTGTGTGTGTGTGTGTGTGTGTGTGTGTGTGTGTGTGTCTGTCTGTCTGTCTGTTTGGGGGGGTTGGGGCATGCTCTGACCATACAACCTCCTGAAAGATTGCATAATCTAATCTAAACCGGTCAGTCGCAAAACACATAACACAAGACAATGTCTTTCTGCATACCTTTTCTTTACGGTGTTGTGATAACTTCCATCCATCCATCGATCTTCTTCCACTTCATCCGGGGCCGGGTCGCGGGGGCAGCGATCTGAGCAAGGATGCCCGACGTTCCCAATCCACGCACACCTCCTCCAGCTCATCTCAGGGGACCCCAAGTCATGCCAAGGCCAGCGAAGAGACGTAGTCTCTCCAGCGTGTCCTAGGTCTTCCCCGGGGCCTTCTCCTGAGGGGAGATGCCTGGAACACCTCTCGAGGGAGGCGACCAGGTGGCATGCGAAACAGATGCCCGAGCCACCTCAGCTGGCTCCTCTCGACATGAAGGAGCAGCGGTTCTACTCCGAGCCCCTCCCGGATGACTGAGCTCCTCACCCTATCCCTAAGGGTGAGTCCAGCCATCCTGCGAAGGAATCTCCAGATTCTCCAGGAATCTCCACCGCTTGTATCCGCGATCTTGTCCTTTCAGTCACTACCCAAATCTCGTGGCCATAGATGAGAGTGGGGACGCAGCTCCTTCTTCACCACAACGGTCCGATACAGCGACTGCATCACCGCAGACGCTGCACCGATCCGTCTGTCGAACTCATGCTCCATCCTTCCCTCACTCATGAACAACATCCCGAGATACTTGAACTCCTCCACTTGAGGCAAGGACTCTCCACCGACCCGGAGAAGGCAAGCCACCTTTTTCCGGGCGAGAACCATGGCCTCGGATTTGGAGGTGCTGATTTTCATCCCGGTTGATTCGCACACGGCTGCAAACCGTCCGAGTGCATGCTGGAGGTCCTGATTTGATGAAGCCAACAGAACAACATAATCCGCAAACAGCAGAATAGTGATAACTTTGTTGCTATATCTAAACTAAGTGTTTTGCCCCCACAAGTCCAGGCCATTAAAAAGATATAAATCCTTCGCACTGCTCTGCAGCTGCAGTTACCAGGAGCCTCTGTTTCAAGTTACAATGAATAATAATGACAAACAGGAAGTATATCACTGTGAAAAAAGGAGCTTTGTTGTGATGAGCGAAGGAGGGTTTCAAGTTTGTTTTGCAGCAGGTCGATTTCCTCCCATGGATGAGCAAGGCTGAATCTTAAAATTGTTGCCCAAAGTTAAAACATCACTATTTTCAAATGTACTACATGACCTAACAAAGGTCATTTGGAGAAGTCAGTGGTGCAGTTAGTAGCATGGTTCGTCTTGTGACTTAAGGATCGGTGGTTTGAATCCTGCAGGTGCACATTGTTGTTGTGTCCTTGGGCAAGACACTTCACCCTCCTTGCCTCCAGTGTCTGCGCACACTGGTGTGTAAATGAGAGTGTGAATGGGCGAGTGGTTCTTTGATGTGAAGTGTTTAGAGTGCCTAACACAAGTAGAAAAATGCTCAGAGGCTCAGTCTCGCACCAGCCCTCGAAGCGAGTTGGAGGAGAAATAGCGAACATTGCAAGTATCAATTTTTAGGTTAGCTATCTATTAGGGACAGACACAGACTGCAGTGCATGGTGCGCGCTGCCGGGAAGGTGATCGGCGGCAAACTGTCATCTCTCCAGGACCTGTATGTCTCCAGGACCAGGGGGCGTGCAGGTCGGATCACAGCTGACCCTTCTCAACCTGGACACAGACTGTCCCATACTCTCCCCTCAGGGAGGAGGCTACGGTCCATTCGGACCAGAACCTCCCGCCACGAGAACAGTTTCTTCCAAATGTGCTTTAGCAAACCTCAAGTGGCTTTGTTTGTGATGTGGGCGGAGCTTCTTCTCCATTACTCTCCCATGCAGCATCTTCTTGTGCAAAGTGTGCTGCATAGTTAAATGATCCACAATGACTCCATCTGCAGCAAAATCATGTTGTAGGTCTTTGGTGATGGTCTGTGGGTTGACTTTGACTGTTCTCACAATTTTTTGCTTCTGTTTATCCCAGATTTTCCTTGGTCTGCGACTTCGAGCCTTAACTTGAACTGTGCCTGTGGTCTTCCATTTACTCAGTTTGTTCCTAACTGTCAAAACAGAAAACTGAAATCTCTGAAACAGATTTTGGGATCTTTCCCCTAATCCATGATGTTCCTTGTTTTCAGGTCGTTTGACAGTTTTTTTGAGACTCCCATGTCATTACTCTTTAGAGAAAATGCAAAGAGGAGAAAAAGCCTGTAATTGGCCTTAAATATCCTTTCTCATGATTGGATTCACCTATTAATAATCTACAATTCTCCTATAAACTTCGTTTCACTTCTCAAATATCACTGTGTTTGTCTCCCATGTGATATATTTAACTGTTTTTTTATCGTTAGAACCAAAGATTTACAAAAGAAAATCATGAAAATTAACTTTCGCACCCCACTGTATATGGACCTGCGCTGAGAGATGAAAGACAGTGCGCACTGTCCGTACGTGCACTGTCTGTCCGTGCACCCATTGTCCACGCTTCATAAACGTGATCCAGAAGCAGCAAGTTTCCGCAGTTTTGTGCATTAAGTCCATATTTTTTAATACAAAAACATAAAATGACTGGAAACTTACAATACATTTAAACGTTTCAAATTCGTATCTGTATATTTATTGTATTCCCTCTCTTCACCTGCAATGTATCGCCTTAAACACCACATGAACCACCACAGAACTTTTTATTTTACCTTGTTCTACTCTTTCAAGTTTGTTTTGACTTGAAACATTGAACTTGGTTGAACTTCATTATTTGTATCACTTTTAAATGTGCTCTTAAAGACTGCACTCATGGGCAGATGTGTGTGATTAACAGCAGCTGCTACATCAGACACTGCACATGTTGGAGATGTTTGGACCACATTTGCATCATTATTCACTTTAATTCAACTCAACTGTCAGACTTACACAACAAGTTAATTAGCAATGCAACAAAGGTTTATTTTATTAGTCACACTGCCCGGCTCCAAAAGAAAATGAAGGGATTTAACATTATTTCTCTACATTTATTTCTTTACATTTGTTTCATTTTGTTACATTCATATTCATTTACAATATATTGTGTGAGATCTGACTGAGATCTGTGAAAGTGCACTTGTGAAACTGAACTGCTGCTAAACACAAGGTCAAGTCATCACGCTACCTCTGCATCCAGACAGGCATGTTTAGGAAAGTGTAGAGGATTTTTGTGCTTATGTTACAGATAAGGCAAGTGCACTCATTTTTGAGACTCAGTGAGATTGAATAAAAGACTGTGAGCCGCTTTGCATCTCCTCTGTGGAGCTGGACATTTTATGCTTTACTAGGATTCATTTGCAAAATAAATCGACCTCCTAAGAAACACGCTCGCCACCAAAATACCCAAATGTCATATATTTTATGAAGTAGGAGCTACTTTTGCTGTGGGATTGTTTTTGGAAGGTCTTGTATTGATGATTTGAGAGCAAAAAATTCTCCAGCACATTCAAAAGTTTTGATTTTTATTTATTTTTATTAAAATGAGACAACCAGATTAGCCACAGAAAAAAACTAATCAGAGAAGATAATGCAATTTACTTTCACAAAGCATTTAAAGTGCATTAAATAAGCATGTTTCCAAATGGATTAAAGAAAAATGCTATAATGTGGTTTGTTCAAAGTGAGAAAATTAAACTAAAGGCAACGTTTGGCAATTCATGTATTTTTAGTAGAAAATGTATTCATTTTCTCATGTCAGCTTGGACTGTGAAGGAGTGTATTTAAGTAGAGTTTTCAAGGATATGTACTTTAGTGTACTCTGATACATTTGAAAGAGAAATATGATACTTTCTACTCTACAACCTGTATATAAATCTCCAAAGTGAAGAGTATATTTGGCCATGTGGTTTATTTCAATTTAAACGCCATGAAATGCCTGTATTTGAGCACATGCTTACCTTGTCACTCATGCCTTTTCTCTGTTCAGGGTTATCGATTTAGTCATCAGGGTAGCCCAACTCAGGGAGAGCCAACTTTTCACTGCCACACTGCGCTGCTGTGGAGGGTCACATATAGAAATGACACAGTCTAATGTCTTTGTTGAAAGGCCCACTTTACGCTTGAATCAGATGATTTAGCTTTTAACCCGGTTACAGTTGTTCCACTGTAAAAATCTGACAAAGTCTGACTGTTGATGAAAACAGTTGATTACCTAAAGTGGAAGCCTTATTTTTACTAAGCTACATTATACATTAGATTATACATTGCTGGCTTAAATTTAGCTTGAGCTTTGGAAAAACAAGGCAATCTGTTTTCTGTTTCTTCACTAGTTGGGTTGATAGCAAAACCGAGCCTTGGGTTTATTTCACACAGTTTTGAGGAAAATTTTGTATATTTAGTCTGTCTTCTACAGAACTCTAGTCCCTCCAGCGCATGCCCTCCTCCAAAACATGCTTCTTCGTGTGTTAATGGGGCTTTACTTGACCACTTTCTGTATTCTGCATGGAGAAGTATTCTGGACATGCCGCAGTTGGAGTATTTGGACATAACACGCTTAGATTGTTAATTAATGAAACCAATCAGCAAAACGAGACAACTGTAGCGCGACGTGCAGAGTGATGTAGTCCATTTGTGTTTGTGCCCCTTTGAAGGCGCAAGAGAGCTGATAGTGAAAAAAAAATAATCTGCGATCACTAATATTTACTGGCCTCTCATTCCAGCCTTCAATCAGGTTACTTAGCTCTCCTCATGTGGAAGCATCTCCTCGACTCTGAATGATCAATGCGCTGCACTCCATCACGTGATTGTTTTGGCCTAAAACCTAATCGTGTATTGCGGTCCAAACTCTAAACAAGTTTCTCTCAGCAGAAATCAGCTGAATTCCTTATTTATCTTTTAGTGCTGTGCATTTAGGCTGAATGCGCTTTCATGAGTCTTTATAATATATCGCCAAATTCCTATTATCACTGTATAGAGTGATGTATAAATCGCAAAAAACCCAAAATAATGCAAAATCACTGAGGTTCTCCATCTGACAGATTTACAATTTTTCTTCTAACACAGCCTAAAAAAACTCCTGCAAAATGAGTTAAGTTGTAGTCATGATTTTCCTCATTCATTTCCATTTTAACTTTTTATAGATAGAGACGGTATCTTTGGGAACAGCCCTAAAAGGTCAAGTTCAAAACTGCTATAAGAGGAAAACAAAGACGAACAGAACTACTCTTTATTACGCCACAACTGCTCTAACAATTGCTAAATCAACGAAGGAAGAAGTGGTGCCACGGCTCAAATTTGTACATATAAAGGAATAAAACTATTGTTAGTTTCATGCTACGAGTGTCCTTTTTTATTTCAAGTAGTTTCAAGATTTCAAGGGCCAGATTTTGTCTTGACTTTACTTGTGTGTGCTAAATATATGTATAGTCTACCAGAAAACGTCTAAAATGAGAAAAAAAAATAGGATTTCCACCACAGACTTCCTCTCCCCTTGCTTGGCCACACCCCGGGTATGAAATTGAAAACTTGCCTTGGTAACAATAAAGTATTGCTGTCGCAATATTCAAGACAGTAATCAAATATTACAATTTGAATTACAAAATATTTCTCTTGTGAAGCAAAACATGTGGAAATGCTATACAAATACAATTCCCTTGCCTAATAACCAAGAACTATAGCATTAACCCTGTTCAACTCCAGTCTTACATCCTTTCTATTTGCAAGAATGATCTGAAAAAATGTAATGTATATTTCTGTCTTGTTTTTGCCATTTGGATATAGTGACTCAGACTGACCTCATATGAGTTTCTTTGATTCCACTCCCTGCTGCAGTGTTGTGAATAGACTTACGTCTGAGGTTTATATCAGTACATCCATATTGTTGTTTTGTGAAAGTGCTTTCTGACCCCTGTTATTCTCTGTCCTCCTCAGATTGCACACTGGTAATGCCATATACTCTATAGACATATTTGCATAAAAGTGGCATGAAAAACTGTCTATTATTTCTCTTGCTTGATCTTTGTTGGTCTCATTATGGTTGGCTCTAGATGTATGGGTTGAAGGTTCTGTTCTCATTTAAGACAGACAAAAACACCTTTTTATGGATTTCTGAGAGCTGAGGTCGGTCGTGTTGTTAACATATTTACTGGGAGAGTTTCATTACTTTATTGGAATTCCTCTCAAGTGTTAGTATAAAGACTAAACAGTTATCTGGACAGGGCCCATTCGTGTTCGAGTTATGTGAATGTGATGCGCTTTGGATCTGCTTTTCCCTCCAGTGTGCACTGAGGTTCTGTCGTGGAATCATTTCTGTGAACCTGCAGGTCCTCGCAAACGAGCAGCAATGCACACTCACGCCACAATCTCCCCTCATACCACACGCCCTAGAGCCTTGTCTATTACCATCATCGTCATCATACTTTTAGTGTCAAAGCTGAGCTGATTATCAGGCTGATGCCAGGACTCAAAAAGAGAAGGGACACAAGTGCATGAATGAACACCGCTGCTGCGTGCATTATTTCCTCGGCCAGACTTTGGCTTGCGGCTGAAGCACTCTGTCTGTTCTTGTGCTTTAGTTCAATCACACATACATCGCTGTATCATAAGTGCATGATAATAACAGCTGGTTTCTGATCAGAGCTGAGCAATGTCTGACTTTATAACATCACTTTAGCTCATTTGTGAAAGCTAGTGAACGACTGTAATATGACCACCATTAGGTTACGCTCAGCCACTGCTGTCGCCATTGCCGACAGTGCACACAAATTCATGGTCGCATTAACATAGCAATGAGCCTTGGGCCCTGCCCCCTCCTTTTGTTGGAATTATACCTGTTTTTAACACTCCTTTTCACAATCTCTGATGCCCGAGGAATGTTTGTAGAGCAAAGTAGTTCTTCTGTGATTTAGTAGCTGAAATCTTTGGGGTGCTTTGGTAATCGCTGGGGGAGCTTCAGGCAACTTTTGTTTGCTGAGATGTTCTGTCACCGGCTCACCATAAGGAAGACGGTTTGTCGCCGTTGTGTGGTTGAACGGGTTGTAAATTTGAGGATGTTTGAAAACGCAAAGTGATTTTTTATAAAAGACATTTAAACAGATTCAAACTTTCTACATTTCAATACTTAATCATCATTGTTTACTTATATCAGAGAAATGTTTGACCAATAGAATCTGTATTTTTACTCAGAAAATGAAATCTTTCACCACCACTGGATAGAGTTGACAATATAAACACTTAGAGTACCGTATTTTCCGCACTATAAGGCGCATCTGATTATAAGGCGCACCTTCAATGAATGGCCTACTTTAGAAATGTGTCCATACATAGAGCGCACCGGATTATAAAGCGCA
>JAADKR020000001.1:10169003-10179877 GCA_011763505.2 Lythrypnus dalli
GACTGCAGCCCCAACCAGAAGCTTCAAAGGCGGGTTTTACTCAGCAGAGCAGTTCAAGAGAAAATGGCTGCTGTTTCCAGGTCTTGTTTGCACATCTGTCAGAGGGTGGCCGTGCAGGAGAAAATGAGGTCTCGGGCAGCTTCACTGTTTGAAATCCAGATAGGAGATAGATCTTTGTGTTCCCATGACTGCACCGCGGCTTTAAACAGATGCTATTTATGGGAAGTGATCATGTCGAATTCAGCAAATAGCCAAAAAGAGGTGTATTATAGGCTTTGCTGCATTGCGAGTACATTGTTTTTTGTGGAGGTGCACGTGTGAATGGAAGTCTTTGAGAAACCACACGCCAGGCTTTGTGCATCTTGTGCCAGTTCCACTTGTGAAGGATTGTTTCAGAAAGGGCAGCTGTTTATCTGTGTAACCTATAAAAACAGAAGAGCTGTGTTCCACCAGAGCACTCTTACTCTTTCATGAAGTATTTGAGCAAACATGGCCTACTGAAGCAGTTATTGTCGACTATTTATTATCTCGGAATGTATGCGTATGTGTGTATATGCTCGACTTTGACCCAGATCTGTTTAAGTTTGAGGAACTAGTTTTGTGGAGTTGCTTAAACAACATGCTGAATTCCAATATGTTGCAACTCATTGCTGACATTGATGAATCTTGGATGTTGAAGATATTAACAGTTCTAACCTGTTTTTTCTGCTGCACGGTAGAATATAAATTGAAATGACAGGGGGGCACTGGTTACTACAGTCAGACTGAACTTGAGACTCACCTCTTATATTTGATGTTTAATGCTGTTGACTGCTTCTAAAGTTGAATTGTTGACTCGCCCACTGTGAGGTCCTACATCATAGATTCCTTTATAATAAAGAGAAATCAGTGTCAAATGTTACAAAAATGAAACATTCAAAACAGACTTTCAGTCGGGCAACAACTGGTATTTGCTACTGTCTCTTATCCGAATGTTGTTTTTCTTAGTACTTATTTAATCTGATCTTTGTATATGGTCTAAAATCAAACCAACAGTCTGTCTGTTGTTTGTTTTCATGCTCTTGTGCCTCTCAGAGCAGAGCGCCCTCAGCTGCCTCACAGCTAGTGGCTCATACGCACATATCTGCACACTGTCAGGGAGCTCTGCCTGTGTGTCTGAAGTGAAGCACTTCTACAGTCAAGAGGAGAACCCTCAGAATTAATCTATGGGGTCAAAGTCTGTCTTCAACCTCTGTAAATGCATTTGAACAAAACCCAAGGTAAATATTTAAATTCTCAAAATGAACCGGTGTTCCTTGTAATATTTAAAAATGCATGAGGGGCATATAGTGGCCATCTACGCTTTCATGTGCCTCAATAAATGAATATTGTGCAGGGGCCTTCACCTGTGTGTTCCCATCTGCTAAACGGCACATTTAGCAGATGGGAATTGAAGCAAGCCTTACGAATGCTTGCTTGTTCCCATGTTTGTGTGCTTTTGTTATTTCACTTTTATATGAACGCACAGGTGTTTAGCCTTGCGTCAGGAGTACGGCAGTGCGGTGGGCGGGGCTAATGCTGGAGTATAAACTCTGCTTTTGGCCTAGGCCACACATTTCGCGTGTTTCCCGATGCGTAACGCACTCTTTAAAGAAGGATTGATTTTATTTTATGTGGGCAGCTGTGCCGGGGTGTGCAACGCCAATCCACCACAATGAAAGTGCAATAAAAACGCAGCAAAAAGATGCAATGCAGGGGCTGAACACTTTACAGCTGATTTATGGTCAACCGTCAACTCCACTCATCTGCGCTGAACGGAGCTGGCAGCCAATCAATGAGCTCGCTCAGCTGCAGCTACAGAGACAAAACGCATACGTGCGTCTTCTTCAAATGTCACTTCAGGTCTGGGATCTATTCAACATGAGGAAACAAACAGCAGTCTCCCTCTTCCAAGTTATTTTTGAATAATATACTGTTCCCATATTGTTTTAGTGTTATCTAAAGTGGCTATTGCTGTGAAAGACTTTTTATACAAGACTGCTGAACTTAAATATATCATATCGTGATACTGCAAATCCCATAATTATCGTGATACATACTTGCTAGCTATCCGCACAGCTAAACAGATCCAGAAACTCCAGACTCCAGGGGAAGTTCAGCGTTGTTTACTGAATCATTAATTTGTGAAACTGTAACAATACAAAGAGACAACAAAGTACATGTCAATATTTATGCTGAAATAACAAAGGCAGGCAAAACTAATTCATTTGCAGAGGGATAGTTGTAGACAGTAGCCGTTAGCTTAGCCGTTAGCATCGCGATTAGCATAAACGTTAGCAACATTAAGTTTTACAGACACCCAAAACACACATATTTCAAATTACAATCTGTAATGTCATTCAAACTTGTGATACTCACAGACAGTGCTTTAGCAAACACCAATATAAAGAAAAGGCAGGAGAATGGAGCTGACATTGACTCTTCATTAACTGCAGCGAGAAACAACTTCCTGTCTGGTTTCTTCTTCTACTGTCAAATCACAAAGTGAACGAAAAACAACCACTAGATGGCGCACCTCAGCAACAAACATCAGGATATACACAGTGAACAGCTAGTATATTCATGAAACAGAAGAAAAAGCAGAAGTAGCCTGCCAACTGGTTTACTTTTCTACAGTGAGTATCTTCAGCTACTGGGCACTCATTTTAAACCCTCTTTTTCATATTGTGTCATGTTGTACGGCCATACCATCTCTGTAGTATAAGTATAATCGTGGCAATTTAATAAATAAACCAGCTGATTGCAGACACTCGCTAATGCGTCTAATGCTAATGCTAATGCGGCTAATGCTAATGTGGCTAATGCTAACGGGGCATAGCAGCAGCTTTTACACTCATTGAAGAGGGTCTGCATCTGCTAAAAAACATTAATACAGAGAAAGAATTAGCAGCAATTCCATTTAGCTTTAAGAGTAGAGTCAGAACTCTCGTAGAATCCGGTCCAACAGCATGATGTGGAGCTAAAGTAGGTCTTTTCTTATGCATAATAAGTAGCCATGTGCCTCTGGGTGTGCACTCAGTCTTAAAAGCCAATTGGACTGAAATAGCATGTATCTGTCACTAAGATATAATATTGTGTCTGCACTGTATTACATTGGAAGCTCTGCATTGATATCTCCATGTAAATAAAACATGTCCCACCTCCAGGTTAGAACATGCTCGAAAGTGCAGACTCCATGCATGTGTGAATTTCAGATTTCTATTACTGCGATAAAGGTCCACTGGGATGTAGGAAATGTGTCAGGAAAGGTATGTATAAAAACAAGGAAATACATTTTTAAATTGATAGTGGCGGTCCAAAATTATTGTTGATAAAAGTAATAAACAATTGTGCATTTCATTTATATTGCACTTTAGATTTCAATGAAAAACTACAACATTAATCATCATAACTTTCTTCATGCATTTAGTTTATAAGCGAAATGCACATATTTTCAAGCAGCAATATTGCCTCAGTGACATTCAAGAAAAAAAAAAAAAACAAGCACAATGCACAAAGGTGATTTTACAGAAATGTCTGCTTTTACTGTATACTGAAGGACAAAACTAATGTTATTCTACCAATAGAAAAATCAAGCACAGGGCTGTGGGATATTAATGTATATCAATATTGCTTTACCTTAAGACATTTTCCAGCCAGATATACTGACTATATTGCGGTCTTCATATCTTCACTGCTGTCACCTGCTGCGAAGAATGGCTCAACTAAATAATACAATTAGATATCAAGTGTCGGCTGATCTCCTGCATAAAGCAATCCTCTGGAATTAGTTTGTCTTTGTGATATAGAGATGGCTGCAGCAAATGTTTAATCTTCACCTCCTTTCATCGTCGGCATCAGTTCCCAGCAGAACAGAACTCATCTCATGCAGGGAGTAAATCAAACCCAAAATGATCCCAGAACTCAAGGACAAAAAACAACCGTAAACTGTGCTGCTGACACTTTTCTAAAGACGCCGATGATGCCATGGCACAGAAAACAACAGATGTCAGAAGGAGCCATGTAACAGTGCAGACTCTGTGGCACAGTTTATCTAATGGAGGAGAAAAAACACAGCCAGACAGCAGTGGAGAGTTAATAGAGTTACCACACAACCTTTTACCGTGGTCAAGACGACTGAGGCTCGAGCTCGCCCAGTTAATTCCTCATCAAACTGGAACACATTCTGCCACAATATGTCTATGTCCGCCCAGGCACTTCTGCTCCTAACACAGAGCAACAGATTCAAGTGGCTGCACACACTGCACTGGGGAGAGTTGGATGCCTTTAAACTGTTAAAAGAAAAAGTTTATGATGAAAAATGTGCATCAAATACATAGGATGATCTGCAGACCCATTTTAATTGTTATTTCATATGTGTGTCAATTTGTTGTTCCTACTATTTATCAGTTGGATGTGTTTAAAAATGGCAATATATTGTGATGAATAGCAACAAAATAATAATAGCAATCTATTGTATTGTCTGTTCTATCTATTCTAAGTATAGACGTACTGTACTCAACCAATACCGTCCAGTTGAAGATTCAAGCTTTCTCTATCATATCTATTTTAATCTATAGAAATCTAGGAGTAATCATGGACTCAGACCTGAACATAAACAGCCAAATCAAAGCAATAACATCAGCTGCTTTATAACATCTAAAAACATTGCCAAGATCAAAAATATAGTATTTAAACCAGAATTAGACTGAAACAATGACTGCCTTGTAGGGATTAATGTAGTAATTAAAAACAAATCTTTCATACTTCATTGTTTGCGCTCTGGTATTACCAGCCTTTTGTCTCGGAAATGCCACTTTTTGATATTCAGAAATAAAGACATCTATTCAGTATATGGAATGGTAAGCAGAGGTGTTTATGTGTACCTTAAACCAATGGTCATAAACTGCTTTAAGACCGTTTAAGACTGCTGAAGACCCTGGGGCTGCCCTGCTGTATCTGTCTAGGATAACATCAGGATCTCTCACTTGTAATTATGCATTGCAACAACAAAAGGAATTTTCCCTTATGTGGTTTTGTATTCTCTCACTTTTTATTCCCACCAATTCATTTCCTTTTGTCCCTTTTCCCTTTGACCCATGTTTTACTGCTGGGGCCTATTATAATCTTGATAATGAGAAAATAATCCAACATGTTATTCCTCTCCTGCAGGGATGACATTCATTTACCCTGCGTCAAGGCTTGGGAAATTAATCCTAACCCCTATTGTTTCCCTTTCTCTCTAATGCATTTTTTTTTTTTTTACGTCGGAATATCTCTCTGGCTCCTGGGCTTTCTGCAGTTCTGTGCTTTGTGTGGCTGCCGTTTACTGCCAAGTAACTGTGATGCACTTCCCAATGTATGTGCTCATATGTCCTGACTAAATCATATCTGTCTCCCGCAGGAAAGGCCTTTGTGATAACCTATATAAGATTAAAATTCTACACCAGCCGGCCCGAGAGCTTCGCCATCTACAAACGCACGGAGGAGGGAGGGCCCTGGATCCCGTACCAGTATTACAGCGCGTCCTGCGAGAAAACATATGGCAAAGCTGCCAGAGGTTATATTCGCCCTGGGGACGACGAGCAAACGGCTTTGTGTACGGATGAATTCAGCGATATCTCACCGCTGACTGGAGGCAACGTGGCATTTTCCACCTTAGAGGGACGGCCCAGCGCCTACAACTTCGACCAGAGCGTGGTTTTACAGGTAGGCTTGCCTTTAAAACCATCTAAAACTGCTCAGTTATTATGGCTTATTATACAATTTCCTTTGAAGTTATTTTGAATACCATTTCCAATTTGATTTTCAATTTGCATGCAGGGTTGTAAAGAATGTACATATCCATATATGTCATGTGTAAATAGTCTTTACAATGCTTCTTGTCCTAAACTACTACTGCAGCATACATTTAGCTAAAAAATAGAACAGATATTTGCTTGATAATTCGATAGAACTTGTGCCTAAATGTTCTTCCTGACAATGTTTGCCATTTATCCATTATTCTTTAAAAATGTGCCTTTGTGACTAAATGAAAGGAAAAGGGGAAAAAGACGCAATATTATGTATAATGTACATCAGTCAACCCACCCTGAAAACATACACTTTTTTAAAACATATTCCACATTTAGCTTCTTCTATGTCCTCCTCCACATGAGTCTATTTTTATTTTATCTTACTGCCAAAAATAAACCCATGGACATACTTGATAAAAACAAGATCAAATTACATTTGTCTTATTTTTTTGTACTTTTCTCTCTCTGTAAAGTACAGTATGAAAATATCTTTGCCATGCATATTTCTGTAAAGACTTGTCCTCCTCCACATCGTTAAATAAGACGGGGAGTGGGGTATTTTGGAAGTAGGGCACAGAAATAGTCCAGTTTTGAAACGCATCTGAGTCTACAAAGAAGCAAAGTTTGAAGAAAAACGTCTGTCATAATAGTTGGAGGTATTTTGACAATCCTCGCAAAGTTGCACCATACAGGCAGCTAGGATTTTATTGTTTACTTTGGTGTTTTGTCTGAAAGGATGGAGAATAATATCTTTAAAGGATTATTTTTTGCTGTAAATTAAGCTACCGATAGATTAGAAAGTAAAAACAAAGCAGTCCATTTTGGCAATGATGAAGTGCCACCAATATAGATCTTGTAGGTTTAATCCACAATTAAATGAAATGTATTCAATGGCTCATTCCAGACCTTTGTCAAAATGAACCCAATATTTTAGATCTGATGTATTAGCTGAAAAATAAAGAGCAATGTCAGTTTATTCCACCTCAAGACTGAAATGTAGGTCATTTATTGTCCTAAAGGGTGTGGTTTTAAAGAGGAAACAGCTAACTCATTGTATTTCCCATTGTACCTCCCCAAAACACCAGAGCACAAATACAGACTATTCTTAAAATGTCTCCTATTATCAGCCCTGACTCTGGATGGGGGATGTCTCCAGCAAAACCTCTCTCTGAGCAGACAGTGCCTGGGACTCTATTTAGAAATATGTGGGCTTAGACATCACTTCGAATGCATATAGTGGGATGCACAGAATGAAAATATTCACTATCTTTTCAATGTAAGGTCTCAATAGATATAAAAAGGAAAGTGTGCCGATTGAAAATTGTATTAAGTTGCAAGAAACTACTATTTTAGTTCAATCTCTTCTTATTATTATCCAGCTCGGCATTATTACATTTTACGCATAGGGAATCTGCTTTTAAAAGTCAAGATCTTTGCGTAGTTCTAGATGGAATCTGTAAAGTATGGAGCCTGTCCCACTCGGCTATAAGCAGTTTATTGGTATACAGTCTATGGGCACAATTCATGTGATGGGGCGTTCAAGCACATCTCAGAAATCCAAGCACTGGACGAGTAGACTTTCAGACACTCAGAAAAAATACTTTTAAAGATAGGAATGCTTTCTTGCTCAAGACATGGACAATGGAAAAATATTTATTTTTTGACACTATCTAGACTGTCTACTCAGAAACTGGGTTAAGTTGCACAAGAAAAAAAAAATATATAAGAGGCGGAACTGCAGCCTGGTTTTCTAGTTCAGGTTTTATACAATTTCCTTTTTTGATTAATTTGCGTGCGCTGTGCTATTTTAACTCCACTATCTATTATGTAACTCCAACTCTTGTACGAGACTGTTTGTGAAACACAACCTGGTGTGCTCCTTATTAAATTAGGCTGCAGAATTTCTTACAAAATGGGTGGAAGGATACCATTACTGGAGAACAAACGATTTCCACAGTCCTTTGAAGGTGAAGGTTTAGTCAAATTGAGCATTTGCACACAGTAGATCAGGCTCATGGTGGGACCACAGGAATGTGTCAACCATGGATGCACAAAGCCACAATAACAAATATTTGTTCACTTGTAAACTATGGCAAAATTGACCTGGAAAACCTTATTAAAGTGTGGAAAAGCCGGAGCATGAGGAAAACTTTCATTAAACAGAGGAGAAAAAGCAGCGGTAACCCACTCTTCAGCAGGTCAGTGAAGTATCTCTCAGTTACTTCTTTTAGTCTAAAAGAGGAGTCTGTTACTTCTTCCTTGTCTTTTGATCCAACTCTTGTGATATTGGGCTATACAAAAATAAATGTGATCGATTGAATGACTATTTTAGCCTGCTGCAGATTGGATGGCTCTTCAGAGTGTACAGTGCTGTTCTCCACACACTGAGCACAGCTTCTAAAACAGTGTTAATCACATGTTTGGGATCATGTGATTGATTTTGCTTTTACACATCAATGCAGATTTCAGTTTTTCAGTAAAAACAGTACAGAGACTAGAATATATAATATATCGGGTGACAAATATCACAACAGGACAAACACTTTAGGCTCCCGTCTGCACCCGACGCTCTCCAAGATGAAAAGGCCTATAATTGACTCTGATCTTCTCCCATTAGAATAAAAGGAGATCAATTGCACATTTCTTTCACTGAATCTCCCATTCTGCATTCCTCTATTTTAAGGCTGATGGCACAGATGCTGCATGAAACTAAAAACCCTTCAGTCTTTTTATGCAGAAACAAAAGAGTGAAGGACCTAAAATTAATGAAATTGTCTCTTTTACAGATACATTTCACACAAGATAGAAAGTGGTTACATAATGACTGTCATAATTAGTTTAGACATTTTAATGAAATTAAATGTAGTGACTTTAAGGGTAGTTATAACCATTGAATATTGCCAGTTAGAAAGATCTCCAGGAATAGCATTACAACAGAAATATCTCAATGTTGCAATTTATGGAGGGTGTTCTTTTTCTAGATGTATTTTTCTGTATGTTTTCTACATGTACTGCTCTTCCTTACTCAGTTTCAGTTTGCTTTGTTTTGAGATGTTCTGACTTTACTGTCTTATTTCTGATTTCGAATAAAAACATTTTATTTTTTTAGTCAAACTTCTATATAATCTCGTTTATAGACCTATTTATAGACCTCATTGTGAGCTGGAGGTAAAACTCTCATGCAAACATGCCGGTTTAAAAGTGGACTTGTCTTGCAAAAATGAGCTATTGTATTTTCTTTGAATAATTGAGTGAAACAGTAACAGTGTCTCCCTGACCTGCTGTTCTAATCAATATCTCTGCTGAAATGAGGATTAACATTTGATATCTGAAAACACACACACAACACACACACACACAAGGTTTTTTTCTGTTCTTTTTTTCTGTAATCTATAAAAGATGTGACTGAAGCACACAGAGCACATTTATATTCTCCTTAAACTAAAGTGACTGTGAGCTGCCACACAATTGAGTGTTTAGTTTTACAAACTGCTCAAGATAAATCCCTAAACATATTATCAATCCAAAACGGTGAGACACTGACAGCAGTTTGATAATAAAAGACCCAGCTCAGTTAAAACCCGAGTTCAGGTCAGAAAATGGACCTTCATGCCTCGTGCATTAATCAACTTAATTATCCGTAATCCACTTCCATTACCAGCCTTAATTTAGTAACATGTTTCAACATCCTTCAGTTTGACAAATATTATCCAGCACTGGTTCACAAACACATTAACAAAACCTCTGTGAGTGTTTACAACCTCCAGAGGCCACTTTGTGCCTTAAGAGTCTATAGTGCTCAGATAAATAATGTTCTTACAAACTAAACAAAAGGTACACATAAAACCCACTTAGCAATATTTTATTTAAATGATTTCGTTTCATTCCTCAAACATGTGGAATATTGATATGTTGTGTTATGGCAGCAAGTCTAAATTTGTGGAAGATGAGGAATAAGATCATATAAGTTCTCTGAACTTCTCCCTATTCATTTTGAGCACAAGTGCCATCAGGGAAGTGAAATGGCTGAAACAATATGATTAGATGATTTCTTAGCACCAAATAAGGTTCTATTCATGAAGCTTATTCACTCTTCAATAGACTCTTCAGTGAGAGATGGGCTGGGCTGATGTATTCATGTTAAAAGCACATTCTCAGCAGAGCACAAAATGATCCTGTTTCTTCTCTATTGCATGTAAATGTTCCGTTTCCTCTTCTCACGGCTCAAGCAGAGTTATGCATTTTTCGTGACTCTTAAAACCCATCTGCATCCTGTCTGTTTTCATTAGCATTTGAATCCCACTTAGGATTTATGCACTTTTATCTTACACTGTACGTCAGTGAAATGTGAGAGTGCTTTGGTAAATCAGTCACAAACATTTCACATTACACTGAGGATCATTAATGTCTGTGCCAAGGACAAATATAAGCCTCTCTCTATTTATGTGTTGCAGGTCAGTGCAGAAAGTCTGAGGAAACATTTCAGAGAGTGAGGAATTCAAACAGTTGATGTCTTTAATAAAAATGCATGGAGCATGGCTTCGAGCCAAGGAGGGAGATAGTCGGCATCAGGGATTTAGTTCTCGGCCCACTGTCTGCTGAGTGTAAAAGAAAAATACAACCACAACAACGCATCTCTATGTTGCCTGTATATCTGCTGAACTGTTTCCAAATCACACATAAAACTTAATAATAATATGTATTCATTAACCATTGAAATTGGGTATATGGGTTCCTGAGTCTGGATAAAAAATATTTATGTCAAAGTGTTGCTCCAAACAAGAACTTACCGTACCAGTACCAGTCAGTTCTCACTCATTATTTTAGTTTATTTTTATTTGCATACGCTTATAATGTGATTTTTTAAATAATTAACCTATGTTTCATTTTGCACCATTCACCAATCCCACAGCTATTTCTGATGACAAGTTTCTAATGCTTTGTTTTTGTTTTGTTTTTTAAATAATCAAACCCAAGATGAATGCCACCATGAATTCAAATGAAATGTATTCAGCCATCCATTAAAATAGTTTGTCTGTCTCTCCTGCTCCTTCTCTCTCC
>JAADKR020000001.1:10892220-10917773 GCA_011763505.2 Lythrypnus dalli
CGATGGAGATGCAGTGACAGAGTGAGAGGCTGAAGCTCGATGGAGACGCAGTGACAGAGTGAGAGGCTGAAGCTCGAGGCTGAAGCTCGATGGAGATGCAGTGACAGAGTGAGAGGCTGAAGCTCGAGGCTGAAGCTCGATGGAGATGCAGTGACAGAGTGAGAGGTGGGAGGAGGCTGAAGCCCCGCCTCCTGTGGCCCTCTGAGCTCAGTCGAGGTGTGCAAGACGTCAGAGCGAGAGAGGAGGACGTGTGAGTGTGAAGAGGATTCCTCAGAGCATAAACAACAGTCTTTCTCCTCTCATTCCTCATGATGTATGGCACTCTTAAGCCTTATCTATCAATATCCTCCATTGGACTGGAAACACACTGTACCAGGCGGACCATGGCTTTAAAATGAACTGCTTAATGTGGTTTAATGCAGAAGTGAACACTGACTGGTCTTTTGCATTGCACAGGTTGCCAGTTTCTTCTTTTTTATCACATATAAAGGTTTGAGTGAGCGAGCGGAGGGAGGAAAACCTTCACATGTTCAAAGCCTTGATGGATTAGTCTGAAGTCTGCACAGTAGCTCTGCTATTAGTTGAAATGGAAATGAGTGAAATATTTTTGCATAATTGAAGCATACTGAACATATATAGCAGCTTGGCCTCGTTTCACTCAGAATCACAACGGAAGGCATTTAAAGGAAAAAAGGCATTTAAAGGAAAAAGAATAAACGGCACCCAACTCTGTGCCAATCAATATACAGAGTTTCTAATGCAGTACCTTTATGTGGAAGGTGAGATTTTCCAGCAACAGTTAATATTAATTATAATGATTAAGTTAATAATCCAGTTAAAAATAAATGTTACAAAGTGCTTTCCAATAAAATACAACAACAACAAATGTAAAATCAGCTAAAACCTGTGAAAACAGGAATATCTTCAGTAATGATGCATGTATTTAAATTCTGGCAGTAGAGGGAGTTCGACTAGAAAAAGGCCTGATCTTCCACTGTTGCCAATCATAACGCACAACCAACAATCATGACCTCAGACCTGGGGCACAATACCAGGCAAACTAAGTGTGGCCCACCAAGCCCTTCAATCCAGCCCTTAAAACATGAAGCCTGATATGCATTGGCTAAAAATGTGATTAACCAATGTTATCACATACATGACAAATAATGCATAACTGCAGCTGTTTTGTTGCTTATTGTAACGTTTTTAGGCACTACCAGTCTGACTCCTGCAAAGTTCAAAAACCCAGTCTGGCCTATACATCAAAAACTTTGCCCATTCCTTGGCAAACAACTGCTATGTTGTTGCTATGTTTTGACATTACAATCACAAACGATTAGTCCAGTCTAAAAGAAAAGCAGTCTTTCAGAAGTGGTTTGATTTTATAAGTGAATGCTGAATGATTTGATAAGAGTTCTGATTTTGTTGTTATAGTGACCTCATCTGGCCGGAGTGTATATTGCAGTGTGTTATCTCAACGACTGTCTCCTTGTGTGGTCCACTCTCACACCTCGACGTTCACATACTTGTCTTATCAAATCTAATGTATTTACACTGTGGTTGCTCCAGAGTTGGCACAGTTTCTCTTGGTCTGTTTCTCCTTTGATTTCTCCCTGTTGTGGTCATGCTCTGTCTGTGTGTTCTGATGTTCACAGATGGAATAATGTGTGGACCAAAGGTTGTGGTTTTGTCCCTTTATCAGTATTTACTCAGGGCCTTGTGCAGTCGTACTTCATTTACAAAACACGCATTTACAAACAACAGCACAAGATTTCAGTGAAAGTAAAAGACTCAGCATGACGAGATAATGAGAGTATGAATGTGCCAATATCTTCATAACACACTGTCTCTGTTTCGCCAAATGCAAAAACAGTCAGCGTTTAGTGCATGAGAACTTTCATTTATTTTGTGCCGGGAACACGAGCAAATGGAAAAGGTTCAGAGGCATCAGTGAACTCACAGTCATGGACAAGGGAGATCAAATTGTAAACACATGCTGAATTGAAGAAGGAATAGTAAGAGTTAAGATTATATTATATGCTCTTATATACTGCCTTGTCTTAAAACAAAGATATGGTTCAAAAACACTTTTACAGCAGTTGTGTATATGGCCTTCACACGATTCTATGTGTATCTTATGCTCATTGTTCTCTTCAAGGACTAAACCTGGACTAAACCAGGTCTAAACCAATCTGAAGTTGGCCCCCAAATGGGGCAGAAGGTACACTTTAAGGATCTCAGTCAGTTTTAGGTTTTAGCTCTAAAGTATATTGTTATGCAGTTATAATTTTTCTAGACTTGTCACATGACCTCAGCAATGCACAGTAAGGCATTGTGGGTAATATTTAACATTCTGCACTAGTTTTCAAAGCAATACAGAAAAGTCTCCCTTTCTTGCTCAGTTCCGTTCTGCCAATGTGAACTTTTCTTTCAGTGAAAACAAGACTTCCATTGCCGCAGTAAATTAACAATATTGATTTCCGTGGCAGCTGCAGAGGTTTGATTTTTCATTAGGCTCAAATTGATTCCTGAATGATTGAGATGTTTCTCATCACGTTGTAATTCTGTCAATTTGTTTGTAAACCAAGTGTTGGCGACAGAAATACTCCACTCGAGGAAAAGTAATAAATGCTACACTGATATTTATGTCCTGATTCAAATTCTGTTGTGAAATTTGCCTCTCAATCCCAAAAAGCTATAATTAAAAAAAGACTGGGAGACGACTAAAGGATCATTAGTCATTATATTACACTTTTACATAGTATTGTTTTATCTTTCACCCATAACTGTCTAATATTCTGGATTTTAAACTGACAAACGTCTGGCTTTTAACACCTTGTTTTTACTGTAAACCTCCAGTGTAACTTTATTTATAGAATATATGTCAGTTCTTAGTGTTTTGTTGTTTTTCTTAAGACAATAAGTACTGTTAAGCTCTAAGTGCATTTCCATCTTTGTCAGAGCCGTCTGTGAAGTGTCATTATTGGCTAATGATCCAGACATAATGGACAGATCAATGATGTGATCAATGATGTGATCAATCCCTGACTGTGTCCTTTACTCCTGGAGAATCCTGAGTGTGTGAGGTGTAAAAGCTCCTTTATCTATGCTGAGTTTCCTGTTTCTTGATGGCCCCTTTTTCTTGTTCTTGTGGTTTCATGTTTCAATTACTTTGCATTGCCCTGACCCATTAAATACTTCTCTGGTTTACAGTCATCAGATAAAGTAGAGTTGTTCCAATACCAACACTGGTATCAGATTTCATGCTGATACCAATGATTTTTCAGGTATTGGTATAAGCGAGAACCTTAACCAAAACCTATATGATACTAAATCCTGTTTTTTGGGATCTGGGATTGTTTAATATGCCATAAAGAGCCATGTGCTATAGGCTTTTGGCTTTCTTTCTTTCTAAATTCTTTCTTTCATTATTTTATTCATTTGATGCACTTGCTGTGGTATCGATCTGGTATTCGATATTGGTGACTACACTGAGCCCAATATTGGAATTGGATCGGATGGGGGGAAAATGGTATCGGAACAACACTAAAAATATCGGATTTTTCTTGTTTTGCCAAAGCATGTTAAGACTCATATTTATTGCTCTAAGAAGATAAATCTCTAATCAAAAATTATCTATCAAGACAAAATAAACTTAAATAAATTCTTGTCCAACTGTTAGACTGCATGATTGACTTCTGGATGTGTTCCATATAAACCTACAGTCAGTGGCGTGATACAAGTTGGAAACACATGCAGGATTATGACAGTTTAATGTAACAAGCCTCCAGCAGCAGGACACTATAATTTCCTGAGGTGTCAGACTCTCAGACATGGCACACAACTTCATACAAACCCTCGACTTTATCTGTGAGCTTTAACGTTCAGACTAACACAAAACAGACAAGGCTGCAGACTGTTTTCTGGTTTATATCAGAAAATCATAGTTTGAATAGATTGTGCTTTTGCTTGAGAGTTAAAATAGATGATGCTGCAGATGCCGTCACAGCAGGAGCGCAGTGTAAGGCCAAAAATATCTAACACTGAAGTAGAACATGCAGTAGACTGTGAAATCATACACGTGTTTCAAACCCGGCCTGTGGCTGTTAATATACTTGACATTTATGTTGAGTTTATATTTAAAGCTGAGTGGCGTAATAGAAAACCTGTGACAATGTGCTATTTTGGAGAGATCCTTATACTGTGGTTTAGCACTTTCTATTACAGCTCTATGTTCGTACAGAGACACTTTTACCCCTTCACTTTTCCTTTTGGTCAGTCTCATCCTGCTCTGACTGAGTGGCAAACTGAACCAATCACAGTGAAGTGTGAACTGATTCATGCTGTGGCCTTTAAGTCATTCTAGTCATTCATTTTTGGCATGTTGCAAGTTCCTGTTTAGCCAGAAAGCCACCTAGAGTTGTTACTGACAAAACAGTTGAAGACATTATTTCAGACTTGTATTCATGTTCTTGTGGCTTGAGTTGCCAACCTTATTTATAAAGTCTGTGCTGAGAAGTTTGTGACCTCATCTTCCTCAGTGAATAAACATCTCACTTCAGACTGGAGTATTTCCAAAGGCCTTGAAAACTGTGGTCATTAAGCCTCTCATTAAGACTATTCAGTCCTGGCACCATCACAACTACAGGACCTTTATTGGTAAAATGGGAAAGTGTCCCGGACCAAATGGCCTTGGCCTGAGGGGTTCCCCAAGGATCGATTTTGGGACCCCTCCAGTTCAATTTGTGCCCAATGAGTCAGCACATATGAAACACAATAATAATGTGTCATACCACAATTATGCAGATGACATCCAGAAAATCTGTGTTAGATTTCGACTTAGGTGAATCTAAATGGACAATTTGTGTTCAAGCTCACTTAGAATCAATAATTTCAATTGTACTTTGATGACTAATTCTAACGGAAGATTGTGTTCTAGTTATCCTATATGATAGTAGACACATGTCATTTCATAATCAGTGTTTAAATGTTGGAAATGTATAGTGACCTATTTAATTTTGGCAATGTGATGATTTTGTAAAGTCATGCACATTTTTCCTAAAATGTGGCTTTGAAGTAGAAATAAACTGGCCTCATGTTCACTTCTGCAGTGAGGGAATCTGTTAAACAGCTGAGTTGTTGTTGGAAGCATTAGTGTTTGACGTCCCTCTTTAGCTTCACTCTGAGCTCTGCTGCCGGGGCTTAAGGCTGCAGCACTTTAACTGCACACTTAAATGACCTCCTGACAGGGACGGCTTATGGAGCAAAAACAACACAAACTTTACCATCATGTGAGCTTTTACAGACATGTTTCAAACTGATGCCATTTTAAGAAAACAGTGTATTGTAGTAAGCTCTATTTAGTAAAAAAAAAAAAAAAATGGGACTATTATGCTGAACTATTAAAGCGGCTGCCTCTGTTTTACAAACAATATTACAAGCTTGTACCAGGCTGTAGCTTTTTCAAGTTTATTTCCATAGTTTTAGTCCTCAGATAAAGTGACCTTTCCACTGGACAGAAAAATAAAGGCATTCAGAACATGCACACAGTAAAAGAGGCCCAGCTCCAGAACAATCTGACCTTCAAATGGTGCAAATGGAGATTCTCACCATTAAAATACATTACGCAACTAAAACGCAACTAAAACTGAGGGCAAAGATTTGAAAATGAGCTCTTTTGCACAGACATGGACCTGAGCCTGGTGTGGACTGATCCATATTACAGTGTGAATAACATTAGCACTTTAATATCAGTCTGGAATGGCTCGTGTTGAAATAGTTCATGAAGAGTTTGACTGTTAATGGATCAGATTCGAGTCTCAGTAGTAATATTTGGAAGTGTGTAGGAGCATGCCTTGCATTTTCCACATAGTCCTGTTATAAACAAAAGTCAATAAAGTGCTTGTTGTTGAAAACATCCTCCCACACATTTCTGCCTCACATTCTCAAACCACAGGTGCAGAATCCAAACAGTTCAATGGGAGCTACACAAGATGGAGTTTAAGAGTTTGTTAAGAATCCAGCCTGGACTGTAAAGAAAAACTAATACTTTGTCTTCCTTCATAATTAATATATCATTTGTGTAGATAAAGAGTGCTGTGTTGTAGCAAATTAAAATGGTGATAATCTATTGAAAGACATGTAAATAAATGGAGTGAATTAAAAAGACTTTCTATTGAGTGGTTGATGAAATGTGAGAGCCGGACGTAGATGTTTGTTTTTTGACCCTTGTTCTTCCTCTTGTGGTTATTATTCTGAGTGAGACGTGTCCTCTGTCCCTGTGTCCTCAGATGATGATTATTTGGACATGAAATATAACCCTGCACTTACACAGGAAGTCTATCTTTGATGACGTTTGTTACCAGAGCCACAGATTTTTTTTTAATATATTATTGTTGTTTGTGTGTTTGCTTTAGAAAGAAATGCTGTGAAGGGTTCAAGTTCGTGCTGGGACAGTGCATCCCTGAAGGTAAAGGCCCTGCAGCTTCATTGATGCTGTGGACTTTTACTCAGTGACATGTTTGTATTTCAGACTTCGATGTTTGCTCTGGAGCTCCCTGTGAGCAGCAGTGCACGGACCACTTCGGTCGAGTCGTGTGCACCTGCTACAGTGGCTACAGATACGACCGCGAGCGCCACCGGAACAGACAGAAGCCCTACTGCCTCGGTACAAACTCTAAAACTAAACCTCGCTTTGGTTACAAATACCTACAACATTTTGCCCCTACAACACTTTGCGAGTGGAACAACAACGGCGCAAGTCAAACGCTCATTACTCCTGCAACCCAACACTAGGGGGCGTCACTCTTAACAAAACAAGGTGGACTGACGCCTGGTGTGGGGCAGTTCATCACTAGCCATATAAGGATATCAATCTCTGCTCATGTCTCAGGGAGAGCACCACCCGCCTGCGCTTAACAACAGCAATATGCATTTGCCTCATTACCATCAAGTTGTCACCCTGTTTCCTGTCTTAAATGTGTTTCTACCTACATTTTTTGTTATATTTCTGTGCATGAAGTGTGTTTTATTGCTGTAGTGACTTGATTTTTGACTTGTTTCAGACATTGATGAATGTGCAGACACAAACACCAGCGCTTGTTCTCACATATGCATGAACTCTGTGGGGAGCTACAAGTGTGAATGTGAGAAGGGCTTTTTCCTGGAGGAAGATGGGAAATCGTGCAGCAGGGGAGCCAGAGGTGAGAGGGCCTTTCTTTATTATTCCCTGCTATAATTGACCTCCCTGCGATCGATGGCTTTGTGAGAAAAGGGCACGACAAACAGACACCTGGTAATCATTATAAATCCCAGTCTGAACATGTCAAAACAGTTCTGTCTGGTTTTCACACGGCTGACCCCAGGTTTGTCTGGTTTGCTCAGTGCTTTTGGGGAAAAGGTCACAAATGATTCATGTGATAAAGTGGTGGGTTCAGTGGCCACAGTAAAGCAGTCAGAGGCTTCACTTTCCACCAATCATAGTATCCTCCATTATTTTAGCCATTCAGGCAAATCTGTGGAGTATGCACAGTCATGGTTCTGCGGTTTGTCCTGCTGTGTTTGGACATTGAACTGAAAAGTAGTTCCCCGACACTTTCAGTCATGCATTAAATGTATGCAGTTGTAAGGGAGGGCTCATTACAACAGCCTTACATTTTTCTTAATGCGAAACACTAACTATGCAACTGAAGTGTTCTGTGGTCAAACCAGAGCCAGATCATAGAAAAGGCAAATGTATATTATGTGGGAGTAGTTCATTATAAAGTTTGTGTATTGTAGATTGTGTATTTTGTATGTATTTTTTAGTAAATCATGTTTTTGATGTATCACGTTTTCCTCTGTGTTTCTTGTAGTGGCCTCTTTTGAAAAGTCTGAAAAAGTCATGAATGCTGACACTTGCTCAGCGACTTGTGATGATTTCCACCAGATCAAGATGTCTGTCCTGCAGCTCAAGCAGAAGGTTAACGCCTCCACTACTTCTACTGTAGCATATTCTGTCATGTAAAGCATTATTTATTTATATATCCCATTGGAATACTTGTAAATGTAAATGTGCCACCTTGGACTGTAGCAACTGTAGGTTCTTTTCTATTTATCATGGTGAACTTGTCTGTTGTGTTTGGACTTAATTAGTCTTTCAGCAGTGGGGCTGAACACTTCCTGGTCTGATGTATTATTCCCGGCTGTGAGCTCTGTAACTTCTTTGTCTATAGTTCCAGTACTTAATCAAGAGGACTGTGCTGCTTACTTAAGTCAGCATATGTCAGATTATCTTAACGTTTCTGTTTCAAACACCTGTACTCAGGATTACAGGCTGCAACCTGTGGCTTTACACAGATATTATTATCACACGTCCTGCTGAAAATCACACGCAACAAGACTTTTCTGTGCTCCCTGTGGAGCTGTCACACAAAGTGTCATGACAAAAGATAAAAATTGGCTTTCTAACCATCATTATTCTTTTAGATGGCAGTGCTGTTCAATGCCGCTGATGTCCCAGAACAGGTCACAAGCCAAAAGCTTCGGGCCTCATCCTTGTTTATACCTGGACCTCCAGGTTCTCCTGGGCTTCCAGGTAAGTTTTTGGCCTTCATTCACCTCGTGGTGTTCAATGACCTTCTGGAGGTTTGCGTTGTTGCAGGAGAGCCAGGACCTCAGGGACTGAAGGGAAGCCCAGGACTGCCTGGTCCTCCCAGTCCCAGGGGTTTGATGGGTCCCATTGGACCAACACCAGACCTTTATCACATCAAGAGAGGCCCTCGAGGTCCAGTGGTCAGTAGACACTCCACTGCTGTACTATGCTCTGTAGATTATACTATAATACACAGAATATCCACATACTTCATTCACTCCCCTATTGTGCATGTTTTTGGTTAAAGCATTTGGCATGTTTGTATTTATAGCTATTCTAATTCAAAGAGAGTACTACAGAGAGCTTGATTTCAGGCTCTTTCTTTAAGATGAACGTGACATAAAGGATGATGCATGGTAAAGGCAGCTGCAGAGTCAAATCCATTTAAGGCTCTGATTGTTGTTCTTGGCTCACAGTTTTTCTGTGCAGCTTTTGCAGCTGCAAGTGTAAACCTTTATGTTGACACATGGCTCAGAAGAATGTGAAGGATGTGGCAAATGTCACTTTAGAGCCACAGTATTTTCACAGTTCTGTTACTGATAAATCAGCCTCTCATCACATGCAGTCAATCGTATCAAGGACAGGAAGTGTCACTTTTAGGAAATAAAGCTGGATGAGTCTGTGACTCTGCTTATATTCACAGCTCTTTAAAATCACAGCCTGAAATGAAAATGACTGCGGTTTGTGTTCTGCATCTTCCCACTTCACTGAAGCATGTCTGAGGAGATAAAAGCACTGAGCACTGAAACAATGTTCTTTGTTGTCACCACAAGGCACAAGTTTTTATTTATTTACAAACTGCAGGCAGAGTTGAATAATAAACTATTGAATGGAGGAACCCAATGTCTCACTGTAGGTTTTGTTTGACTGAACACTGATCATTTTCACAGGGGCCTCATGGAGCTCGGGGAATGGACGGGTTAAAGGTAAGACAAGGCTGACTCAGCATAAACAGGTTCAAGAATTGACACATATAAAGATAAACATGGCTGTGATCAAGCGTCATGCACTTCATCTTTTTTTAAATGAAAAACTAAAGAGCTACCTATAATATACACTAGAATATGTTTCTGACAAACTGTTGTACCTCTGCAACTTGGATGATTGTGCAGTTTTATTTCATGTCAGTCGTAATCTGTGCTGCTTCCACTGTTTAAAAAGCATGTCATGTCTCTGCCTCTCTCTTCTTTTGTTTACTTTCTCATGTCCTCATTTTTCAGTGTAATTCATCTCAGATAAATATTTGCTTTGATTCCTCAGGGGGACAGAGGCGCTCCTGGACCTGCAGGACCTCCAGTAAGACTCTGAAACACTGTTTCTTCACTTATCTGCTCTGATGATAATAATGGCCCCATACTCCCTGTTTTATTATAACTTCACCTGTGAATCTGCACTGTCCATCTACCATCAAAAACTCTCACTCACACTTTACATTCACTTAATCCTTGTGGCGTCCTGGAGTCATTTTTGATCTATTTCACTCATAAGATATATAGATTTTAAATAAATGTGGGTTCTATCTTTAATATAACTTCAGACAAAAGTCAAAAGTCAAATCTTCAGCCAAAAACAGCCTATAACACTGAAATTGTGTGAATCCTGCATGTGTTTCTGTGTTTGAACTTTCGTTATTATAGATCCTTCCCTTTTACATGCACATTCACCAGATTTTAGTCTAATTAAAAATGGGAGGGTTAAGCAAGGAGGTTCAAAGTGTCTTGCTAAAGGGCACAACGTTCACCAGCCAGAACCAGTATTCAAACTGCTGATCAGTGGAAAAATACTTTATCCACTGAGAAACTGTCTCCACACTTCGACTTATCAAGTTATATTTGATCCAAAGCAATGAAAGACTAAATTATGATAAAACAATAAATGCAAAGTCACTAGTTTCATTTAACCTTTTTACTGAAGAGTCCACATTGTGCTGCAGCGTTATTTAACCAGTTTGTGCTTCCTGCTCCTGTGGCACCAGAGGAACTGTCCGGGCATCTATTATGTATGATATTAAACAGGAAATACCACTGATGTCTAAATGTAGACTACTTAAAAATGAATAATTAAAAGGAAACAATTCATGCATAATTCAAACCCTTGCTCTTGGTAGACATCTAGAACACGCTGCTGTATAATGATGCTGCTTAGGCCTTACACTATGTCAGTATTTATGTGTGTTTGACCTGCAGGGCCCTCCAGGATCCTTCGACTTCCTGCTGCTGCTGATGGCAGACATTCGGAACGACATCTCGGAGCTGCAGACTCGGGTTTACGGACGTCCACAGTCTCCGGAAGAGGACTCTGTCTCTGTCCCGGACTCATGGACGGACTGGGACATGGGCTCAGGAGAAGAGGACAGAACACAGCCTCCTGCAACACAAAAAGGAGTTTCCTTGAAGAGAAACCGGAAAAAGAAAGGCACAAAACTGGAGAATATCTTTTTATAGGGAAGGGCATTTGAGGACGGATGTACTTGAATTTGAATTGTTGCCAGTATTTAGGATGCTCATAAATGTTTATTTTTATATGATATTACTTATAACTTACTACTATTTGCAGATTCAAAGTGTCCACTAGAGGGAGCCACAGATTCACATGTGACTCTAATAGCAGCTACTTTTGCTTTACTTTTTCAGCTTTATTATTATTGTAGATTCTAGTATTATTATTTATTCTATTTTTTGTGATCAGGTTTAGGTTTATGTTATTGTTTTTTTGTTACACTTATTTGAAAGCAAACTAGATAATACCTAAAGCAAACATAATTGAATCCATAATTTGACAGAGAGAAAACAAAAGGAATTAATAAATAAATAATAAGAAGAATTTAAAAAATGATAATAATTAACAGTGTTTTGGGGACAGCTAGAGGTTTTGGGGTTGTTAAGTATATAATGAAGTCCAATGGATACTCAGCCCTATCCAATGGGGATTTTGCCAATTTCAATTTGTTTCCAAATTTTGTACAGAGCTCTTTTCAAACATCTACATATAAATAGTAACTTTGCTCTAAACTTTCTTTAACAATGGCTTATTTATTCTATTTTACTTCTTCTTTTTCAAAGTACTACATTGTAATGTCCCTCACATTCCTGTAGGTGGCACGTTTTCTTCATTATATGAACTTTTTCTATGCCTCGTTCCACTTATGTACCGTGTAAATAAACCATTCACTCAAATCATACATATTATCCATTCCACAACATTACTATGGCCTAACAATGAGATTTTGAACTTTTTTGTATTTTTCTGAGGCCTCACAAAACTGATGTGGCCTACTTAGTATTTTTCGACTAGTATTTCACTTTTTTATGCTAGAGGTGAGAGCAAATATTTACTGAACTGCCTCTTGTTCCTAATTATATGACCCCACAGGCTCCATTCATTATTTAGAACAAGGAGCCCTCAAAAGCAGCTGAAAGAGAACCTCCAAAGCTTTCCAACAAAAAAAGAAGAAATACTTTGCAGCAAATTAATGAGTAAGTTACAGTCTCCTCTGATAATGAGGTAATGTTATGACAGAGTGTGGGACATATGAAGGAAACAAACAGAGCAGGCAGGATAAAGAAAATTAGTGTTGCCCAATTCATTAATGCATTAGTGCGTGCTGCAAATTAGCTGCCCCAAAAATCCTCCATTCAGCGAGATTGTGCTTGAAAAGAATACATTGTTGCCCCGCTACGTAATTAGTAGACAGTGCAAATTCAATTCTAATGAGGTGAAAGGCATCCCTTCAGGATACATCCCCTTATTTTCCCCCGTATAAAAGGCCCGGGCTCTTCTCGAGGCCTAAGTTTAAGGAAGTATTGAGAGTGAAGGGGCCAATAATGAGAGATCAGCTTGGCTCTGAGTGCTTTATATGCTGCAAACAGGTAGAAGGGGGGATTTGAATGGTTGTTTTTCACTGAGGGACTCCTGGGGGGGCACGTCTTCCCAGCACAACAACACTTAGCCCTGAGAAAAGAAAAAAAAGAAGGGTCTGCAGAGGAGCCGGGGCCGAGTGAATGGACCTACGCTGCAGCAGGTCACTCCTGAATAGCCACAAGTTTTTCAGTCATTACAAACTGTTGTGCCAGCTCCGTCCACACACACACACAAACAAATGCCAGCAGCCCTCACCCTTCACCTCTCCCCCTCATTGAGTTATCTTTACTCAGGCTTTGTCTCCCCTAATTGGAGCTGATGAGAGACTAATTGGCAGCTTTTTTTTGTGTTTTAGCGACGTCCAGCGCTGACCAGCACAAGGGAGGAGGTTCGAGCGGAGTTAATGAGAGGATTTTCGGGCAATCAAAAAACTTTATTTCAGTCAAGGATGGCTTTTGTGGCGTCTGCGTGTGTCACTCATGTGCAGGTATCTTGAAAAGGCCCAGTTTTTTGGAGAAGGGGCGAGCTCTGATGGGCCGAAAACACCGAGTACTTGGGGTGGACAAAGGGATCTGTTGGGTATTGTCCCCCCCCCCAAAGGGCCATCATTTAGCGTGTCTGCTCGTAATGGGGGAAAAAGGGCTCCTCCTCAAATGAATGTGTGCAAAGTCCTGAGTGGGCCACAAGAGCACTCGTCGTCGGGCCACACGGACTGATTTAAAAGAAATTGGAAATAAAGGTTTGGCATTGTGAACATGAGTATGCGTCTTGTGCGTGTATGAGGGGGATTGTGGTGGAGAATGCAGAGCTGGGACCAGAGCTGCTCCAAGTGGAAACAGTTTTGGTCACTCGGGATCAAAATGAAGTTTGGACATGACAGTGAATGTGACAATACAGGGAAATTACGTAAAGCAGGAGGTGGATAAAGGTCTGGGTCGACAAGATAAACTTACTTTTGGGGTATTGGTGATAGAATATACAACTTTTCATATAAAATCCCTGCAATGAGGTTGTGTGCATTTAATTCAATGTGAGCTACACAATTACATGAAAAGCAATAAAAGTGTGCTTGTTTAGGACTTTACAACAACATAAGACAACCAAAGTGCTTCACAGAAAAATAAAACAATTAAAAAGCAATTAAAAATACATGAACGAACTGCATGAAGTTATTTATGGCTTTCATAGACTAAGCAACTTTCCCTTTCTCCCCAGGAAAGTTACAAGCTACAAGCAGAAACTAAGAGGTATTGAGTAGAAAATATGTTTTTGGGGGTTTTTATGGCACTGTTCTTCACTTTTTCCCACTTGTCATTTGAAAGCCTCTGGGTCCAAAGAACTCAAATATTGCCATTGTCTGTTTCTAAACAGATCAATTAGCTCTGCCTTTGTTATTTAAATCCTACATTTCCTGACAATTAATGCAGTTTCTCTAATGAGGATATCCACAAACAAAAGACAATCTCGTGTTTCCATGTGACGACAATTTGAACAAGCATTCCATCAGTTTGTTGTCAAAATGTTTGTCCACTAAAGTTGTCTCATATATTGCATAATATATATATATAGATACTTTACCACTTTTGTGTATTTATGGCTGTTCGAAGCTGAATACTATTGGCTTATTTTCCAAGTCAGAGAGCTCAGGTTGAGATGGTTTGTGCAGAGACTAATGATTTATAGTGTCTGTAAACTGATAAATATTTGTAAACTGTTTTATTCTTTGCTTACTTTGTCATATATCAGATCGACCTTGAGTCTGCACTTTCCCCCTGTCTCTATCTCCACAGTGTCCTCTAATGCTCCTGTCTTCTCTGCAGGACGTCTCCTCAGCAGCAGAACATTTGCAGGTCACAAAAGCTCGCCCCGTGTTGTCCGTAATGACACGTGTTGTTTGTTTGCCGAACCCGTAATCAGGCTGTGTTTGAAAGTAACGTTAATCCTGGTGCAAACTGCTGAAAGGAGAGCGAAAGGAGAGTGAAAGGAGAGTGAAAGGTGCAGAACTGTCCCACTGAGACTTTCATTCCTCCAGCAGCAGGTCTGTGTCAGCTCACCTTTGTCACTCTGCAGGATTACAAGGTGCACGCAAGCAGAAAGACAATGGAGCCACTATAGACACATTAGAATTAACAATGTGCCAAAGCTTCCAGCTACTTACACCGTGAGGCCGGGGTTAAATGGTGCACAGAGGGATTTGTTTTTCACGATTGTCATATGTTTAGGTGATTTTGCAAGGTATAAAAGGAATTGTCTCCTGTTAGCATGGCCCCTATACTTTCCACCACAGTGGCCTCGAGGATGCTCCAGGGTCCATTGTTTGTTTCCCGGTAGTCTCAATGATTACGAAATATGCTTCATGAGTAAAAATGTGGCTACTCTACCGAGGGAAGCAGATACAGGTATGAGACAAAACTATTCAAATTACTTTCAAAGAAACATAAATAAAAACAAATAAAATGCAACCTACATTTTGTCATGTTGTAATGTAAATGTAAACAAATGAAAATTGTAAAAAAAAATTGAAAATTGTAATAAATAAACTAGTAATATATGAGTTTCAAAATAAAGAGTTCAGCCAATCAGAAGGCTGTACTCTAAGCCTCACCGCCCCGAGATGTTTGTGACAAAATAGTCGAAAAGCAAAACCCAGAGTCAAAACCACAATCTGACAAGTCAAAAAAGTCATACAAAGGTTAATGTCAACATTCAAAGTAAAACTTTGTATTATTTGTATTTTTAATATTTTTATTTTTATATAAATGTATCTATTATTTATTTTACATAATATTTATTATATTATATATTAATGTGTATTTATTTTTTAAATAATATTTCATCAAAGCACTTTTTATTAATTTCGTATTATTTTTTATGTATATTAAAATAAAAATATTTTGTAACATCACAAAATGTATACTGCATTTTATTTTCCATTCACACACAAGTAATTTGAATAGTTATGTCTCACATCTGATTCCATTCGCACCATATTATTATAATGACGTGCTGCTATATTTGTGTCTCGTATAACGGCATGGACCAAACGGACCAATCAGCGAGCGCCCTGTTGGCCTGCTCCGTCCTTGCGTCACGCTCGTGCTTTACGCTACGTCAGCAGTGAGAGAGAGCAACATGGCGGTGTCCACAGAGCGGCACCGGGCTGCGGCGATAATAACTTTCCTAACGGCGCTGGCGGGTCTGTGCCGGGCCGCCGATGAGGTCCCGGTACCGGCGGGGACCGAGGAGCTGCCCCACCGCCGCTTCGAGTACAAGTACAGCTTTAAAGGTCCACACCTGTCCCAGGGCGATGGAGCCATCCCCTTCTGGATCCACACTGGAAGTAAGTTTGTGTCCAGGTGTCAGCATCATTGTGTGACAAAGGAACTCAAAAGACTGCTGGGAATAAAGTTCTGTTCTTATTGCATGGGGGAGGAGTGAAGTTAGAGTGGGAAGTCTGTAAAAAATGACGATACAAGTCGTAAAAGCAGCAGTAACAAGTCTGCAGCCTTCAGTGCAGTGGATTTTCCATGTATTTAAAAGTATTTATATTAGACGACCTGAAAACTGTGTGTTGTTGACATGACCTATTGAACCTTCTACTTAGGGCTGTTTATGATCCAATACGATACATACCTCGAAACAGCAGTCATGATGCAAAACATACCACAGGTCCCGTTACAATACATACCTCAATACACAGGTCACGATGCGATACATACCTCGATACACAGGTCACGATACGATACATACTTCGGTACACAGGTCATGATATGATACATACCTCAATACACAGGTCACGATACGATACATACCTCGATACACAGGTCCCAATACGATACATAACTCGATGCACAGGTCACAATAATAATGACTTTTTTTGTATTTAATGCATTTAAGGCCCTACATTTGGCATGATCATATTTAATACCTATTTAAATGAGAGCTGCCCTGATGTATCTAAAATCATTCATATTCGATGACCTGAAAGCTAAGTGAGTTGGTTAACGTTCTACTTTAGAGCAGGATCTTAAAGACATGCTAAACAATGAAAGTATGCTTGCAATATAGTAGTTCACAAAAATGTCTTCACCAGCTTTAATGCAATCAAAGCTGTTCTGAATGGCTTGAACAAATGCCTGTTCCATAAACGTTTATCAATAGTCTCTGATCAGAGGGCTAAGTTCACTGCTGAGTCAGAGTCTGAGTTCGTGTGGCTTCCAAAGTTTTCATTCATTTTCCCTCAGTCAAACTCATGCAGCATCATATTGTGGAGTGACATTAATCCTCTCATATTAATTTTGATTTAATCACACTCTTTCTTCCTTCCAGATGCCATTCCCAGCGCAGACCAAGTGCGCATTACTCCGTCTCTGCGCAGTCAGCGAGGGTCGGTCTGGACTAAGAACAGGGTCAACTTTGAGAACTGGGAGGCCGAGGTGACCTTCCGAGTGTCAGGTCGCGGCCGGATGGGAGCAGATGGACTGGTGAGCAAGGGTCAAAGGTTTGGGTCTTTATTTACTTAAGGAAATAATGTTTGTTTACTGCTTATTCTGTAACAGGCGGTTTGGTTTACGAATGACCAAGGACTGGACGGTCCGGTTTATGGAGCCGCCGACAAATGGAATGGACTTGGGATTTTCTTTGACTCTTTCGACAATGATGGAAAGGTTCGTGTCTTCTACTTTTGCAGTTTAATCCGTGTTTTTCTTAAACAAGTGGTGTAGCCTAAATCAATTCTTCACTTTCATTGTCATAATATTTTCCACTAGGGCTGCACGATTTGCCTTTATTGAATCGAAATTGAGATTTTAACTACTGCAGGAACCTAATCGGTAAAACCTGAAGTTTTTTTGTTGTATTTCCTCTGCCGTTTGACTGAGATTTCAGAATGACTGAGTCTCGCTGCCTTTGGTTTCAGAAGTGGCTTTAGGGCAATCATGTTTGTGTGCTGTTGTGTGCTCAAAACAAACAAAGTCCATGTGTGTCTTGCGCTGTGCAAACTGCAGACTATTTTCCTCGCTAGTAACAAACGTGTGTCTCATAACTCGCCCGTCGAGGATTAGACAACAAATCATCATTTCATCAAGGAGCAAGAAGTCAAAAAAGCAGATTATCTACTTTCATTAAGTACATATATTGTGAAACTAAAGATGCCTCTTGCAGACTTGCAACCTGTTGCAACATAAATACAGACTGGGAACACCCAAACTCTCTTTCGATGTAGCCTTAGATCGAGTTCTAAATAATAATAATCAGCCGTCTTCTTTCTCATCTAATTATACATTCGTCATCTGATAAAATTGACAGTTGAGCATTATTGACAACTGAGCTTGTAGTGCTCAATAATTGTATAGCATGAAAATAAAACGAATATACATATGTATATATGTTTATGTTCAAAATAATAGCAGTCCAATGTGACTAACTGGATTAATCCAGGTTATAGTATTTTTTATTGCTACAGGGCAAACCAGGTACCAGTCGGTGCAGTAGATTCTCAGAAAACCAAGACCCAGCATTTGTGACATGAACGCTCTTAAGGCTGTGACATTGGACTATGAGTTGAAAAAGGTGTGTTCAAAAAATTGCAGTGTCTGCCATTGTCATTACAAACTCAAAACTATTGTGTACAAACCTTTGTGTTTCTTTCTATAGTGATCCTGTGAATCACTGAACTAATATTTAGTTAGATGACTACAGTTTTTTATAACTACGTCACATCTGTGTGGCCTGGAGTCTGTTATTCCACTCCAAGACTCTTTAACAACATTCCACACTTCATTTACATTTCCTAGTTTTTCGTCAGAAACAGCATTTTTGATGTCACAACCAATATTTTACTCATATACTCGTGTGTTTGGGGTTATTGTCTTGTGGACACACCCATTTCAAAAGCATGTCCTCTTCAGCATAAGGAACATGAGCTCTTCAAGTATCCTGACATATGCAAACTAATCCATGATCCCTGGAATGTAATAAATAGCCCAACACCACAGTAAAAGAAACATGCCCATATCATGATGCTTGCACCGTCATGCTACACTGTCTTCACTGTGGACTGAGGCTTCACTGTGGACTGAGGCTTTACTGTCTTCACTATGGACTGAGGCTTCACTGTCTTCACTGTAAACTTAGGCTTCAATGTCTTCACTGTGGACTGTGGCTTCACTGTGTCTTCACTGTCTTCACTGTGGCATCACTGTCTTCACTGTGTCTTCACTGTCTTCACTGTGGACTGAGGCTTTACTGTCTTCTCTGTAAACTTAGGCTTCAATGTCTTCACTGTGGACTGTGGCTTCACTGTGTCTTCACTGTCTTCACTGTGGCATCACTGTCTTCACTGTGTCTTCACTGTCTTCACTGTGGACTGAGGCTTCACTGTGGACTGAGGCTTTACTGTCTTCACTGTGGACTGAGGCTTCACTGTGTCTTCACTGTCTTCACTGTGGCATCACTGTCTTCACTGTGTCTTCACTGTGTCTTCACTGTGTCTTCACTGTGGACTGAGGCTTTACTGTCTTCACTAAGGACTGAGGCTTAAATTCAGAGTTTGGGAGAAGTCTCGCAAATTGTCCCTTGAAATAACAAAAAGAACAATTTTACTCTCATCAGTCACAAAAATTGACGACCTCACAGATTGAATGTTACACTGCTATTTTTAACTGCTATTTATAACACACCTCTTTCAACTCATTGCCCAATGTCACAGCCTTAAGAGCATTCATGTCACAAATGCTGGGTCTTTTTTGAGAATCTACTGCACCTACTTGTAACTTGTTTGCATTGTATCAATAAAAATATACTCAAAATCTGGATTAAATTGGTTAGTCACATTGGAAAACATTGTGCAGCCCTATTTTCTTCCACTTATTCTTGTCACATTTACTGTATGTTGATTATCTCACACCAACAATCCTGCAGTTAGTCAAAATGAAAGCCTGTCCTGTTTGTTTCACTGTATTCCTAATCTGTTTTGTTCTATTTCATTTTTAATATTCAGAAAAATAACCCTGCTATTCTGGTGGTGGGAAACAATGGCAACCTTGTTTACGACCATCAAAAGTAAGTAAACATTTCTGATGTAACCACCTCAGATTTTTGACAACTTAAAGACTTACAAAATATTATTACACTATATTTGCCAGTAAAGAATATAATCCTGAATTTTCACTAATCCTTCACAAGGCCCCGGAAAGCTCCAAGTAACTTTCAAAGCCACACTTAAAATACGTGTTTACAAAAACATTTACAAGGGCAGGCATGTTTGTGACATTGTAATCTGCTCTTCCACCTGCTGCTGTTGTTCTCTGTGTGGGATCATGTCTTCAAGTCTGAGGAAACTCTTATAAAGCTTTGTCTAAAATGTGTTTCAGTGACGGAACAACTCAAGCTCTCGGCACCTGTTTACGTGATTTCCGTAACAAGCCGTATCCGGTCAGAGCAAAAATCACATACTACAGGAAGACATTGACGGTAAGAAAAGAAAAGAGTGAAATAAGCTTGTTTTTACTGCTCGGCTGATGTTTTGGTTGTTGATAAAGGTGGAAATATTCATGTTTTTACTGCTGGGCTGATGTTGTTTGTTGTTAAAGGTGATGATCAACAATGGTTTTACTCCCGACAAAGAGGATTATGAGTTCTGTGCAAAGGTAGACAACATGGTCATTCCCACTGAAGGCTTCTTTGGCATTTCTGCTGCCACTGGAGGTTTAGCAGGTATTGTTTTTCTCTGATCATAATCCATTGTTTTTCTCAAACTGAGAGTGCTGTATACTGTATATTTTGTTTTTTGTCAACACTTTCCTGTGTCTCTTTCAGATGATCACGATGTTTTGTCCTTCCTGTTATTCAGTCTGAGGGAGCCAGGACAAGAACCGGTAAACACATGAATAAAAATTAGTGCTGTCACTAAATATACAATTTTTTAACGTATGTACTCTACTGTTTCTGCCCATTGTAAACTGTTTTCTTTCCTACTGAAGCCTCCACCTGATTCTGAGATTCCCAAAGAGGAGAAGGACAAGTACCAGGAGGAATTTCAAAACTTTCAACAAGAGCTGGAGAAAAAGAAAGAGGAGTTTCAGAAAGAACACCCTGACGTCCAAGGAGAGCCCAGTCAGTCTTTCAAATACTAATTTACAAACTCTATTACTACCTCATGTTGTGCTAAAATCAGCTGTGTTCATCCTTTAGTTGAAGACTTGTATGAAACCGTCAATGACCGGGAGATCCGTCAAGTGTTCGAAGGCCAGAACCGGATTCATCTGGAGATCAAGCAGCTCCACAGGCAGCTGGCCATGATCCTGGACGAGCAGCGTCGATATGTGTCTGTGATCACGGACGAGGTCTCCAAGAGGCCGGTCAACGCCGAGTCTGGACAAGTAAGACACTCACTACACTAACACAACACAACACTGGACACTGAGGAGGGTTCTTATGTTCTACTCTGTCTGTTTCAGCCGGACTCCAGTGTTCAGCTCGGCTCCATCATCGCAGCTCAACAGGAAGTCGCCAGAAATCTGAACGACTTGAGGTACTACAATTCCACTACAACATACTGTACCACTTACTATCACTACATGGAGTATTTTTCCCATTGTATTTTCTTATCTACTGTATACTGACAGCGCACCCCAATCCTATTGTATTTCTACATTAAATAACTTGGAAACTGCTGCTTGATGCTAACTTTGGAGTTGTTGCAGAAGCAGAATGAACCACAGTCTCTTCACTAACTCCTTTCATATTGGTTTTTAATTGGAAATGCTTGAAAAAAATGAGTTTAGCATTGTGCAGAAGTTTACCCACAATTGTTAAATCGAAAATCATCTCTGACCAGATCCATTGAAGCTGAAATCCTCAGAAAAGCTCATGCAAACTGGACTAATGAGATGAGATTTGACAAGTTGGCAAAATTGAGCATGTTTTTTACCATCTCTGTTTGATTAAAATTTGATTAATTGTGCAGCCCTACATTCACCAGTGTTACAAATTTGCACAGCGTCTACATTCAGGATTACTAATGTCTTAAATATTCCCGATTTTGCATAACAATAATCTTGTACACGCACAAAGCCGTGTCGTCGTCTTGGCCTCAATCCAAAAGGGACAAGAAACTCTCTGTTATATCACTGACCCATAACCCCATCAATAAAGTGTTCATTAAGTCCTCTATAGGTTTAATCACATCATAAAGAGGCCACGGCAGATTAAAGTTTATTCCCCGTCAAAAGGCACGCGTCTGCTGCTGATTCTAAATTGCTGGGTAAAAAGCTTATTTATATTACACTGTAGATTAAGGCCCGTTTTATCCTGCCTTGTCATTGAAATGCATGGGTCAAGACGGAACTGCACTCTTGGACTAATATAAACATAAATGGGTCACAGATGAAGATTAGACGGAGGCTTTAATAAATGCTCACTTTCTTTTCTCAAGGGAGATTTTGGTCTTTCAGTGAAACAAATTAGATTTTGTTGATTCATCTTGCGCTGTTTTCCCAGTTCAGATTAGACGTCTTCAGTGCATCTGTCGTACAGGGACTAAGGATTTCACTGCAATTGTTTTATATTTTATATTATTTGATCATAATCCTGCCCTCAGGCCTCATTATGTGCGTGTGAATTTTGTCATGTGTTAAATCCAAGTTTCCCTAATCGTCTTTGAAACTGAAAGTAAAGAGCACAGATCAGGAAATGTAGTGAACAGTGACAGCAGGACGTATTTTTTTACCTACTTTTGCAATGTTTGGCACGACATTTAATTGATTTTGAAAGAAAATTAATCATGTTTATTATATTTTTCACCTCTTCTATTATAGTAAATGCAGATAATTCAGCTTCTTGACATATTCTATGTTTAATCTGCAAAAAAACATGTTTTATATCAGATTAATTAATTGGTTTTGCCTAAAAGTAATCATATTTGTTATATTTCTACGTCTTCTATTACCGTAAACACAGATAACGCAGCTTATGAATGCTCCTTGGCTTATTCCATTTGTAATCTGTAAAAAGACATGTTTTATAACAGATTAATTCAGCAATCTTGACCTCTGATCAGATGGAAATGTCTGTTTTTTTTACTTAAGGGCTTGTAGTCTCTTGTGAATATAGATTTTGGGATTAAGCATGTTCCAGTTTTGTTGCTCGGCGCATTGATACGTCACTGAATTTAACAAATCACGTCATTCCACACTTCAGTTATTGCTTGGTTTTTAGATTTTTCTGTGTTTTGTCCCCACAGAACGTCCTTTTTTGAGTCCCTGAAGCAGATCGGGTCAGTGCAGCATCAGGCCAATGCAGGAGGAATCGGAACTTATGAAAGTAATCAGCATTTCAATGACATCAAGGAGCATCTGCATCTGGTCAAAAGAGACGTGGACCATCTGGTGCAGAAAAGTGCGCAGGTAAAGGTCTCATATTAAGAATGCACGATCTATACTGGTTCCTTCTGCTGTACATTCTATTAAAAGTCTATGTTTCTCATTCAGAATCCTGCAGAAAAAGCAGTAAAATGCCCTGATCCTCCTCCGATGCCGGCCTGTCTCTCCACAATGCATTTTGTAATATTTATAGTCGTCCAGTCGGTTTTGTTTTTCTGCTACATCATGTACAAGTAAGTTTGAGCAACACATGTGAACACTGTTTTTATTTAAAGTGTAAATTGTAGTTGATTCCTAACTTATTTTGTTTTTATCTTTTAGAAGCCAACAAGAAGCAGCTGCAAAGAAGTTCTTTTGATATGACAGCATTTTGTGTAAATCTGAGATTTATTGAATATAAGTTATTATACTTGCACAGAATTGAGTTTCCTGAAGTTGAAGGAAACTCGTTGAAGTTTGTTGTAATTATTTGAAGATTTGATTTGATCAATGGTGTTGCCTTGTGTGAATGCTGGTGTGACACTGACATTCATAATAATGTTCCTTACAGTATTCTGTTGTCATATATTTCAGCTTGGGCCTTTATCCATCTTCACTAAAGAACCTGTGTAACAGACTGTATTTTTATATGAAATTATGATCCACGTCTGCAGTGGTTTGAACGACTCAAAATGCCTTTTTTTGCAACTTTGTCCATAAAGAAATGCCTAGAAATAATGTGTTCTGCCTCTGTCTTTAATACAATTGCAATCATGCAATTGTTTAAAAGGATATATATTTTTTTATTTTAGTTTTATTCTATTTCTGTTTTAAACTCATGAATGTGCTGAAAGGGGGCTTTTTAAAAAAACAAGATACAAAAGACAAAATCAGGACCAAAACAAGGCAAAAAAGACAAAATCAGGACCAAAACAAGGCACAAAAGACAAAATCAGGACCAAACAAGGCACAAATGGCACTAAATTCAGAAAAGTAGAACTAAAATTGAGCTTTTGCACAATGAAAAGTTCCAAGTAGAGTAGGCAAAAACGGTATCAATCTTTTTAGTGATTTTGCAAAGTGGATATTGCATCACCTAATACCACGATACGATATTTTTTGCGATACATAGTGCAGGCCTATTCCACACCTCTTGGAGCAGTTTATTTTTAATCGACAGTGTAAGAAACCAATACAGAAGAGTCATTGCGATGCTCCCCGTGCAGCAGCGTCCTGTCAATCATCCCCCACTGAACAATAGCACGGCAGCTCAATGAGGATAAAGAGGCCTGTAATCCCGCTCTACTCCCATTGGTCTCATCCGCCTCGGCACGTGGCCCGCTCTGCCCTAATATGATTAACTCCCAGTGGGTGGAAGCATGAAGGCACAAGTTCACGTCTTCACCTCAAATTCTGCTTTTCGGTGAAGACCTGCACCTTGGGTTTGTGACAAAAAATACATTAAGCTACAAAATAAAGCAAGAAACTGATGAGAAACGGTCAAGGAAAAGCCGTAAACAGGCCATCTGCCTCTTAGTATAGTGAAGCATGAGGGATTAAATCCAGATTATGGCCAGGGCAAAACGATGTGTGCGTAAGATTGTGCACGTCCGCTGGTGTCTGTTGCGTGTTGTCAGTGTGTCCTTGGCTCCGTAGACAAGCAGCAGGTTGACTACAAAGCTACTACTGGATGTGACAGCTACTGGAAGCCAAGGCAAAAGGGAAAATTTAGGAAAGATTACACTGTAGTGACTGTTGCGTAGTTGGAACGTGGTGTTTTAGGTTTGTAGACAGGAGAAGATGGCTTTCCTGCTCAAGAGCATGATCGGGAACCCCTTGTCGGGCTTGGTTCCCGGTGGAGGTGATAAAGAAGAAGAGGAAACGCCTAAAGATCCTGCAAAAGCGGCCGGGATGACGCGTGAGGAATATGAAGAATACCAGAAACAGTTGGTGGAGGAGAAGTGAGTACTGCGTAGTCTCAGGCTCCATTTTGTCTGGGGCATTTGTTGCTGCAATAAGTGCAATCTGACCTTGGATATGTTTTCCATCACATTTACTGTTTTAAAATGGTTAAATTTACTTTATTACATGTTTGAAGCAATTTTCAATAGTTTGATATATCATGGTGACTGGATGATGACACCTCTTTTATATCACATTATACTTGTACAGATGTAATGTCTATTTGTTTATATATGAAAATTGTATACAAAAAGAAAGCATTTTTGTGTGGACTCAATAGTTTTTGTTTGTTTATATTTTTCTCTCTCTCTGAACCCAGTCAGACCTATTGCATAACCAGATTGAGACAGACTATCTCTATCTATCTCTCTCTATCTCTCTTTAATATAATTCTATTTAAGGCTTTATACAGACAAATAACTTGCTATTCATAAAATATCATTCCATTATAGTTGAATTTGTAGCTTCTTGGTTTCATTGCATGGTCTGGTCATTTAATCTCACCTGATTAGCTACAGAAAGAGATGCATCACAAACTACGCTACTACAGTACAAAGAAATACAGTTTTAATACTGAATGTGCCTTGTATGAATAATAAAATGACTAAGTTTGCATGCCATTATCTTTTAAGGAGTACCATTGATTTGAGTGTTATTTTCCAGGATGGAGAGAGATGCCGACTTCCTACACAAGAAAGCAGAAAGGGCCACACTGCGAGTCTGTCTGAGGGAAAAGT
>JAADKR020000001.1:10946614-10959314 GCA_011763505.2 Lythrypnus dalli
ACCCACTGTGTGCCTGAAGCCACTGCACCCGACAAGTTAGAGGTCGCCTGCTTGTGAGTGCCACATATATTTGTTGAAGGATTCATCTTAAAATCCTAAAACAGACTTCCTCGTTGCCAGGTTTGTGTGCTGCTTGATGGTAGCAGTCCCTTTAGCAGCCAGTCTCTTCACAGCAATAATAACATGGCAGCGGCACCGAGAGGTCAGTCCAGACCAAGAGCCCTGTTCCAAGTCTGGCCTTCAGCTTTACGGAACCATGAGCGACGATCAGAGCGGTGAGGAACACACCATGTTCAGTAACAACAGCAAACTATAGATATACTAGATATAGAAGCCAATATAAGTCAATATAATACAATATTTTTTCCCACAGACTCGTTTCCTCTGAGCAGTGCGTCCTCCTGTATCGAGGCCTTCTCCCTGCAGACGACCTCTCGAGGCGTGTTGAGCACCTCTTCATCTGTTCCAGGAGGAGGATACTCGTCTCTACATGGCATCCGCGTCCTCAGCTTATTATGGATAATCTGTGGCCACTCTGTGCAGTATCCCATCATAACCAGCATCGGTGAGACCCGGCCTCCACCAGCTCAGAAAAACACAACTGTACAGCTGTAATGATTGTCTCTGTCACACAGATAATTATAAGGACTGGAAGAAAGCCTTTGAAAGCAGCCCCTTGTATGTGTTAAGTCTGAGTGGACCTGTCTTTCTGGCCGTGGACACTTATCTGTTATTGGGGTGAGACTAGGAACACTGTAAAATATTAAATAAATAATTAAATATTTGTAATTCTTTTCATGTTGCAGAGGTTTGTTGAGTGCAAGATCTCTGTTGGGATCAATCCAAAGAGCAGAAGACAAACTGAGCCTCTCTGTTGTGATGCAGTATCTCTTCAGCAGGATCAAAAGGTTTGTCTCATATCTGATTCCATATATTCCTCTGTGCTATTTTAATGAACTATCCCAGTATGTGTCTCTCTGGTGTCAGGGTTCAGCCTCTGCACATCTTCATCACGTGTCTCACGATGGGCCTGATGTCGGTGGGTCACTGGGGACCGTACTGGTTTACATTTGTCAAAACTATCATGGACTGTAAGTCGTACTGGTGGGCAAACCTCCTGCTGGTCAGTAACCTTTTACCTGCTCATGAAATAGTAAGTATATTAAGATAATTGTGTGCTGTTCATTATTTATAGTCTACTTTTTCATGTGACACACCTGCAATATTTTATGTGTCTGCAGTGTATTCCTTGGACGTGGTATCTCTCCCTGGACTTCCAGTGCTACACAACCACTCCAATATTAGTTTTCCTTTACAGACTGTAAGTGAGCACAATCTAAAGCTTCCTCAAAGGAAACATATTTCAATCAAACTGTTTTATAGGAACAAAAGTGTGTTTGGAGTCGTGGCTGTGGGCCTCCTGTTACTGACGACACTGATCAGTTCAGTCATCACTGCACTGTGGCACCTGCCCGTTTTTCACACTAAAATAATGTAAGGGAACATAACACATACATAAATCAAAAAGTAGCTACATGTGGTGATAGTTGAAGTCTTAATGATATTGATGATACCTTGTTTTTCAGGTCTTCAGAAAAGTATGTATTTTACTATTTAAGGCCATACACGAGATATGGGCCATTTTTGATAGGAATCGTGACAGGAATTTATCTAACAACTAAAGATGGTCCACTCATACAACAAAAGGTGAGTATATTTTGGCATGCACTTTTATCAACTAATTTTCTAATCAACAACATAAAATGAAAATAGTACAAAATAACTAAGGAAACATACAACATCTAAACTAAAGCCATGTAGAAAAAGCCACAATAAGATGAAGCAGCTGCTTCTACTCTCAGTTGGGCCCAGTCTATCAGACAATACATCTGTTTACACTCAATAAGGATGAATGCATTCATAAACTGGTCAGACTGTAAAATGTTTCTCTCCTGACTGTTGTAGTGGAAGGCAGTGGTCGGCTGGCTGTGCTGCCTCACTGTGATGGCCCTCTTGGTTGGACTGTCTTATGCTCTAAAGGAGGCTCCGTCCTCTCCCTCAGTGCCTCATGCTCTGTACCAGGGCCTGCACCGGCCGCTCTGGGCTCTGGCTGTGGCCTGGATCATCCTGGCCTGTGAGGGAGGCCATGGAGGTGAGACACACAAGGTTATCTTTTAGACCATTCCCAAAGTGAGGTCCGGGGACCCCTGGGGAATGACTGAGACACAGCCTCAAAGACACAGCAGGGGAGCCTCCAAAAAATCTCAGCAAACTGAGGCTTTTATGCTTCTCTTTTTCTCCTAAAGGTGTAATAAAGAGCTTTTTGTCGTCCCGTTTCTGGATGCCATTTTCCAACATTAGCTTTGCGTGCTACATGACACATCCTGTTTTCATCATCATCTACATCGGTTTACAGGAGACTCCCATCCACTACTCAGACATTAACTTCGTAAGTGTTTTTGATTGATTGACATTTTACATTTCAGATTATTTGTTCACTTGGCTCAGTGTTTTGTTTTTTGTTTTTTTCCAGATGTACCTGTTCCTGGGGAATGTGGTGCTCACTCTCCCGGCAGCCTATGTGTTATGTGTGCTAATAGAAAAACCTTATGTTCTGCTGAAGTCTGTCAATACAAAGAAACAAGATACACCTTAATCTCAAACTATGTTTTTTTGTGATTTAATAAAAGACATTAGAGCACAAACAGAAAAGAAGGTAAAGTTTGTGGACCTCGAGCAGTTTTAGTTGGAGATGCATAAAACTGAACTTCAAAAGGCAGTGAGTCAGAATTTATAAGTGACTGACTCAAAGGATTTATAATTGGCCTTGGGTCCAATGACGTAGAAAGACATTTGTGAGCTGTCTATACTGTCACTTTGGCATTTCATTTAAGTGCTCTGCCTTTGCATGTAATAACACATCCATTCCAAATTAATGCCACTAGTTCCTCTTATTTTACTGACAATGTAAATAAATACCATATTTAATCACATGACAATGGGATATTGATTTGTCGCTACTTTTTGATTAATTTATTTGTAATGCTCTTTTACATTATTTAACAAATTTATCAAATGCAATCTTTCCTATTACTTGAGAAATTGTAAATTTGTACTCTCCTGTCTTTTAGTACGTATGCTCTTGCTGCTGCAAGTTTCCCCACTATTTCCATCCTTTTAGGACATTATTACTGTGCTGTAAAGTAAAGCTAAACCTGACTTGAACTGCAAAACATCCCTAAAATAAGACATTTTGAGCTATTTTATCCCCAGACAAGCCACCATTGAATCCCAGTGTAATTCAATGGGGAGACCTCTGCCAGGACATTGTTGGCTGCCGCTCTCTGTCCTCCACACAAACAGTTGTAGTGACGCACACGTTTTCCCACATTGGATCCTGACCCACACTCGGAGCCGGCAGACTGTGCAACAACACGAGTAAAAATACGCCTCTGGTAAGACGACACCCCTCTCTCCGTGACTTCATGGTTCCGTCCAATCCCAGAACCCAAAACAACATGCTCGAGATGGTGCAAGATGTCTGAGGCACTGGAACATTTTCAACTGTCTCCGATCGTTTGTGAGGAAATGCTTGGCCCGACTATAGTCATACAAGTAGTATTAAATCCTCTTCTACAAATGGAAAATAAAACATAATTGTAATGTGAGGTAACTAAGTGTCACCTTGAGCGTCTTGAGTAGAGTTTTTGAGAATCTGTACATTACTCTAGTGCTTTTAAAAGATAAACATAATATTTTCTGCCCCAATACATATCTACAAAAGTTCCAAAGTAAAAAGTACATTTGCTGTGTATTGTTTGTTCTAAACGCCTGAAAATGCACTTTAGAACAGTAGGTGGCACTGTGGAGATGTTCTGCACAAGTAATAGATTCAGGATCAATTCATATCAAAACATTTAACCATTTAATAACACACATAAAGTCTCATTTTCTATATAAAAAGGGTTTTGGCTAAAAAGGTTTTTTTATCTTTTATTACACTTTTGAATATGTCAAAGATCAGTAAAAACTTTAATTTTGATTGTGTTTTAGTTCTTATCTAAAGCCGGGTTTTAGTTTTTTCTCCCCAATGTAACGTTAGCTCTGTTTTATGCCTCATTGTCTTCCGTTATAAACACACTTTCATTGCTCTGCCACAACATTATACAATTATATCTTTTTGAATGTTACTATTTTGTCCGGTTCACAAGAGGTAATATTTGTATAATATGTTGACGGTTCAAAATGAGAGTACTTACAGTAAAAAATAGGCTTATGTAATGAAGGCCATTTTCCCATTGAGTTTCAATGGGGAACTCCGTAACAGATGAATTACAGCAGTGGCATAACATGCTTCTGTTTGTGTGGAGTTATGAGGGTCATGGGGGGTTTACTGGGGCCTGTGTGTATATTTTGGAGTATGTGTATATATTTTGTGTAAGTTCTCAGTTGTCCAGGTCATCTTCATTGTTCATCAAGTTTTTTTCTATGTGTATTAGGGTTTGTGCGATGGAGGGCTGTTTGATTACAGATTATTGGTAAACATGTTTGTAAACAAAACCACCTGACAGCTCCCCCACCATGGACTGCCCCCCCCAACCTCACATACCTCTCGAACCCCCCCAGGACCCCCCCACAGACCTACCCCTGCCCCATAGACCAACCTCCTGCCCCACTTCAGAAGATCCCCCCATGACCCTCATAACTCCACACAAACATGCTCAGCATTGGAAACTCCAGCTAAAAGTTGTTTTCAGGGTAAATGCTCCCATTTCACTATAAAAAGCACAAATGTTACCTATTTTGCACAGGACAAACTCCTAATATTCAAAAATATATCATTGTATAGTGTCATGGCAGAGCAAAATCAAGTACTGCCACTGCAAACTAGTCTCACAAATAGTTCTAAAAAAAAATGATCTAGAAAAAGAAATTTACAAGGCATCAGCCGGAACAGGTGTAAAAGGACAGGTCATAAACAAAGGCACAGAAGTCAAAGAACACAATGTCGCTGTAACGGTTTCCCAGCAGCACTTAGCTTCAGGGGAACTTTGGCATTTGTTACAAACAGCACTTTGACAATAGTGATGTTTATGGTTAGATTTATGAAGAACACACACACCACACAGAGACAGTCCAGTCTCACATTTATACTAAGTACACTGTGCATCGTTCAACTATTAGGCGCACTTTGCACAAGGAGATGCTGCAACGAAGAGTAATGCAGAAGAAGCCTTTTCTGCCACACATCACAAACAGAGTCGCTTGAGGTATTGCAAGTTCCATGTAAAGTTCTGTCACGCAGTTTCACATTGACAATAAGTAAGAAAAAGATGTTTTGAATTACACATTGCACATAGAGACGGGCAACAGTATAAAAGCCTGAACATAGATATCCAATGTTAAATGCTGAAGATCGACACGTCTCCAATATCAGGTAACCCACTTTGTACTTGTGGGGGCAAACAGTTAAAAATAGTGCCTCACCCCAAGTGTATCCACTTAGCCTTAGCTCATGTTCAAGACTCATAGATTCTTCTCTGCGCCGCGATGAAAAAGGTACGTACGGCTCACGCACAGCTGGAAATCCCCATGACAAGCGACGCAATGATTTAATATCAGTGTTAGTAGGAAAGAACAGCCTCGTGCGCTTCATCTGTGAATCCTCCTTTAAAGACAGTTGTTGCTTGCCCTAGAAAGTGTAAATACTGGCTGTTTATTCCTTATCATTGTTGCTTTAAAGCTGACACACTTACATATTTCCTGTAGTTGCCAGTGTCATATGTGATATAAATTGTTTTATTATTCATTACATGTTTCTGCTAAGCCCCTCCGCCTGCCTGTAGTCCAGGCTTAAATGTGTGTCAAGCGTCTATTTGAGTCTACAGGCTCCTATCAGAGACTTATCAGTGTTGTCAGACCGAGAATAGAGCTATTTTGGCTCTGTGATACTACAGCATATTCCTGTCTTCTGCTGACAGCTTTAGTGTTTTTAAAGTTAGCCCGGATTAGAGCTTCTGTTGATTCACAAATGAGGCATAGCAACATTTTTCATTAGGAGACTTTAACCATGTATTGAACAGCTTGTGCTTGTGTCGTTTTTCATGCACAATATTCAAGTCGAGACTGATTTTAAAGATTTACAGGTGAAATCGTCGTAAGTAACGCAGCAGAGTTGTGTGAAAGCTACAGTAAACATTGGGGACTGAAGAGCGTCCTTCAGGAATGTGACAAATGCAGGTCATGGGTGAAGATCCACTGGTGTTTTTCCAGTATCAGTGCCACAGCACTTCTGCTAAAAAAATGTGTACCGCAGTCAGAGCCACTGCTAGACTTTCAGTCCCTGAGCAAAAATATTCATGAGTATAAATCAGTCTATTTTAGTAATTATTACATAATAATGTTGTGAAACAGCATAACACTTTAAATACAGTCTCCACTTTTGGACACCTTTGTGAAGTGGAAAATGCAACACAATCAATCCATATTGAATAGACATCGCAATTTTCATTACTGCAATAATCTAACGTTTTTTTGTTTATTTTTATTTACTTTTTTGAACCCTGCGTCTCAACCGTTTGAGTGATAGACTTCTCCAGTCAGAATGATCAAGGTTCATGCTGTTTGGCTGCAGCCAATCAAAACAACAAGCAAGTTTGTCTGCTCTGCAGAGTAGTAAACAAACACCATGTGTGACTCACAACTGCAATGTGAGAACTGAGAACTGAAGAAAGTTTCAATGATTACTGCATAGAATGGCTAAAGAAACATGTATTTTCACTTTGGCTTTCAATTATATCTTGAAATAATCTTGTAACTTTCACCTCTAACATCAACCAAATGTTTGCCCAATTTGAGCTTTACAATGCTTCACTTCAATCTAACAGCTGTTTGTTTAAATTATAATATACTGACTATGTCTTTGTCCGATTTTAACTTTGTTTTTTAATCACTATTTCAGGAACTATACACTAACCATGGAGTGAGAAATAAACTTAAGAGCTGAAGAACTGGTTAAACACCTGGAGATTTTCTGCAGTTTTTTCAAGAATGGAGCTCAACTGCACGGATGACCAAGTACAGCCTGAACCTCTGTCCACAGCTGGAGACAATCAAGACCAAGATCTCTGTCCATCAGAAAACGCTATGTCTGAGATGTCTGAGATGTCTGAGGATGCACTGAAAATGTTTGCTGCTTCTCAGGAAACCCAGACAATCTTGATTACACAACAAGAACACCTGAACACATCTCTTAATACGTCAAATCCTTTCATACTCTGCTCCAAAACTGCCACGACGGACAAAGACCTGGAACAGTGGGATTGTTGTGATTTCTGTCAGCCAGAAATCTCTCTCGATGGCATGAGTACTTACATAAACAATGACTCTTCTACAGCTATAACTCATGCACCTGCTGAAGTGATGACTACAGCAGAGACTATGCCTGACTCTGCGTTTAATGCCAGTTGTGAGTCTGATGACAGTCATGCAGCCGGCCTTTTCCGATCTTTATCTCATCCTTCAAACGATTCAGACAGTGACACAGCAGTGGCGCGCCTTTCCGATCTTTACATATTTGAAAGCGAGGCACATGATTTCATCCTGAGCCCTGAGCCTAATCCCGGAGATATTAAATGTCCACAGTACGTGCCATTATCCCAAACGGAGGCGGACATCTCATTCAGAGCCGGCGAGGTGTGTGATTCATCAGAGGCAGTAACCGAACATGACCAGGAATCGTCAGGCAGTCAGGTAATAGTTCAGAGTGAGTCAGACGAGAGGAACAGCGTGAATCTAACACCTCAGGATGCCAGTGATGAGGCTGTTAGTAAAACAATGAGAAACGACAGCCCTGTTGAACTCTGGCTTGACGCTTGCCAGTATTTAGCAGGTGAGGACTCAGAGGAGAGTATCGTGACAGCACAATCCGTGATGCAAGAGTTAATGTCCGCCACCACAAGTGACTGTTTTGTTCCGCCAGAAGAGACGCAAAGATCGAGTTACAGCCTAAATGCCTGTGACATGATTGGCTGGTCCTTTGATGACAAAAGTTGGGGGGCTCCGGTAGAAAGGTGGTCGTCTGTAGAAAGCTGGGAGAGTGCGCTTTCAGACTGGGCAGAAATCATAGCAGCTCCAGAAGAAGACCTCACAGCAGCCTTCACGGAGATAGGAGCAGAGATAGATGCTCTGACTCAGGCGCTTGCAGAGGTGACCACTCAGATTGAAACAGAACTACAAAGTGAGAAAGTGGAAGACGTGATGGTTGGGTCCATTATGGGTGTTCAGGACAAGCCTTTAGACACATGGAATATCACCGAGACCTCTGCCTTTACGGGACAAAACCGCCTTGTTCATCCTGAGTCCCAGCAATTATCCCTGAGTTCATGCGTGTTCACCTCACCTGAAATGTCAGTCACGCCCAGGGGAGCGTTTGAAGAAGTCACTGATCTACTCGGCATAGGATTTGATTCTATAGAGACGGATGCCAGCAGAGAAGTGATCCTAAACATTGTTGAGGACACGGATTTGGAGTGCAGGAGAGCATCCAAGGTAAGTGTTGTGGCATGAGGCATCACCTGACATTGAATGCATGATTTGAACATAAACATAGACTACAAGCACTTTGACTTTGTGTTTTTCTTACTACCTAATTCCTTGATTCCAAATTCCAACCTGTGCCTAGATTGATTGCCAAGTGTCATTTTATAATTATTTGTGTCTTTGTGGAATAAAATATTTCCCTTTTCAATCAGAAAATTAACCAAAACAACCACAACTTCCTAATCCAAAGAGCCAAAAACAGTAGCTCAAAAATATTTTTTTCCACATGAAGTCATTTGTTAATAAATAATTGGTGGTGCACTGAGGAGGATATGGAAAAACCCAGCCCTAATCGATTGGACACTTTACAAACATGACAAAAATGAAAAGACAGTTCCAAACATCTGGACGAGGCACCATGGAAAGAACAGGCAGGACTTTCCTGGCCCTGTCCTTGTCAGTGTTTTCATACCTGCTGTCGTATTGATAGTCAGTCATGAGACACCGTGTGCAAATTCAAATGTCACTGCTCATCTGACCTTAAGCGACAGCCACATTGTATCACAGCCATTTAGTCTTCAACTGTGATTTAATAAGCTAATGCGGCTTATCCTCCCAGACAAACAGGTGTGTGTTACTTTAGTGAAATCTTCAGATGGACAGAAATGGCATCTAATAATAACCGGGCGTTCATTGATAATAGCATGTATGAGTGGCGTGTCAGGGTGGAGGGGTGAGAGGACGGCACAGCTGATGCCTGTAACACGACCCTCTGCCGCTCTCTCTCTTTTCCAGTGGAGCCTTTAACACACCCATTCCCCTTTAAAACCCCGGCTGGGACTGGCCTACACACTTTTGTTTCAATAGCTCGACTGTGGAAGAGACAGTGAGGACACGAAGACAAAGACAAATTCTTCATGCATGCTGGACTAACAATATGGATTAATTAAAGCATGGAGGTTTTACTTTGGGGCTTTGCACAAAGGTATGTAAAGGTGTTAATTGTTCGGCAGATTCCTTGGCAAGAATCAGAAAAAAATCCAATGATATATACTGTGATGTTGCACCAGTAATACATAAATTCTAATCATCTTTTGCATGTGGGATGGATATCAAAATATAGAATGATTGTTAGTAGAAATGTGTAAATTGTATTTCTTATACTGAAAACTACTTTTGTTGTTGTTGTTATTCTAGCCCGATGGAGATAACAAGTGGGACTTAAAAGATGAAGCCAGGATCTCTTCGTTGAACTTGGTTGCTGAGCAAGACAATGGAAGAATTTGTACCCCACTGAAGACGTTCAATGTCACTCCCCAAAGGAATGAGGCCCTAGGTGTTCCTTTTCTCAGCACACACACTGTAACAAACGTGCACGTGCCACAAGGGAACAGTACACATGGTCTGAATGTGCATGTGTCGCCTTACAAATTAGAGGACTTTGATGGAGCATGCCAGGTGCCACTGTGCGAGAGTCCGAGGTTTATTACACCCTTAGCTCCCCTCGGCATTGGCTCCTCCCTTGACTCTCAAACAAGCTCAAACAGCAGTCTGAATGGAGACCAAGAGGCGACTGGATGGGATCTCAACAGAGACAGTGTTTATGATCGCAGAGAAGCTTTGGATTACCAGTCAGAATCAGATGATGTTACTGACTTCTCTTCAGACAGCACTGAGTGGCCAAACCAAACTGAAACAGACTCTTCAACAGACCTGAAAGCTGGTGAAGTTACTCAGTTTTCTTTCATCAAAAGTAAATCTATCGATGAAGAAGGCAGAGACCTTTTAAACTTGGCTGTGATACCATATGATCATTTCTTTGTCTGTGCAGAAAAACGGGTAGCATGCTTCACTTTAGACATTTATGACCCTTTTACTCCTTTGACCTCACAAACCCAAGCTCAAAAAATGCCACACAAAACACAAAAGTCCTCCTCTGAGGGCAAAACACACCTCAAAAAAGAAAGACTTTCAAATCAGCCCCATGGACTGCATATCTCCAGGAAAAAGGAGAACCTATGCAACAATATTGAAGCAGAACAGCAGTCCCACACGCTCAAAGAAAATGTCTCAAGGGAACAGGAAAACAGACTGGAACACAGTGAACCAGTGATAGAAACTGAACTGGCCCCACAGAAAGAAATGGCCAGACGCCATAGCAAAAAGAAAAAGAAGCATCTGGGGAAAAGTACAACAGAAATACTGACGGAAACAGAGAACGAGGTGAAAACTGATGTAGAAAAAACAGACATGTGTAAAGAGAAACTAGTTACAAAGAGCATTGATCAGACAGGGGCTTTAAAGAAAACCACTGAGAAACCAGAGATTAAAGCAGTATCAAAGGACAAACCAGCGCTAAACAAAAGTGCACCTAATGATAATGATGACATCATTAAAAAGAGACGCCTGTCACAGAACAAGTTGGGAAAACTGGTCAGTGCTCTGGAAGCTAAATTTCCAAAGGGAGACGAAGCCAAGGTCGATGTTGGGGCAACACGCAGAAAGCCATATAGTGAAGTGGTGAAGCAGAAAATTGTTAAACCTGCAGGTAAATGTGTTTTCTGGTTGATTCAATGTCACAGGAGTTCAGTTTACTAACACACACGTTTTCATTGACAGATCCTAAGGTTGAGCAGCCGATCCAGGCCATGTCTGTGAGTGGAGACCCTCAGAGTCTCTGTCTCTGGTGCCAGTTTACAGACGTTCTCATTGACTACACTGTCACATGGAGAAAGGACAGAACTACTCTGACAGAAACCAAAAGAAGGTATTTTATGTTTGCTTATTGTAAAAAAAACACTATTTAAAATAAACCCATTATGGCTGAAAAGCTCAAGGTACTTCCCTTTATGACACATTTGCCTGTTCTTGAAGTGCAGGGGATGAGAGTAGAGTATCATTGACCATCTCCAATGCATCCCACAAAGACTTGGGGAAGTACCAGTGTGAACTCAGTACTGCACATAAGAAGATCACCCTCGACTTCCTGCTCACCTATGAATGTAAGTGGCATCTATAAAATAAACCCTAAATACTAACAAAAAATAACACAAAATCTTATTGCAGTGCTCAGTCAGATTGTCGTCCCTACTACTCCCACAATCACTAATAGTGAGTCAAATTACAATTGAAATATAGACTGTAAACCTTCAGCGTGAACTTACCAAGTGTGATGTTTCCAGCTGTTCCTGTGGAGGTGGATCATGAAGAGGAGAGTGTCCACTGCTCCAGGCTGATGTTCAAAGAGGACTTCCTGGCAGAGCAGTACTTTGGGGAGAGTCATTCTGCGAGCATCGTCACTGAGAAGGTCCACTTTGGGGAAGGCATGCACAGACGGGCCTTCAGGACGACGCTGCAGGCCGGACAGATCCCTCAGCTGGTGACCGGAGACCCCTGTGTGCTCAAAGTACACAACGCCATCACCTACGGAACCAAGAACAATGAGGAGCTTGTGCAGAAGAACTTCAGTCTCGCAGTGGAGGTACGGCTCAGTAAAATATTAACATGGTACAAGTTAGAATTTGGGGATACTTGAGCTATAAAATAAAAACAAAGTAAAATGAATAAAAATTGGCAAGGCATAGTTGTATCTATTGATCTATTGCAAAAACATTTAATAAAACGCAAGCCAGGGCATCATCAAAGTAATACATTGGAACAAACAGGCAAGCTCTGGCGGCCATATTGTGATATTTCGCACAAGGACTCATGTAAACTAAAAAAGACTTTATTATTTTGTAATTTTCTTCAAACTTAACGTTAATTTCATAGCCTTTAATATTATATTTTTTAAGGTCCAGGCTGGAGACCCCTGCAATAGAGGGACCAGTACACAAAACTCTAACCATAACTTATTTATGTGTACATAATATACAAAATATCCACAATAAATGACAACATGTTTACAAACAGCTACATTCTGAACTGCTCAAATAAACAGGCTACAAGAAAAGAGAAGCAAGAACAGCTCTCAATGCAAAGATAAGGATAACGCTGATGTAAACTTCCATCTCTTACCTTTACTGCAGAAATGGGCGGTTATGGAGATGCTAATTCGGCTAATAGGCTAACAGGCTAACGTTTGTCGTTAGCTACACCCCCAGTTTTTGTCTTGCCAACACTGACATGTTCTGGGGCCATCATTGTGGCTTGTGTGATT
>JAADKR020000001.1:10960200-10972899 GCA_011763505.2 Lythrypnus dalli
TGTCGTTAGCTACACCCCCAGTTTTTGTCTTGCCAACACTGACATGTTCTGGGGCCATCATTGTGGCTTGTGTGATTCATTCTGTCGGCTGTCCTCTTCATATTTGTGCACAGGAGTTTGTTTAAATCCATATTTATCGATTTGTTTGGTTTCTGTTAAGCTAAAAGCCGCGCCGCTTGTGTTTGCGCCCGCCCACTCAAAACAAACCAATGACAGCGTGAGAAAGGAGGCACGTGCTTCTGACTGAGCAGCCAATCAGTGTTCAGATCAGGATAACCGGCGTCTGCAGCATATATCAATGGTCTGCAGCCGATGGTTTTAGAGCCAGATGCAGAACTAAATCCGGTCTAAACCAGGACTAAAGAAAGACTAAATCAGGACTAAACCAGGTCTAAATCAGAACTAAACCAGGACTACAAATACACAAAAAATTAAATCTGGTTGCTGCTACAGAATTGATTCTTTATTAGGAAGAATTGGCTCTTTGAATCCAAAAGGTTGCAGACCACTGGTTTAATATAATGTGGCAATACATGTTTTTTTTGTTGTTTTTTTTTTCATTTTCTTTATTTAATAGGGAGAGACAATATAAATGAACATCTGATTCGTTTGTGATGTAAATATGCAAATGCTAGTTACCATAGTATAGTCTCAGGTTTTGGTCTGAGAGGGGGGCTTGGTCTGACTACAGCACACACAGGTATTAAAAGACTTTCTGTAATGTTCTTATGTTTTATTATTGCAGGAGTGTCAGGTGCAGAACACGGCCAGGGAATACATCAAGGCTTACACTGCTGTGGCTCAGGCTTTTGAAGCATTTGGAACAGTCCCAGAGTAAGACACTTTGATCACTGTCGTCTTCTGATCACTGAGCTTATTTTATAAAAGCTGTTGTTTTATTTTTCTTTATAAAGGATTATTCCCATCTACCTGGTCCACCGTCCGTCCAACGACATCCCGTATGCCACTCTGGAAGAGGAGCTGATTGGAGATTTCGTTAAATATTCTGTTAAAGATGGTAAAGAAATCAACCTGATGAGAAAGGACTCTGAAGCAGGTCAGAAATGCTGTGCCTTCCAGCACTGGGTCTACCACTACACAGAGGGAAACCTGCTCGTCACTGATATGCAAGGTACAAACAGAAACTAGACTGATTAATCTATCTTTATACATTGGAGTAATTCAGTTTTATCATTTACAGGAGTGGGAATGAGGCTGACTGATGTTGGAATCGCCACCTGCAAAAAAGGGTAAGTGTTCATTTAGAAGCTGCTCTTAAACTATGAATATATAGCATTCTAACGTGACTTTTCTTAAACAGGTACAAAGGCTTCAAAGGAAACTGTGCCACGTCGTTTATCGACCAGTTCAAAGCCTTGCATCAGTGCAATAATTACTGTGAAATCCTGGGTCTTAAGTCGATGCAACCAAAACCTAAGAAGATGGCTCCTGCTCCAAAGCCCAAAGTTCAGCTTGGAGCTACTCCAAAGAAGAAGATGTTTGAGCCCACAGTGAAGGGCAAGTCCTAACAGTGTCAGACACACAACAGACTCTTATTTCTTTATTGTTTTATTTCAAGGACTTCTTAAGTGTGTTCTGAAATTGATTTCATGATTTTCACGAACTTGAAAAGCTGTGGCAGATGTAACACTTGAACTCTTGATGCTTGTATTTATGACGGATGTTTAGGTCTGACTGAAGTTAAGGTCTTATAGTGACTCAGAGTGATGTGATATCATTTTTCTACTTCTGTGATGTCTTCACGAAACAGTTCATTAAATTAATGAACTTTTAATACTTAATTGGAAGTAGTTTTGTCTTCAGAGATGCACTCATTGTATATTCTTTTGGCACTGAAACATCATTGCCGTGTTTTGAATTACAGTAAAAAGTACATCTATTCTTTTGGTTGCAATGCAACAAAATTGTATGATTTCTTTATATTTTCTTTGATTTAGTATAATATATTTTGTATTATATCCATTGAAATGTGATTTTGTTTTGTTTCAGTTTTGCAAGTGTAAAACTATTGTTGGAACTGTGTGTTTTCTGCTTCTGTGGATCTTTGGACACACTGTCGTGTGTAGTAGTAAAGAAATGATTCGACCACTTGTGTTTTACACAACTTTTCACTTTTATTCAGGAGCCTAAAAACCTGTAACATCACTGAAACAATGCTGTTTATGGTTTACAAAGGTGGAAAGACCACAACACACCAAGAAGCATAAAACAAGTGTTTGCTATTTTTGTAATTCTCACATATGCTGTTCCAAATTAACACCTCCAACACAAAAGTGGGTCACAGTCCAGAGCAGGATCACAGACATAGCACGAGGATCGGGTTTTCCTATTTGTAACTCACTATTTCAGCCTTCGAGACGTCTTCTGGTCCCTCACTCGAGGGTCACACAAAAAGGACACATTCCCGATGATATTTCCTCCTGTAGCTATTTAGTGTGAGAATGGCGTTTGATGAAGAGTAAACAAACACCATTGTCACACTCCACAGCTCTGGAGAACATGAAATACACAGAAATATCTCTGGAGCATATTAGACATACAGGAACAGCTCTGGAGCAATGAAATACACAGGAACAGTTCTGAAATGCAATAAATACACTGGAACAGCTCTGGAGTATAATGAATCACACAGGAACAGCTCTGGAGCACATTAATACTCAATTGGACGACCCTGCAATAGAAAAAGTCTGTTTTACCATCAACATTACTCAGAACAACATCACTGTATCTGTATCTGCAGGGTTCAAAGTTCAGAGGCTTTAGCTGATGGTGAGAAGACTGCACCTGTGATCATCTGACTAGAGAAAACTTTACTATGAATAATACTCTGGAACTGTAATTTATTGCATTTCTAGTTCAAAATAAAGCAAAACAGTATGTTTTAAGGACTGTGAACCCAAAAAGTAAAGAAATATCCGCCAATTTGGAAAAAATGGTCTGTAGCTTATTCCCAATGGATTTAGCTGCAAAAGTAACAAAGAACCTGTAATTTAAAGCTCTAAATGTTCACTCTGATGTCATGTTCTTCTCACCTGGACCATGCTTCTCCCAGAGCTGCTCCCGTCCTTCTGTCTCCTCCTCTCAGTGACCGTCCCCTTGTCCCTCAGTTTGCTTTTCTTTTCCAAAAGCTAAAGTCCAGGAGTGGGTGAACCAGAGGCAGGAGGTCCATGGGGCGGCTCGCGGTGCATTCAGGGTCCAACCATGTCCCCGTCCAAGTCCTTATGTAGACACAGCAGGCTTTGGACAAACAGCCGGCTCCACATCAGTGATAAGCTACAGGGGAAGTATTGATCGACCCTGACCACTGATGAAAAGAGGGCAAGAGCAAAAAGTGCACAACTCTGGTGCACACACATCACTTTAATAACAATATAATCAGTCAGAAGATCAAAAGTGTATGGTTTTTGTGGTTTGCATTTGTAAATATGACTTTTTAAAGCTCTTGGGTGACTTGTGTCTAGTGAAAACTGCTAAACAAAAAAGATTCCCTTGCTTTTAAATCAGCTTTATAGCTCTGTATACTGGTTTTACCTCAGGTTTTTTCCCAAATATGAACAAAGACTGATAAAATAAGTTGTTTTGGTTTGTTTGTTGCAGCTGTTTGAAGTTGTTGTCTTATTCCAGCCCTGTCAAAACTCCCATACAAAAAGCTGAAATAAATAGATTAATTATAAAGAGCCATTGATTAACCATTAACCCAGATATAGGCAAACTTTTTTGATGCAAGAGCCACGTTGGGTTTTGAACCTGGAGGGAGGAGTCGGACCAGTCACAGTTTGGGGCGTTTCAAACAAGTACAATTCTCAAGGAGACTGTAATTACCTAAAAATGTTATAAAATAAGCAACAAAATAGCTGCAGTTATACATTATCAGTCTGTCTGTCAGTAAAAACATTGGTTAATAGAAAAATGGTTGTATATTATACCCCTTAATAGTGGAGGGGCTGCAGGTTCCAGTGTGTTTGTCTCTGGGCCTGTGGCCTGTGGCTTTGATAAGTCCCAGTGGCAGTGGCTTTATTTACTTGTCCTTGAGCTGATAACTCCCTGATTGTCTGAGTGAATGAACTTAAGGTCCTTCTCCAAAAAAAACAGCTCAAACACAAACTGGATAAAAGAAATGTCCTTTTAATCTCTGACCAAGGGCTTTAGGGAGGCAGGTCTTTAGAAAATCAACGTTGTTCTTTTTAATGACCCTGGGGCTGCCCTGAATAATCAGACGAGAACAGCAACATTTGGAGAAGTTTCATTTTTATTAGACAGAAGCTTATATGAACCACAGAGTAGCAGGAAAGACGTAAATAAAGTGGTTAATACCAGTAAATTAAAACAAAAAAGAAACTCCTCTATAAAACCAGAACTTTAAGTTTTTTTTACAGTTGGCCTGGATAATGGAGCAGGAGGATTTTATACAAGATACAAAAGAGATGCTTCCGAATCACTTCTGTCAGTCTTTTTTCATTATCAGCAGCTAAGACTTAAAGATTATTTTATATTGCACCAATTAAGTGCTCAAATGGAAATAAGAATCACATTCATGTTAATGACAAGATGTACAATACTCGCATGACCTCAAAGTGATCAATAAAGTGCCCTTTTGGTTCATAGGTGTTAGAAAAAGACATAAAACATGCACTTTTCAATTTAGTAGCAATCACAGCTTTTCTTTCAAACACCTGCACACACAGCTTCATTTAGTGTCATCGATAAGTAATACATACTTCTATTTATTTATTTATTGTCTATATATATATGTATATGTGCATATACATATATATAATCATTATGAATAATGTTGAATATTGGCCCCTCTTACCCTCAAGACTGAACACAGTGCCCAATTAATAAAGCAAACACAAGATACAGTTTCATGCTGCTTTCATAGCTATACAATAATATATACCTTTTTATGCAACATATCTGCCATCACAAATGATATGGACTAATATTCCCAGACTAGCCTTTACTGACACATCACGTGGTTATACTGGACTGTCAAAATAGTAAACAACATTGTTCATCAGTACAAATACAGAGGAAATTCTTGTTAGAATTATAGAATTATAATAACTAATGATTTCAAAAAATCATCTTTCATGAAAACTTGCAAAAAACTATAAAATTTGTATCTTTAGGGACCTTTGCATCTCACACCCCTCAGAATAATAGCAAAAAAAGGAAAAAAAAACAAAACAGTAATAATACAAAAGGCTGCAGCGGCAATAACTGATCACAAAACTTGGACAAGGCTCGGGTGTGAACTTGGCCAATTTCCTGTTGTTTTTTTTCCCTCTTTTTTGATTGGCTAGCATTCCTAAGGTAATCTGGTGTTGGTCGAAGGGTCTGAGTGCGGCGTTTACGGAGAAATAGTGCATGAAAGGAGCCGGATTAAGGCCATGCTCGGACACAATTGACTGCAGGACTCGAATACTGTGCTATAGCTTTACACAAAGGAGCTCTTGAAATGCAATAGTTATTCCAGCACTGGAGGCCTTCTGGAGGACAGTGAGGAGAGGACTACCGGACCCTGGGTTTGCTCTTCGGCTCAGTCACTTGTTCATGCCTGGTCGTGTATGAAAAAAATGCAGCATTAGGCTCAGTATTTGCCCACAGCACCTCTTGAGGAGTCACTGAAACAGGTCTGGAGCTGCAGAAGAGATGACGGTTCGAACAAGAGGCGTCTGTGCAGGTCTGTCACAGTCAGGAATTACAGAACGACATGCTCGGGGAGAACTGCTACGACAACTGCAGGGACAGATTCAGGCCTTTTCCGTCTGCCTTCTCGATGTGCAAAGCTCCGCAGAGGGGCTTTAGTCCACGCCCTCGAAGCCCTGTGCGTTCTCCACTGCCATGAGCAGCTTCTCCCGCAGGTCCTCGAACGACTCGTAGGACGGCAGGTCCAGCCGGTTGAAACTGGGCAGGAGGATACATATGGGTTATTATTAGTTGTCATTACATATTAGTAGGACTTTTAATGTTTTTAATGCCCTGCAGAAAGTCTGGTCACGTACCATGTGTGAGCTCTGGGCAGCTTGTCTGGAGTTCCCCACTGCTCGATGGTGAACAGCTGTGGACCATTAGAACCTAGACACAAAAGTCTTTAAGTCCTACATCTTTCCATTATGTTTAAATGGTGAATATTTGTTCATACCATAAAGTTCAGCAAAGCCGTTCATTGGAACTCGAGATGTTCCTGTGACAAACTGTAAAAGCCGTATTCTCTTCTCAGCATCCATCAACAGCACCACCTGAAAAGAACAAAAGCACAAACATTAGTCACATGATGCATACAGTGTTACAAGTGTGTTGTATCTCTTGAATTAAGTAATATTAAGGCTGTACAATATATCGCAAAAAATATCGTATCGCAATATTAGGTGATGCAAAATCCATATCCATATTTTAGTTCAATTTTAGCCTAGTTTTGATTCTGCTTTTGTCTTTTGTGCCTCATTTTGATTCAGATGTTGTCTTTTGTGTCTAGTTTGTCTTGATTTTGTCTTTTGTGTCTTGTTTTGGTCCAAATGTTATCTTTTGTGCCTTGTTTTGACACAATTCCCAGAAAACTAACCCTTTCTTTGTGTTTAGTAAAATATTGCAATAATATCCTTATTGTATTATTGCACACCTGTATCACATATTGAAAGTTTTTTAATATTGTGCAGTCCTATTTCCCAAACACACACGTTGTACTGAAATGGAGCTGGTCATGACAAATGTTGACCAGGACAGACTGAAGCTTTTATCAGAGTAAACACCGATTATAACAGACTTTGATCTCTCCAAGGCCGGTGCTCGTAGGCAGATAAAAGTTTTTCTAAGGCCGATTTTCAAAAACTTTGTCAGTCGATGGCCGATGTCCACCACTGATTTTTGAGGCCGATTTCCTCTTTTTTTCCACATTGGCCATAAAATACAATTGAAACACTCATAACATTGTTAAGCAGCAATATTAATGGAATTGTTAAAACCCAACACATAATATACATACACATAGAAGCCTTGTTTTGGTCCCAATTCTGTCTTTTATGCCTTATTTTGGTCCTTGCTTAAATAAAAAAAAATCGGCTTGATATATCGGTCGACCTCTAATGCAGATACATGAGAAATGTTGCTCTAGCAGTAAAAGTTAGGTTAAAATAACTAAAAGAATAATTGTGTCTTTTGTGCCACATTTCTCTCCTGATTTTGTCTTGTTTTGCTCCATATTTTGTCTTTTGTGTCTTATTTTGGTCTTAATTTTGTCTTTTGTGCCTTGATTGGGTCCTGATTTTGTCTTTTGTTAGGTTAAAAAGACTAAAAGAATACATACCTTCCAGAACCACTGTATAACTGGATGGTTGGGGCAGTATCCGTTCTTGTAAACCGTGTGTTGCCTCCAGTCGTTGACGTCGACGTCGCCGAGGCCGCACATCAACAGCTGTGAACACAAAAGAAACACAATTATCACACATTATCTCTGCTGTGATAATTACAGTTTCTATTAACAAACGGAGCTTTCAATGTAATCAGGTTTGAAATACCTCCAGTTCATTCTCATCAAAAATCTTGATGAGATCCACGAGAATGAGCTCCGTAAATCCCTGCAAACAGAACAAGAGTATTTTGAATATAGTAGTATTTTTAAAAGTTTAGAAATAAATGTTGATAACATTTTTTGGTTTGTAACATCATATGTAACAGTTTAGTTTAGGCCACAACTAACTATTTAACTTGTTCCTTTTTCATTGTTAGTATACAAAAAAATCGGGTATAAAGTCTAATAAAAAAAAAAAAACAATAAGTGTTGCCAGGTTGCCCCCTTGTGGTCGCTCATGTAAATACCTCCAGGAAGGCGTTCATCTGCTTCTGGACTCTATTCACAAACCTCCACTGGATGACAAGGCTGTAGAAAATAAATATACATATCTTTTATACTTGTTCCTTTTAATTAAAGCATCATACTTTACAGGAAAATTAAATTACTCAATGTATTCCTTTTTGTTTTCATTGGTGACCACCATGTCGGAACCATTGGGCTTCAGGTCGACCTGGTACGTCTGAGAAGAAACAAACATAAAAAACGTAATGAATATAAGGCATATTAGTTTCAAGACAAATTATTATATTATAAAGCAATAATCTACGCACCTGCCCAAAGTTGTCCTCATCGATACAGAACCTTAAATCCAGCTCAGTCGGATCATTCTCCAGAATCCATTTGAGGGAGTTGTAATATTCACTGTCCTATAGAAGTAAACATTAGACATTAGAATTAGACACTGTTTGATGTGTTTTATAAATGTGTAAATGAGTCAACTTTTAAATGATACGTACCACAGACTCCATGTCTTTCAAGGAAATCTGTTTTCCAAGCATCATTTTGTAAAACGGACGAATGAAAAATCCTGCAGAAAAAAACATTTAACTGTTTAGTTTAACATCAGATTAACACAATTTGCAGCTTAAGGATTAATAGTAATGTATTTCTTCCAGTCATATAAAATCTGTCTGTCTTTTTGGTGTGTTTATATTTACCGTCTAAGAGTTTCCCATGGAACACTGCCATTCCTGCCACTCGCCCGATGAACTTGAAATATGAAAGATGATCCTCGTTGCAGAGGCCGGAGTTTGGGTTGATTTGAAGAGTGTAATTGTCACTGCAAAAGCAAAATGTATGATTAAATAACAATAATAACTTAAGTCCCAATATCTAAATATTGGCTGTGTCTCAATTCTACCCCTTGGTAAACCCAATAGTCTCCTCATTAGTTCCTCAATTCATAGGGCTAGAGAAATACCCCTTTGTCTTACCCCTTGTTTTTAAGGAGTATGGCCAAAAGGAAGGGGTATAAAAGAAAATTGAGATTAGGCCAATGATTATCAGATGCGAGGTTAAAAACATTTACAGTAAAGTAAGTTCAGCTACATGGGCATTGAGCTGCAATTACAGCTATAAACAAAATGTCCAACACTCCCTGGGAAACAACTGTTACAGGATGGACCTTTTCAATATGAGGAAACCTTAATCAAAGAAGAAGGAAACCTAAAACAAGTCTCATGGGAAAAGTGTGGGCCATTTTACACAGTCCTGATTGTATCACTCTCATTACTGATCCAGCAGCTGTTGTAAACATGAATACTTACGTAGCAGAGTATTCGAAGAGGCCGTAGTAAGGATTGAACATCTCCTTGGACAAGAGGAAGAACCACTCCCTGGCCACGCCCCCATAGTCCAGCCCCTTCTCCGACTCGAACTCGATCCAGAGCCGCGCCTTCAGGACGTCCGGCCTCTTCAGGGACATGATCCGACGGTAGGACTCCTCGAAGATGTTGTTTCTGTGCAGCTTCATCTCAAAGCGGTTCGGGATGTCGGCCTAAAGAGAGAAAAACGGACACTTGAGCTTTAAAACACATATATCTATTGCCATTTGAGGAAATAGTAAGCTTTTCTTACAGGTTTCTTTAATTTCTTTCGGAAGTAGTCGTATTTTTGCTTGAACTCTCTGGAATATGGAACCGCCTGAAAGGAATAACACAGACACACAATAAACAGCTTGGTTTTCAGGACAATATAATTGAGGATTTTGAACACAACTAATAAATATAAAAGCATCATTGTATATTCTAATGGAGGTTTTGTAACTAAGTAAAGTATTCTTTCTGTATAAAGCGCTTTCACAGGCAAGTCACAAAGAGCATCAGTACAAATACAAAATAAAATGTACAGTCAACAAGGTTAAGTAAGCAAGAGAGCTTCCTAAACTCCTTTATAAAAGCCTCTTCCAGTCCAGTGAGCGCAACTCAAGGGGAAATCATTACAAAGTCAGGGAGCAGCAGCTTTGAAGGATCAATCTCCCAGAGTTCTAATAATAATAATAATGGGTAGCACTTGTAACGCGCTTGATTAGATCAGAGATGAGGAAAAGTAAGCACTGAGATTTTAAATTGGTCACGACCCAAGGAGCCTGTGGTTTTCAATGTTGGGCTCAAGTCGTCGAAGTGATGCTCAATAGTTGCAATGGCTCTATCAGTAGTGAATGTCTTGGTTTATTCAGAGTTCAGGTTTGTCAAAGTGAAATGTAAGACTTTTTTTATGCCTTTTAAATGCTCTCACAGTGAAATGTAATGCTACTACTGCAGACCAATGGCTTTCTTTCCCTCTTATTTTACGGACAATGTTCAGGAGCTCGTACTTGATGGAGCTCAAAGTGGAAACACAGTGTTGGCATCTGAAGTGAGCTCTCAAAACAAAGCACTTGATGACTGCAGTTTCAACACCTTCACCACTAAAGAGACCATTACCGATACAAAAAGTGAACTTTATAAATATGTTTTTGAGGAGACTTACTGGTCCTGTGATGGCCGGACTCTGCAGACGAGGGTCCTCCCACTGCGTGTTCTTTGTATCTAAACATTAAACATTTCAAAAGGTTATGTTGAGCAGGCAATTGTCTAAATTTTAGTATAATTCAACCATTTTCATCTAAATATTGCAGCATAACAAAACATGATACATCTTGAAATCAGAGTTTCCGTTTGCCAATTACAGTCGGCTTTTGGTTGCTTTGAAATGAAAATGACCATTATGAATCATTTCCATGAGTCAAAAGGAGCATTCTGAGAGTTTCCTGATGCTTTGAGTGTGGCAGAGCTGGAGTCTCCGGTGGATTACTCAAAGCCTGATCTTGCATGAATTTAGCCCGAGCTTTTCCCCTCAATAAAACTCCAGCAGTGAGGATTTAACTGGATTTACTCTGCACTGAAGCCTTGTTAAAGACTGAGACTGCATCCTCCTTATTCTCCTTACTGTGGAGATCGAGAGAAATCTCCACATCCCTGGGTCTAGATGTGCAGCTATTATTGTGTATTTCTCATAGTCCTTATTTTAATGTGTTAATGGCTTCATCTGTTGTGCTTTTGGACTCACACACTCATATTAAAAGGTTTGTGTAATGCACTATTCACTATGTCCATTGTTAGAACTGTTTCTTTCCCAAAGCTCTCTGAACAGTCAAAAGGGCAAATTTCACAGGCTATTTTCACAGACTATAGACTATTTTGCACTATTTCCTGTTTATATTGTATATTTCTTGCATATATCACTGGTATATTTCAGTATATTTCTTGTATATTGCTGAAGGCATTTGGACTTATACTGGAGCTGCTTTTAATCTCATTGCACTTAGCATAATGACAATAAAAGGCATCATATTCAATTCTGTTATTCTAAAATGACACAATAGTCATTAACTTGGTATATGACTTGTAAAATTATGACTTAGTGGCCAAAGAGACTGGTAAAGATCAATTTTAGCATAACCTCTGCTTGAAATCATTCTAGGACCCCCAGCTCAGGGTCCCGACCCCCACTTTGGGAACCATTGTGGACCGTTTTAATACAAGAATTGGCAGAATTTAAAGAGAAGAGTAATATAGTCTTACTGTGGTCGATGTAGAAGGTGCGACCGTCTGTGTGGACTCGTTCTTCCCAGCCCGGCTAGAATAAAATCAGAAATAAACAATGAAAACATGCACAGTGTCATAGAATAAGAACAGAAAGCAGGCCGGCTTCAAATAGTCATTGAAATCCATCCGGTTGCATCCTTGCTTGATTGAACTCTGTGTCACCTCAAAGCCTTTAACATGGGATCAGCTCAATCACCAAAAAGGACCGGGACGGATTTTTGCTCCTATTTGAGTGAGGTCTGAAACAGCAGCCAGGCAGGGAAATGAGAACAAAATATAGAGGTTATATCATCACTGAAGTTAAACCAACACTGCACCGACAACAATGGCCACTGGGGAGAGTGTCACACACCACACACACACACACACACTCACAGCACTGTGTTAGGACGAAAACATGTGTGTCAGGAGGGAAAGGCTGTGATGGAGTCTGGTGTTCGTGTATTTAGCTTTTACTATAGGAAAAATAAAAGTGTTTTCAGGTGCATGAATGAAGACATTGAGAAGTCATGTGGCTTTTAAAACTAGTTTGGGCAGCTTGGCTTTGGTATTTTTGTAGTGTGACTTACAAAACAATGTCAACTTTTGATTGTAGTAATACAAAATGCCTAAAGGGTGCAAATCTTCCCAGAGTATGTGTGATGCACAGACTAAATATGAAGGACAATGTAACCACAAGCAAAAAAAAAAAACAAAAAAAAAACTGTTTTTAGAGGAGGATACAACTTTGTCACATGGTTAAAAGCTCAAAAAAATTGTGATTATGGTCTTTAAATAATCTTTATATTCTTGCATTATGATTAAATGAAATAGTGTCTTATATTACACAATTTTAAACTGAACAAAAGTCACATGAGACGTACAGAGCAAAGCAGCGTCTGAGGGAGGAGGGCTTTGGCAGAGCGAGCTGCACGTTAATCTTTCACAAAAAAAAGTGGTGATGCAAACAAGGGTGATAGAATACTGAGTGGGAAAGGTTCTTCCATGCTGGGCAGTGAGAGGGAACAAAAACAGAGAGAAGAGAAAGAAAGTGCAAGGTTTGTCTGCAGGCATTGAATAGACCACCAGACAGGAAGGCAGGCAGATGGAGGAAGGCATCAACCAACCTCCTCTGGCAGGAGCTGCCAAAGACATGGCACCGAGCCGAGGGCGGACATTATCCACCAGAGAGGAGAGAAAAGAGACAGACATGCACACGCCACACAGTCATCATGAGATGTGCACAACCTGCAA
>JAADKR020000001.1:11602502-11613058 GCA_011763505.2 Lythrypnus dalli
GGATATTTGAGTTTTCTTAAGCTGTAAGTCATATTCAGCAATATTAAAATAATAAAAGGCTTGCAATATTTCAGTTGTTTTTTAATGAATCCAGAATGTATGACATTTTTGTTTTTTTAATTGCATTCCAGAAAATAAAGAACTTTATCACAATATAATTTTTTGAGACAGTCCTGTATATCATATACTTATCATATTGCATCTTGACCCCAGTCTAACTTTGTTAAAAACATGGGGTTTACTGCTGAAGTTTTTACCATAGATCTAAATCTGAAGTACATCAGTGCAATTTCCAGGTACTTATATGTCTATGTTCTATGTGGTCATTCATTCAATAGAAGTACTTTCGAATAACAAATTCATTCCAAAATGTAAATGTCTCAAAACAAAACCATTAGATGCCTAAGTAGTATGGCATTGTATTTCTATATTCAATTATTATCACTTTATGCTGGTCCAGACAAGGGAAAGTGGAATACACCTTGTCAAAAATAAGGGGTTTCCAAATCCGACTCTGGCAGAACACTTTCTTACTTAAACTCTGAAATTACACTAAACTAAGAATGAACTTATGGTGACAAAGGTAAAGTGAAAGTAATGAAGAGTTGGGAGAGAACTTTTTGCAGTTAAATTAATGGCAGTGTTCCCAGTCTCGGTGAGTGCGAGAGTGACAGAGCTAATTATAGCCACCAGGGTGTTCTTGTGTACAGAGGAAATAAGACAAAGGCAGACTCAGGGAATACAGGGAATACGCACTCAGCAGCTGGAAACAACTGCAGAATCCCCCAGGAGCCAGGCCTTAGTTAGACACTCTGAGACACTCTATTAGCACAGCGCGGAATAACACGCATTTTAGCCTCAAAGGTGACACAATTTACCTGCTCAAATAAAGTTTATTTTAGTTTCGCCTGCACTTATTACCATGCATTTAGTATGTGGGTATTTTGTTTCTGCTACAGGGCACACACCGGCCATGCTCTGCTAATGAGACGCCGGAAAAACATGCAGAATAGTCGACCGCATTAGAAGTTCAGGTTAGTAACACAAATGTAGTATTCCAGCTTTTACTTCCATTTTAATAAAGTTGTACAGAGGCTCCTTTAAAACCACCACAACAGTTTATCCAGTAAATAGAAAAACATACAAGCAGTTATTGTATTACAGATATCTAAATGTTAGAAGTTCAGGTTAGAAACACAAATGTAATGCTATTCCAGCTTTTACTTCAATTTTAATAAAGTTGCACAGAGGCCCCTTTAAAACTACCACAACAGTTCAGCCAGTAAATAGAAAAACATACAAGCATTTATTGTATTACAGATATCTAAATGATCTAAAACTGGCCAAACAAAGGTGTGTTTTATTGTATTACAGATATCTAAATGTTAGAAGTTCAGGTTAGAAGCACAAATGTAAGCTATTCCAGCTTTTACTTCCATTTTGATAAAGTTGTACAGAGGCCTCTTTAAAACTACCACAACAGTTTATCCAGTAAATAGAATAATATACACAAATTTATTGTATTACAGATATCTAAATGATGTAAAACTGGCCAAACAAAGGTGTGTTTTTGCCGTGACCTCTCACCTTTTCCACTCTCCATCTCGTCTCCATGGAGATGTTGACAAAATGAGAAATATGAAATTTAATCAGGTGAGGTACTGTGAAAATAGCATTTTCTGTGTCAAGCCGGTCGTTATGAGCACATTTTGTATCAACGGTCACAGTGTAATCCAAAATGTTACGCAAAATGCTTTTAAAGAGGACACGTCAATAATTATGGATTTTGGGTTTTCAAATTCATATTGAGTTTAAAACGCAAAAAAATGTATAAGATATAACTGAGAAATACAGATCCAAGCATTTCAGTAGCAGTAGAAGAAAGAAATATATTAAACAAGATCAGGAAAATACTACACCAAGTGTGTTTATGAGGGAGCATCATGCTAAAAGAGCTGATTTTGCATTTGTTCACTTCTTGTGTTTTTTTGACTCAAGGTGTGTTCAGACCAAACGCATCTGACGTTACAAATGCTGCTAAGTTCAATGTAATCTCTATGTGGACGCGCGACACACGTGATTGAAAACTAGTGAAAGTGAAAAACGAGATTGAACAGAATGCAGAGCGTAGAGCAGGCATTCCTACCAGAAAAATACAAGCTTCAGTAAACTCATGACAGCACGATTTCAAACGAACAATCAGAAGCGTGCGATGTGAGTCGACATGTTAGGTTTGCTTGTTCCTTTAGCGTCTGAATGGTAGATGCACGAGTCGAGGTTGAATCAGTTCAGTCCGACCTCTTTAAAGTCCAAGCACATCCCCTTTATGAACAATGCTCTTCCACTTAGAGCAAAAACAAGTGGTGTCCTCTAGTCTGTTAACATCAGAGTCTCACAGTGGAGCCGCTCACACTGCAGCCATTCATGTTCATTTGGTCAAACACAAGGTGCAACAGTGTGTGCCATGAATCTTAATGAAGATGACACTGAACTCTGGGGTGGCAGGGTGAAGAATATCCCTATTACATTGTCTTTGACACCTTGTGTTTTTCTTGGCCTGTCCATGGAGCCTGAAATGAATTAATGACTGGAGTGCCTTATTGTTCTGAAGTTGATATAGAGCTGCTGATAATGCAGTCTAAATTAGCCAATAGTACACCCCCACCTGCCTTCGTAGTTAAGCACTGTTTTTATAAGATTTGGTTTAACATAAGGAATTTGACTAATTTACAGAATATTATTCAAATACACCTGGACACAGGCAAATAAGAGTCATCACATCTGTCATGTTTTATAAATGAAAATACAGATTAAAGGGGATATGTCTTGCAAAATTGTCTTTTTGGAGCTTTAAACCATGTTTTCCCATTTCCTCGTCAAAAATATACCTGGAGTTGTATTCCACTTCATTCATTCAAAGGTTCCAAGGCTCCAAAAGAATTATTTCTCTCACATCTAACAGTATATTCCTATTTAAATCACATACTAACCAAATTCTCACCAAAAAGAGATTATCCTCATTTCTGTGGTGACCCTGAGAAAAGACAAACAAAAAAACATTTATTTATCCATTTGCTAGTCCTGTTTACTCTTAAGTTTTGTAATGAGGAGCCCAAAGCGCAGTCTGAAAGCAGGTAAGATTTAACAATTTATTAACAAAAGGGGTGCATTCTGAGGTGACGGAGTCTGGCTGGGAGCAGACGGGAAACTCTGTGCACGGGAGAATACAGGTAATATTCCTGTATTGATCAAAGTTCTCAAAAAAAAAAAAAAACCCCAGGAGCAGCACCGACAGGATACGTGACGGAATGATCCGGCAGAGTGGGGATGACTGAGGGGAGGCTTTGTAGTCTGGCTCATCAAAACCAGGACCAAGTGTGCCCCATTACTGCAGATGCAAGCCCCGCCCCCCTCAGCCACCAGCTCTGCAGATGCAAGCCCCGCCCCCTCAGCCACCAGCTCTGAAGAGAAACTAAAAACACAAAGAGGAGGGGAAACACAAACCCCAACAGTTTACAGTATTATAATATAAAGAAAGGTTTAGAAAAGGTTTTAAAATGACAGAATGCATTATCAGATACTATTCATCCTTTTGAATGGCAGAGCAGACATGCAGTGTGCATTCATCACATGTTGCATAATCTTTTATAGTTCGTATTTGTCCATGGGAGTCCTTTTGGTTTGCTTTTATCTAAAACAGACCAACTTTCAAAGGCTGAGGTGCAAAATTGTATGGCTTTTTGTACACGGGACGCATTTGTTGTGTGAATGTGATCACTGTGAAGGTTTGCAAATGAAACACGTTGTTTTGATAAAAAATCTTTGTGGCAAAAGCCTGCAAAAACCCAGAGTGATTCAGCGAGTTCACAAGGTTCACCGTGGAGCATTTGTAGATGACTATAGAAAATAGATGAGGTTTTCAAAGTGTGTGTAGGTGGAATATTTCTCTGTTGATGCACTTTGCTGTCAACATAATTTAATGTCAAAACCTTAATATTAGTCTGAGGGACACAGACAGGAGGCTTTTTAATATATTAGGGCTCTTGCATTTTTAAAGTAATTTGTAACGCGACTAATGTGCAGAGAAGTAAAGTCAAAGACAATGTTTAATTTCAGTGGGTAATTTAGTGGAATAGACAGTGAGCAGCACACAAGGGAAGATGCACTGTTTGTGTTGGCATTGATTGTTTCCCCATTAAGCCTGAGGAGGCAGCAGATCTGTGGAGAGCCTAATTATAATGGATAGTATCCAAGACAGTAAGCCCCACTGTGCAGTCACAACCCTGATGTAAATATGGAGATACACCTAACACTAACATACTGCTGTTTACATTTGTGTTCTTCCTAAACTTTATGACAAAGTTCATTAATTTGGTTGACTTTATTTTGAAAATCATTCAGGAAACTGTTATTCATGAGTTATCAATTGCAGTGGTCCTAAATTATCAACATTGTGCACAGAATGGTATATATTTTTGTATCTTGATGTGATATCTTGCATGACATTTATTAACCTGTTCACACATGCAGCTCATGATAAATACAGAGGAAACCAGTGTCATTTGAAAGATAAGTCCCAAAATATTCATGTATATGTAGGCCCCACCCACCATTTTGCATCATGAGCGCACAAAACATGGCAAAAAAGAACATAAATCATTGCTTTATACAACAACTGTTATTTTTAGTGCATTAAGAAGATTACAAAATGCTTCACTAACCAGCATTAACATTATTGGCAATCCGAGATTACACTTTCATTTAAAACTAGCCTACTTTGACTAATAAAAGTGGTCTTTATTAAACAGGCTGTAGCCGAAAAAAAGGTTTGTAGCTAATTAAATGTGACCATATAAAAAGTGTTTAAAGTGTATGGGGGAAAAGCATGGGCCAGACCAAAGTCTGGGCCTTGACCCGAGCTCAGGTTCTCGGCAGGTGTCTCTGCCTGGAACAGGTGTGCTCAGAGCTACAGCTCAGTCTGGAGCCTGACAAACCCGTGCAGACCGACAAAAGCCCTGTATCACTGTATCAGGACGTGCTCTGCTTCCTTTAACCAGAGGAGAGCAGACCCGGTGCACACTGCTCAAAACAGGACCTCCTGAACCCGTCTGGACCGGAGAAAGAAAGGGTGAGTGATTTTTGACCCTCCACTGAACAATATTGGTCCAGCGCGGTGCTCAAACCAGGCCAGGGACCAGGCAGGACCTCGCTCAGGCCCAGGTGAGTCCCTGGTGCACGAGTCCTAATGGTGCGTGGGCTGTTTCTGCCTGTGAGGCGGAAAAGCCATCTGCGCAAGGTTTATACGGCCACAGCAGCCCTTTGTGTAGAAAAAAAAAAAGCCCATACTCCATGAGAGTCTCTGTGGCACGGCTGATGCTGATGCCCTGGTTCTGAGACTCTGACCTGGGCTGCTGTGATTGGACCCAAGGCGTGTGGATCCAGCACTAATAAAGGGAATCAAAGTCTGTCCATGAATGTGCTCACCATACTCTAGTTTTATGCTTAATTACCAATAATACATTTATCAGAATCAGATTTTGCTTTATTGCCACAGTTTGAGTCTGTCCCTGGTGGTGGCGCCAGCGTACTACACGGTGATTTATCCCAAATACTTAAAGTAACACCGTTTAATTATAGGTTATTGACCATATCATAACAAATACAGAGTCTCAAGAATAAAATAACTGTATTTTAAGAATCAAATGCAAGAAAATGAAATGCTGACATCGTTAAAAAAAGTCTCAAGGGCTACTGGGCCAGTCCCAAAGGGCACCGGGGGGCCGCGGGCACCGGGTTGGTGACCCCTGATGTGTGGCAAGGTGAAGGTTAAAATGTTAATGTTAGGTTTAAAAACGCCACCCCAGCAATTTCACCTGGAGTCTAAACACCATGAAAAATTCAAGGTATGTAGGTCCGTTATATGAAATGAGAGAACAGACAATGTTCCATATAAATAAATAAATTAGCATAGTATATCAAATTGTTTCTCTGAATTTATAAAAGTACATTCCATCAGCTTGTCTATCAATCCTAGAAAAATAAATAATCATGAGCCGAGTTTGACGTTCTCCCAAACATGTCCCAAACACGGACTGCCAGGAATTCCATTTTTGCTTGTGGTGGACATCAAACGTGAGGACAGGAGACGACCAGACGGCAGATGTTTGGCGTCTGAGCACATGGACATCTGAGAAACCAAAGGGGAGCCAGGGCTTTTAACATGGAACCACCGAGAACTGAGGCCACTCCCACAGGAGGAACGGAAGCTTCTAGAACAATAAAACCAGCAGCAGCAGGCAGAGACATGCTGCACAGGCCGGACCGAGCTCCAACCAGATGGAGACCGCGATGGAGACAGAGGAGGACGACGTGAGGTCAGAGGGACGTAACCCAAAAAACACACTATTTATAGAGTGACCCGAACATGCACAGACTGGAGGAGTTAGAGAGGGTCAGTGTCAGAGCCTGAACACTGCTTTATTAACAATGGCTTAACAATGACTGATAAAATATAGAATCCAATAAAATAAATACATAAATGGTATTTAAAGGTGCATTATGGAACTTTTTAAAGTAGTTAGCTTGGCGTCTTTATTTTCTATCACTGTGGCCGCTCTACAATCAATTGTTTTCAAGGTTTCTGGTGGGTTTTCTCCATTAACTTCTCTCCATGGTTACGATCATAAAATTAACCATAAATCTTAAAAAACAAATCAAAGAGGCCACCATGATATGAATGTTGTCAGTGCATTTTGGTTTGTTTATTTTAGTCAAATTGGTTCAATGGTTTAAAATAAACTATGTTGTTATGTTTGGTTCATGGGGTGTGGAATATAAAACTATACTACAAATGTAGGCCTAAAAATATTTATAATACCCAATTATTGATATTTTACATCTTATGATTTGCATTTTATATATTTATATAGCTTTGGCTCTAAAATGCAGTGGCCAGGGCTGGAGAGGAGATTCCATGGAGCTCCCCCACAGGCAGCAGTAGGAATGACATGAAGAAAAACAAACAAAACTTTATCTTTGAAACAACAAACAGCTTGGTCTACAATGTGCTGCTGCAATGAACAGACTTTGAACACAAAACTGATCAGAACTTCTTACTCTACATTATTTGTATACTGCAAGAATGACTTAAGAATGATTAATTGAAATGTGTTCCTGTAAATCCAGTGGAAAATCCGATATATCACCTCCACCTCAGCTCCAGCCTGACCCGACTAATGGTTTACATGCTTCAGTGTTGGAGAAGAGTGTGGAAGAGTCTGGAGCTCCAGGGATTAACCTCCTGTGAGCACACGATTACTGCACTTTGGGAACCCTGGGTCACAGACAGGTGGAGCTTCACTGGAGCCAAAACACATTATTTTATCAGGAGGACCATCGGGAGGGACCTTACAGGGACTGTGGGCTGTGTGTTTATTTATGACTGGTTTACTGGAATAGTTAGACACAACAATGGCAAATTATATTATTTCCAGGGCTGTGTACGTTTAAGATCTTAGTGATACAATACATACCTCATTACACAGTTCAAGATACGATACACTGAAGAATAATGAACAAATGCATTTTTCTATGATTATATCTTCTTTATGCAACAATGTGAAACTCAATATCAATTTTAGAATGATACAATACTGTATATCATTTTTTAAAATTGATATATTATTGATACGAGCCTAGGTTTTGATATTTTGAAGACCCTTAATTATTTCTCATGTTGTATAAAGTGTGCAAGTCTGACTTTATATAAGGTTTCATTTTTGATTTAAAAAAAAAACATTACTGAGGATGTTGAATTTGCTATCAGCATTTTCCTATTTTTATGTTTTTTTTTTTTTTTTTTTTTTTTATAAAGCTTCAGCTGCATAACATTTTACTTAAAGTTGTGTAAATTTTATTAAAAAGTACATTTAAAAAAAAAAAAACATATTAGAAGAACCGTTTGATTTTTTTTATTTGGACAAGCAGCACTGCATTGCTACTTGCTGATTCCTAACAGCACATGCTACATTTTTGCTACATTACTGATGCTGAAGGCCATTGCCTGAATGTAGCCATCTCCGAAGCTCACCAAAAAACTAAATTGAAAAGCATATAGTCCTCCCAGCTCCTCCCCATGTCCATAACTCTTACTTTGGGGATAAATCACCTTTGGCCAAGGTTAAGCTGGGGCCATCTGGTCCTGCACCGCAAACAATCACTGCTTGCCGTGACAGTTCTTCACTCCAGCAGAGCACAGTGCTACGTGAAAAATGGCTCTAATAGATTTCAGATCTGGACCAGGTTCAGGACAAGCTGGAGCCCATACCATTAAAGCACTAACACTGCTTTGGAGATAAGATAAAAGATGGAGTAATGCTGCCTTTTTTGACTAATATCACTTCATTTTCATTTTCTGTGCCAACAAAACCATCTTTTTGGTTTTGGTTGTTCTAGAACCAACACAAAGGTACCAAAAGAACAATGGACTTTTCTATTGGTCTCCACAGTGGTTTTAGATCTTAATGCAATATTCATCTCAGAAATAAAACATACAACAATCTTTTCCATTGAATAACAAAGTACTCGGTTGCGTGAACAAAATCAATAACGAATCCCACATCTACAAATGTGTTTCAATATGGATCAAACCTGGAAATTAATGACGAGAAGTGATTAAGAACGAAGGCCAGAGCGGCATCATTAGGCGTCTGTGGAATGTGTGAGATTGCGTGGTTATGTTCAAGTTGCCATTGCCTCCAGGCAGAACTCTCGCTTCTAAAAAATTCACTTCGAAGAGAGATGACACAAGTATAATGAGCAGTGTAGGTTGTGTTGGACGTATACAGTGTGTGGTGTGCCAAGAAATACACTTGGAAATTAATTTGAAGGAAAACAGAACATCGACAGTGCATAGTGATGAACTGACTTAAGTGTTTTATACAAATACAAGTTCATTATATCAGATGCACTAATGGTCTTTTGTTTCAACACATAAAGTGTAGTTGTTTTTTATAAGTACTTTATTAATTTCCATTGTTTTACTGAGGTTCATATTGCATGTATAGTAAGTGAAGTTGTTTTCTGATGCCTTGTTCCTCTTTATCAGGATGAACTGAATAGTTTTCATTGATGCACTACAACAAATACGCATCTACAAAATTACATTCTAATTATAGTTTTGAAAGTATTTTGCCTTTATGACTGTAACATAGAACATCTACATCATCTCCTGGAACCGCAACCAAGGTTTAGCCCTGGTTTAGGCCTAGTTTAGTCCTGGTTTATTCCGAAATGTAACATGCTCTCTTTAGCTGCCCGGAAAAATTGAGAATTTCCAAAGGATCTACAATTATTCAATGTACAGGAGATATTTTTGACAGGCAATCATGTTGTGTGTAAAATAATGTAGTTTTCTCTCTCACTATTGCTCAAAATAATAACAATGAACATAAAAAAGAGAGAAACAAGAGCAACAAATCCTATTGCATAAAATCATCCATGTCAACCAAGGTCATGGAGTGAGTGAGAAAACGCTGCAAATGCATAATTTATATATCAAATTCCTAATATATAACAGAATGTTCCAAAAAAAACATTTGTTTTCAGAGTGTGTCGGCAGAACAGGAGCGACTTAAAGAAATGGTGCGTTTTTGACTCAATATACGTTTGAGTTGAGCGACAGAAAATGACAAAACATTTCAAGATTCCGAATGATCCTAGCAGCACCCTCTGTGGGAGGAGCCATGAGGGGCTGGTGCAATGGATGGATGGTACAACTATGTCATTAAAGTGCCACTAATGCAGTATTGAAACACCTTAAATTGAATTGCCTTTTTAATCATGACTCACAACATGCATAAAAAAATAAAACTTTTTTCCATTCCTCCATCTAAACACATGTAATTGCGTGTGTGACTACAGCGTTTGCTTTGCGTGTGTGATTTACAGTCAGATGGCGGCGCAGGAAACGGTAAATGCATTGCCGTGTGTTGCACCAGCTACGACGCCACCTGCTCAACAGCATGTCCAGGGGGACTCTGCAATCTATTACACGTTATCTCCAGAGCAAGGCTTGTTTTGTTGGTCCACGCTCAGTGGGAGACTTGGAGGCGAGCCACTGTTTCCCAACAACACTCTCTTCAATGTAAGGAAGATGCACACGTGTTCCAGGCCTTTTAAAGCTCATGTTTCTGGGAGTTATTTTAAAACCAGGAGACGGTTTTCAGGATTGACGGACAGTTCAGTGAGACGGCCTCGAGGCAGCTCTGCCCAGAGACTTATAATATCTCCATCTAGAAAAAAGCAATATAATGGACATGTATTAATGCAATTGTGTCTATTTATTACTATCTATATTTGTTACTGTATCTTTAAGCATCACAGGACCATGCTATGACAAATAATGTACCTTGAATCTTGATGTACAGGACTGTCTCAGAAAATTAGAATATAGTGATGAAGTTCTTTATTTTCTGTATAGCAATTAAAAAACCAAAAATGTCATACATTCTGGATTCATTACAAAGCAACTGAAATATTGCAAGCCTTTTATTGTT
>JAADKR020000001.1:11637115-11648790 GCA_011763505.2 Lythrypnus dalli
ACACATTAGCTTGTTGTCCATCAAATTCAATTTCATAACAGTCGGAGGCTCCCTCGGTTTTGGCTCGAGCAATTTCCTGAGTAATAAATATGATGTAACCATCACAGGCACAGTGTGTAAAAGCTCCTTGTGAGCTGAGCAGTGATCAGCTTATATTCTGCTGAAGCACCTAAAGCATGAGAGCTGATCTTTTACTGTTTAAGTCTGGTGCAATCCTTGATAGAGTTTGTCAGTTTGATACAGTGGGAACATTTTTGTCTATTTTATCTATTTGTCTATTTGCCCTTTGTCTATTTTATCTATTTAGTCTATTTGTCTATTTTATTGCATGCCTTATAGTCATAGAGTTTTTAGTTATTTTATTATTCATCCTTATTTCATGCTTCATGTTGCACAATTGGACCACAAAAAAAGTCATTACAAAGGTAATGAAGTGAATTCTGATTCTAATTCTGATTAATATTATAAAATACAAATAAAAAAACTAAAGTGTCTTATGAGTCGTTTAGTGTCCAAAAAAGCGCTATGCAAGTTTGATGTGTTATTAGTAGTATTATTAAGTATCATGTTTCGGCACAAAGTAACTTTTTTAACAGCTATGCACTGAAATGTCAAACTAATGAGTGGGACATGTAGACAAGGCTATTTATTAAACATCTGATTATTCAGTTTATCAGTTAAAAAAAAGTTGATTTGGGGGTGAGTTTTCACAAACATCTATAAAAGTAGCAAGTTACAAAATTTGTATCCACAGTCAAACATATTATTAGTAGTAATATTAAGTATCATGTTTCGGCACAAAATAACTTTTTTTTAACAACTATGCACTAAAATGTCAAACTAATGAGTAGGACATATAGACAAGGCATTTTATTAAACATCTGATTATACAGTTTATCAGCCAAAAAAGTTGATTTGGGGGTGAGTTTTCACAAGCATCAATAAAAGTAGCAGGCTAAAAAATTCTGTATCCACATTCAAACAGATTTGGGCCAAAGTTCAACACTTTTATATGCATGTGATTATATATAACAATATAAATTACCCCCTTTTTATTTGGGTGTGTATAATTTTAGCCACAGAGCCCCACATTTGCATGCCAGTATCCGTCTGCCTGAGTCGGGGCAGATGCTCATAGAGCCCCATTATGGAGCTCTACAGTGTCAGCACTTCCTCAGTCAGGGCAGAGTCAGGCTGTCAGCTCTGCCCTTTAGGCTAATCTTTGTAACCCGCCGCTCTAACAGGCAATCACTGTGACAGACGGACAGACAGACCAACCAAAATGTCAAATTAACACAGGCAAGCCACGGCAGAGGCAGCACAATTCAGATCACTAAAAGGGCTGCAGTGATTTAGAGGTGTTTACTCCGAAGAAAGCTTTTCCACAGCGTTAATTAGAGGCAAAGAAATTTAAGAGTCACCCAGGGACACTAAAGTCAAAGCAGTCGGTTTGCCTGATAGACTAGTTTTATGTGGATGTACAGTGTGCGCTTAGAAAAGGACTCAAAGAAAGAAACGCATTGAATGAACTGGTAATAAGTGAGTTTCAGCACCATGGACAGAGGCAGTATCCCTCTAAATGAGTTTATATTATGATTTAGTAGCATACAAAGATGAAATTGCAATTTGAAAAGCACCAGATTAGTTTGATCTTAGTTTGATGAGTCAAGTACCAAACTCATGGAATGTGAAGTCCTTATTATGAGAAATTACAGCTATTTCAGTAAAAGTATGTGGTTAGGTTTTGAAGAGTTTGCTTTGATAAACAAGCAACCAAATCAACATACAACCTTCAACTTTTTTATGACTACTTTTGCACTTTTATTATTATTATTATTTTTTTGCTTGTTAACATTTTATTCATCTTTCCCCACAAGTTTTACGTTGTAATACAATAGTGATTGGTGCAGACATAGCACTGAATGTTTCAGGACCACAGAGAATAGAAAGTTTGTCTGATAGACTAGTTTTATGTGGATGTACAGTGTGCGCTTAGAAAAGGACTCAAAGAAAGACTTGCATTGAATGAACTGGTGATAAGTGAGTTTCAGCACCATGGACAGAGGCAGCATCCCTCTAAATGATTTTATATTATGTTTTAGTTGCATACAAAGATGAAATTGCAATTTGAAAAGCACCAGATTAGTTTGATCTTAGTTTGATGAGTCAAGTACCAAACTCCTGGAATGTGAAGTCTTTATTATGAGAAATTATAGCCATTTCAGTAAAAGTATGTGGTTAGTTTTGAAGAGTTTGCTTTGAAAAACAGGCAAACAAATCAACATGCAACCTTCAACTTTTTTTATGACTACTTCTGAATATCTTCTATTTTTGTTAACATTTTATTCATCTTTCCCCACACGTTTTCTGTTGTAATACAATAGTGATTGGTGCAGACATAGCACTGAATGTTTCAGCACCACAGAGAATACTAAATTTGCCTGATAGACTAGTTTTATGTGGATATACAGTGTGCGCTTAGAAAAGGACTCAAAGAAAGACATGCATTGAATGAACTGGTGATAAGTGAGTTTCAGCACCACGGACAGAGGCAGTACACTCATAAATTTTATATTATGTTTTAGTTGCGTACAAAGATGACTGATCAAATTAAATTGCAATTTGAAAAGCACCAGATTAGTTTGATGAGTCAAGTACCAAACTCATGGAATGTGAAGTCCTTATTATGAGAAATTATAGCTATTTCAGTAAAAGTATGTGGTTAGGTTTTGAAGAGTTTGCTTTGATAAACAGGGAAACAAATCAACATCCAACCTTCAACTTAATATTTTATGACTACTTCTGCTTATCTTGTTTTTGTTAACATTTTATTCAACTTTCCCACACGTTTTATGTTGTAAATTGCGCTGTTATTCAGATTCAGGTACAAAATTGTAATGCTTGTATGAACAAAGGCTATGATGTGAGAGTGCATTATAATCCCAGTATAATCATTGTAATCATATGTCAGTAGTGGTGTAAAAACACGAGAGCTTGTTCTGGGTGTGTGTAAACAATAGTGACTGGTGCAGACATGGCACTGAATGTTTCAGCACCACAGAGAATAATGGGCCGGGCACTCGAGAGCCTGCTTGAATATTTCAGCACTCATGCAGACTGTCACAGGCACAAAAAAGCTAAGTGCTTTCAGTGATAATTCAAAGCAATATGTTCACCTTGGAAGCCTGCCGTTTAATTTGCCTTTTTGCTGCAGATAAGAGAAAAAAATAACAACAAAACAATACAAAACAAACAAAAAAAGGCAATTTGTGCGTACCTTCCAGGACATGCAGGAGACAATACACTTTCAACACAGTACTGCAATTAAGGCTAAACAAAACAATACAAAATAAAACAGGGTAGACTACCAGGATCAGATATTTTATACATACTTATAAGGAGGACTGAAACTCATTATGTGTGAGTGTAAAAACAAGCGCTGAGATCATGTTTGACACACAATAAAACACAATGATGGCAATAAAAATAATATTAAGACCAATTTTAGGTAATTCTCTGACTATCTGGTCAGTTCCCAAAGGAATCAATCAAAATTTAGTGTCAGTGCCATTTTTGAATTGTAATATTTGAATGATAGCAAATAGTTTACATTTATTTATATTTCACCCATAAAAACAATATTGCAAAACTTTTCTTCTTTAGTCTTATTTAGTCTTTAGTCTTCATCTTTAGTTTGACTTGATAATATTACACTGACAATACATGTTTTTGTTTCCTTTTTGGTCAACGGGCCTTGTTTTTGTAAACAAAACCAAAAAAAGCACATTTTCAGCCAAACATGGCCCATAACATTTTGTGTTTTTGTGTTTTTCTGTGTTTGACCTCTTGTACCGATACCATTCAGATATTATTATTATAGATCCATCCCTCAGGACCTCCTTTACTTATTTTTAATTTAATTCTAAATGGGAGGGGTTAACAAACACAACACACGAACCAACAGGCAACACTCCCTTTTCACACATGTTATTCAACCACAGCTGAAATCTTCACTTATTTGGGCTCGAACCCACGTGACTCCCCTAATACCCCGCGTCAGGCTCGTGCACGGGGACACGTGCTGCTGTAGTAGACTCCGGCGGGCGGCTCCGGAGGCAGATGCCATTGTGTGCGCGGCTCCTCGTACACCTGTGCTGCCGCCTCCTGGACGGACACGACTCTCCTCCACTCTCCTCCACGCTCACTGTACTCTCTGCTATAAGTGCGTGTGGACGGGGCTCATGAGCTCCACTCACAGCTGAGGAGCGGGATGGCGCGGACGGATGCGCTGCGCCTCGGCTGCGTCCCTCGTCTCCTCCTCCTCCTCCTCATCCTCAGCATCAGCACCACCGCCGCGGCCACGAGGTCCGTCCAGGGCAACCACCACCGGGGGACGGCGGCGGGCGCGTCGGACGAGGACCGGGACCGGGAGGGGGACGCGGAGACGCCGTGCGAGCTCAAGACCGTCACCGTGTCCACTCTGCCGGTGCTCCGCGAGAACGAGTTCAGCTTCACCGGCGGAGCGCCCGCTGGAGGAGGAGGAGGAGGAGGGGGAGGAGGAGGTGCGGGGGGGACAGGTGGCGCTGCTGGAGGAGGAGCAGGAGCAGGGGCAGGAGGAGGGGGGGAATCCCGCCTGCTCCTATTCGTTAAGACAGACCTACCTGGGAGGATATCAGTCATGGACGATCTGGACAACACAGCTCTCCCCTACTTTACTCTGGGTAAGGACCGTGTTTTCCACCGCACACCACAGCTTTTCTGCTTCTTCTGTGTGGACCAGGAGCTATAGGGCTGTACTTTAGGCGACCACGTGTTTGCTGAGATTGCTGTGAAAGTGTCTCCACTGTGTTTCCCCCAGCGCTTCTTCTTCAGAGCGATCAGTCAATAATCCAGGTGGAGCACTGTCCTAAAATAGAAAGTGCAATTTCCCCTTCTGCTGCTGACCACATCACATGGGTCAGGTCTCTCCTGCCCCTCTCACTCTCACCTCCTCCTGCATAATGAGTTTCAATATCGGATTATGACTTGAATTATTATGGAGTCGGTTATTATTTCATGCATGTCCGGAGAACAGAGAAGCAATCAAGGAAAGCAATTTGGTCCTGCAAAAAACCATGAAATTGAACTTCTCCCCTCTTACTTAGTACTAGAGGCCAAAACCTATAACAGTGTCACTTAACTATTAGGAGTTCTTAGAGAGAACTGAGTATAAGTGCAGTCATTAGAAGTGTAGACAGTGCAGTATTTTGCAGAATTTCTCTTTTTTTGCTTAAGAAGGCCACATGTGTATTGGGTAAAGTTTTAAGTTACAGCCCAGATGCTTTGGAACTGGTTTTGGATTCATAGTGCCATTGATAAATAAACACATGGTTTGTGAATGGAAGTTCAGGGTCATAAAAGCAACATGTTCAACTTCATAATTGGTAGTTTGATTTGTTAAGTTAAAGGTTTTTTGTATGCCACTTGTACAGTAATTTTGAATCATGTAGTGCCTTGTTGTGGTTTCCTGATGCTAGACCTATTTTTAGTCTCCAATCACAGAATGGGGAGGGACGGGATGACGATTATTATTCGACACTCTGAGCTTATAGTTTTTAATGCTTCTGTATCCAAGATGGCAGCAGCCTTTGATGTGGCCTTATGCTGCGTTCTGACCAAATGCGAACCAATGGGCGCCTCTAGTTAAATGCTTGTCCATTTTGAAGTCAGATGCATGTCTTGTGTCAGCCCTTTCTGCACTCCCTCCCAATATTTACATTGTTTACTTCACAGAAAACTATGTAGGGTGCATTTGGCTAATGCTAGCAATAGCTGAAAAGTACTGTGAACAAAGTTTTGATCATGGGATTCAGAGCTCTTTACTTCTGACTCAAAGCAAATCCTTTTTATTCTTGTTTATACAATTCTTGCCGGACACAGACGCCCACAATATGTGTGTCCTCCATGTCAACATCTTAGGTACATCCTCTTCTTATTTTCGCGGCGCTACATAGTCATCTGTTAAATTGATGTGATTGGCTAAGAGCTACGTACAAACACTTATGATACACACTTGTATAAACACAATAAATGGCTCTGGACAGTCATTAACCACGGCCTGTTTACCCATAGTCCCCAGACTTAAACCTCACTTGTGATTTAGTCTGGTGCTAACAAGGCTATTACTATGGAAGGGAGTTCTGTAAAAGTGAAAGAAGACACAGTACCTTGTGGAAGACAATTCACAATTATATGTCTCATTACTTCGGTTTTTTCAGACACTGTCTTTGGCATCTTCCTTATTATTTTCCTTTCACCTAATCTTGGTTTCCTGCTCTTGCTGTGAAGGCTGTAGGCAAAACTGGAGCCGGAAAGAGCTGAGGCCGACTGAGAGATGGAGCATTATAGTAAATCACTTTCTATTCTCATTAAGGACAGCTGTTGACGGGCGAGAAAGGGCTCTCTGTCCTCTCAGGAAACCAGCCCCAAAGTGTGGCTTTACCGGCCTCTGTGCGTTTGTAGAGGACTATGATATAACATAGTGAATTTATATTCATTTGTGTAAGCTGAGAGAGAATTTTTAAACTCAGGTAATTTACGGGACTTACTGTATGCAATGTGTACTGTACTTTTGACCTTGATGCAGTTGGTGTAGTAGTAGTCGTAATGCAGTGCAGTAGAAGCACCGTAAGAACAGTAGTTGTTTTCAAATGGTTATACGTTCTGCTTCAGAAAAGTCAATACTTTGTTTAGAAGGTACTTTTGCCAGTTTATGATGATGATCTTTTATTTATAAAGCACGTTTCATAGACACAGACATCTCACAAAGCGATTTACACAGGGTTGTGTTGCATTGAATCAGTGATGGCAGGTTGCAGAACTTTCTAGTCATTGTCCCGCCCACAAGTTTAGTTAAAATAAGATTTTACTGTAGAATACATTTATTTTTTCTTGTTTCAAAGAATTTAAAAAACCCTTTTCCCTCACTTTCATCAAATGTAGTTTTTGAAAACCTTTAACTGAGTTCATTCGTTATTTTTGCCTTTATCTGAATATTCCACATTCATACAACCAGCCCTTTTAATGTTATTTGCACTGCATTCATAGAACATTTCACGGACTAAAGTGATTGACACACATTATGAATAAGTCTCAAAGAGCAACTGCAGGCCCACTATCAACACAGGATCTTGCACAAGGCACTAAGTCACCATTCATCATTAGACAGATTGCCACATGCCCATTAGTGTTACTAAGTGTTAATGTATTGGTCTTGCAGTATTGCATGTGAATCAGTGAATCACACACATCTGAGTGTCTTATGCTCGTGATGCCAAAACATAGCAACAACACGGAAGTTTGCTCATTTGTCTCAGCAAAAGCCCTAGTTTGAATGGACTAGCCACTCAGTTTCCACTCAGTTTGCTGTTTAGATTGAAAATGTGCATAATTATCCTGTATTGGACAGTCTGTGTGGCCCCCCATGGAGCCTGTCAGTTCTGCTTGGATTTATTACTTCGAGTGTCATGGAGGAAAAATGAGCCTAAAGTGCTGGGAATAGAGAATGCACGGGCCTTTAGCCTCTTTCAAACATTCTTGTTATGCACTGTGCCAACATGAATGTGTCTTGTCTTCCATCATAATCCCTTTCCTTAGTCTGTTTCACTTCCTGGGACAACAAACTGTCTTCTAGTAGCTTGCATATTTATTTCAGGTTCAGAAACCGTGTGCCTTATCTTGCCAAAAATGTTGTTTATGCCTTACAGTAAGTGACACAATATTTATAATACAAAAGTCACTTCTGTCTTCCACCTGAAAACAACCTAAAACAAAAATGGTAATGTGAAATGCGCTGTTTTAGTCATAATTTTCCTAATTGACATTTACTATTGTTTGGTCTTGATTTACTCTTTTTCTGCTTTGACATGAAATGTTGCTGAGAAAACAATTTATTTCAAATGGAATAGAAAGTAATATGACTGGTTTAGTTAAATATTGAAAACATATTGTTATATAGCCCTAGCCCAGTGCTTCTCAATTATTTTCTGTTAGGTCCCCAAGCATGAAGAAAAAATTTCATTGCCGCAATGGTTGGTAATATTTGTCATATTTTCTCAAATGGCATTTTTCCATGTGATTGGGAGCAATGTCTTTAAGTTCATTTATTACTCAAAACTCAACCCAACTTAAAAGACAAGACAAAAATACTTACTGTCCGTGTCATGATTTAATGGTTGCTCCTCCCAGAACCTGAATTGATCGGCTCCGCCCCTTGGCTCCGCCCCTGAGCATCCAGCTCTGACTCCGCCTCTTCCCTTTATCTCTTTCTGCTCCTTCCTCTCTCCTCTTTCACTCACCACTGTGCCACCGGCTTATTTAACACGTTTTTCATTTCCTCATCGTCGCTGACACATATTTGACCCACTTTGACTCTTCTCATTGAATATGAGGCTGTTTTTGTGGTGCCATACTCACAATGTCCTACTATTTGAGACCTTGAAGACCTTTAAAACCTTGACTGCCCCAGCCTGACAAGAAGAAAGCTTGCAACCCTTACTTTACCTCTGTCTTTTGACCTCAGTATTGCTGGATTTTGTTCATAAAAATCAATACAGTTTTGAGCTTTAGCTGAAGGTTTTTGCATCTTTTGTGCTATGCTAAGTCCCACACTGCTCTGTGCTGTTTTAAGTTCTGCTGAGGGACAGAAGGAATCAATATTCTGAGTTACATGGCTGACTCTGTAAACACCTCATTAGCACCCAGCGTTTTTGCAGACCTCGAGGTACTTAACTGCTTAAGTTGTATTGCTTTGCTTAGCTTCACTTCAGCTTCATCCAACAGTGCAATACAGTGTTGGATTAGATCTGTTCTCCCTCCCCAATTCACTGAAGTTTTATTCCGTACAGAAGATTTGATCATGTTTCTTTTCCATGCGGCTCAAGAGTTTAGTTTTTCCTCTCACTCTTTTTCCAAGACCAGGTTACGATAAAAGATTCTGACAGCTTAAACAGAATGGATGTCCTTCAGTATATTGTTCAGAGATTTAAATCCTGCTAATGTTTCCTCGTGAAAGAGAGTTGTACAGTATTTTATTTCATGCATTAATGTTTGAATATTCTTGATCCTGCTTCTAGGATGCTGCTATTTTCATTACTTTTTATTAAAACTTATTCCCTCCTCTCTATGTTGGGAGAGTAGTTAGTATTCTTAAATAATGATCTGTATTGTATAGAATGTATTTAAAACAACAGAATTCTACATCAATAAAACCGTACTCTCTTAAAATTCTCTTTAGTGCATTGTAGTTGCATTCTGAAGTTACCAAGAGCACAATGTGACGCCGATTTAATCCCATTTTATTTATTTGCATTCTGTAATATTGGATGTTGTACTCTTCCAGTGCAACATGCCTGAACTATTGTGGCTTTTAATTTCACAAGAAAGGCTTAAAGTAATATGTTTTGTACTGCGCTCTTTGATGTTTCTTGCATGATGTAAGTAAGTCTTATGAACTGGCTCCAGCTCAAGTCGCTAAAACCTTGCTCTTTCTCTGTGGTTATTGAAGTCATAATGGAAATGGTGGAACTGTGTCTTTTTAGCTCCAAACTGTATCAAAATGTTGTGTTGTTTACATCCCCAAAATACCTGCAAAGCTACTTCGAAAACCTTTAATTAAAGATAAGTCTAGACATGCGGGAGGATTCTGAAGTGCTGTTTTATGAGATTGACAGTCTGTTATTTGGAAATGAACATCAAGGAAAAGCGCAGCATTTATGAATTTTGTTGATTCATTTTCTGCAAGTCATACACAATTAAATTCACCATTTATGTCAATGCATATGGTACTTTAATAGTTCTATTTTCAGATTTTCTGTCCTGGTCCTTCAGGAGACCTCATTGTACATGTTTTTGGTCTTGTTGCTTTTACATCTGCAATAGCATTATAAGAAGGGACAAACAAACACACTGAACACAAGCAAAACCATCACAGCACTACACTTTACAAAAAAAAAAAAACCGAGTGTGAAGTAGTGATGTTCTGATCTAATATTCTTTATTGGAATTATTGGTGATCCAGGCACTTTTCTAAGTGTATTTCATTGGATCTGATTCAATGAATGGATCAGTCTGATGCAGACAGAGCAGAAACAATGTGCTTTGCTCTCACTTTTAACCTGGCATCGGCCGGATTGATATTAGAGTGCAAATTCATTAGCACAGCTATTTCAACCCGAGAGACTCAGACAGAAACAATGCAGCAATTAGAAAGCTTTATTGAAATGCCTGAATATATAGTCTTTGGCGCAGACCTCAGCGGAAGACGTTATAGATTGATGCAGGTTAGCTGAGCTTTAGGATGTCTTCCCCTGGAGCCTGGACACTGGAGGTGGAGCAGGAGGAGGGAGAATATGAGAAATCCATGGTTGCTGAGGAGCTGTAGGGGTAGGGGTGGGTTGCAGCACGACTGATGAGGTCATGAAGGAGGCGGCTTAAATGCAGGAACCTGAGTGGTTACTGGCTGAACTGGAGGTGTGGCTGATGATGAGGTGATGATCCTGTATAGAGTCTTTTTGTGCTAAAGCTTTATTTCAACCTGGAGAGACTTTGATAGAAACAATGCAGCAATTAGAAAGCATTATTGATATACGTGAATTTATAGTCTTTGGTGCTCAGACCTCAATGGTGGATATTGGCATTATGGAAATTGGACTTTCTGAACTTAAGCCCGGAAAATTAAGCCGGACTTGTTTTGCACATTGAGGCTATGACTGAGAATTGTTAGACTACAGTAAACATCAAAACATGGCTCTAATAGGAAGAAACAGTGATTGGGGCTGCACGCTATATTGAAAAAATATTGTCATTGCGATATTGAGACATGCAACATCCCATATCGCAAAAAATGCTCAATCATTTCTTATTATTGAATGTATAAATTATGCATTTTTACAAGTGAAACCTTAAATGGGTCCCAAGATGCCGTTTTGCTATTGGTCAGAGCGAGCATGCTCTCAGTGGAAGTTGTTCAGACAGAATCAACAAACAGTAACAATGAAAAAAAGGAGGATAAACACAGAGAGCAACTTATTCCTAAAAAGCACTGCACCTCCGGAGTACTTCTGTTTTACAACACAAGATGTATCACAGACGCAGGTACTTTAAAGTCATGCTGTTTCCCTTCTGACGCTCCTCATGAGAAAACTTCAAAGCGACACAAAGCTTTACTGCAACCATTACGCAACAGAAAAATGCACACTCTCCGGTAATACTGTGTGTAAAGAGGGTTTTTTAGAGTTTGACCGGAGATATCAAATGCCCTTGTGAACCTATTTCTCCCAAGTTTTTTTTTTTTTTTTACTCGAATAATTCAGCCCTACATGAGATTTACCGTTCACTTTTTGACAAGCAAGTTTGAGCTGCCTGGCACTAGTTTACTTCCGATGAAAACATTGCTGCTGCCGTGTGGGATGTTTTGAACAACTGGAACTTGCTTGAACACAAAAAAGTGAATGTACAGGACTGTCTCAGAAAATTAGAATATTGTGATAAAGATCTTTATTTTCTGTAATGCAATTAAAAAAACAAAAATGTCATTCTGGATACATTCTGGATCCATTTCAAGTCAACTGAAATATTTCAAGCCTTTTATTATTTTAATATTGCTGATTATGGCATACAGCTTAAGAAAACTCAAA
>JAADKR020000001.1:11891774-11903670 GCA_011763505.2 Lythrypnus dalli
TATGGGTGGTTAGTATGGTACCTTTACTTTCCATCACAATGGTCTCTATGATTTGATTTCTAAGGTTTCTGGTTAATGTTCTCACCAGAAAAGACAATTAGTATCATAAAGGCCACCATGATGGAAAAGTAAAGACAGCATGCTAACCAACCCACCCATAGCTGTTGGGTCACTAAAAGATCAAATCAAGACTAATACCAAGTTGGGGTTTTTGTGCCTAAAAAGTTCCATTGTGTTCCTTTAAAGTAGCAAAATGCATTATTTTACTGCTTTTTTATTGTTTATGTCATTATTTATATGCTATTATTATTTATTTTTATGATTATATTTTTATTGTTTTATTGTTTTGTTTTTATTTTTTATATTTATATTTGTATTGCTTTTTTATTTATATTTTAATTTATTGCTTTTTAAACAAGTTTGAGCGTCTGAAAAAAGCGCTATATAAACCAGAGAAGACATCTGATCCTGGAGCATCATAAAGGCCACCGTGATGGAAAGTAAAGACACTATGCTAACCAGCCATAGCTGCTGGGTCACTAAAAGATCAAATACGCACTCATTTCAAAGGTTTTTTTTCCCCACCTAAACAGTTCCATTGTGTACCTTTAGCAAATCCATCACAATTTGACATCAGTAACATTATTCCAGAGTATAAACCCCAATTTTGACTAACAATAAAAAAAATGAAGAGGAATGAAACATATTATAACAGAGTTGAGCAGGAGTGAGTTTAGTGAAAGTTATAGACACTTCCTGACTACATTTGTTGTCCCACCCAGCCATTAAAATTCACTTCTTCCAGTCCCAAAACCCAAACTTAACAGCAACAAAACCTCATTCTACACCGTCTCACACAGTAACAATTAGCAGCATTGGATTTAGGCACTTTTTAAAGATTATTTGTCAAACGTATCTCCTTGTACAACTGTCTTTTCTTATGTGTCTTTTCTTATGTGCTCCCTTTCCTCCATGTGTGAGCGTTCTGCTGAGTCGTGTCTCCAGAGATCAGGCCTGCTTTAATTCAAGGCTCAGAAACTAAAGCTAAAACAAACACTGAAGGCTGGAAGCATTAGCACTGATTATCGACAAAGGGCAGAACACGCCACAGTGACACCGGCAGGGAATACCTCAGAGTTAAAAGCTTTTTTATAACAAGAAATTTGTCAATGTAAAATGTTTGTAGTGACTTTAGGAGGCATCTAAAAAGCAAGAAAAGCCAGCTGGACAACAGTGAACATTTTTGATTTGTGTTAAATTTTGACTTAAATTAAACTCAGTGCATATGAGGTTTAATCCATGCCTCACACTTTTATTTAGGCTTAGAACAATATTTTCAGTTCTGTCTCACAGAAGGAGAGGTGATAATGGTGTAGAACTATGAAACTTGCAGAATAAAGTCCAGTCTCAATCTGATGTGAAGACGCTATGATAACCACCTACAGCCCCTGGGTCAAAATGGATCAAATACATGGCAATATATAAAAATATATGAACTGTTCTGTCCCTGGGGGATCATCCTTTAAATAGTATTCTGACTGAACTGAAAAAGCTCCTTCAGTGAGGGAATGGTGTCAAGTCTGAGGAGCTCTTTTGTTTTTGCTGCTGTGCACTTTTATAATGAGAATTCTCTTTGACATAAATAAAATGAATAAACTATTGATGTTGTATAGCTATACCTATTAGTATGTTGTCCAGTGTGATGTGTTAATGTCCATGGCATTCTAAATTTCCCCATTGGAGATCAATGAAGCTATCTTATCTTCTCTTATCTTAATATGAAGGTCATTTTTTCACCTAAAAACATCCATAGTGCACCTTTAAAGAGGAGCACAAATGTTTCAATGGAAGTTCAATAAAGTGAGGGACTTCCAGAACCTGCTCCCACTTCTTTTGGGTTTCTGGAAGTAAGAGTCCATCGATATCCAGTCTATGGAGCCGATTCAAAAAGAAAAGAAAAAAAACTTGGTCTGAGGGCCACACTTTAGACACTTCTGGTTTAAATGATAAGTGTCAGTCCTTTAGATGTGAATGAGTGTGAAAACGATGAAAAGCACATACATCTCAGTAGCTACATTTAAAAGAAAAGTCGATAGTGACAGATCACCTGGGATTGATCTGCGTCACCTGATAATGATGTGACCGTCACAAAACTGTTTGATCCTGAACAATCTCTGTCTCAAAGGCGTCATCTGTGAACGTGAACTTCCATGTCAGAATTCTGCTGTCTCGTGTTCATGTGACCTTTGCGTACACTGTAAATCCAGCGCTACATGTTTTTTTTATTTCTCCTTTTCATGCAACATCAAAAGCGCTGCTAAAGAATCCGAGGTCTGTCAACTGTTGGGACCTGAGCGGGAGTCTGCGCTCGTGAAAGCAGAACCCGATGTGAACATGTGTGAAATGAAGACAGTGAAAGTCCGTACGGCCCTGGTTCTGATTTAGCAGAAGTACTAGCCCCTCCCCTTTTGTGGGAAGTCTGCGCTCTGCATAAAGGCCTCTTTATTCCAGTCGGACAGGGAGAGGAAATCAGCTTTGGAAGTAAAAACAGAGGGACCGAGAGAGAGCGAGATGGAGACCACAGGGCTGCACATCTGGAGTTGTTACAAGGCTTCCTCCCGCTCGCCAAGAAAATGCAGACATTCCTGCCCTCGATACAAAGAGCACGGAGCCAGAGCTCAGGTCCAGGCCTCTCCTGCACAGGGACATCCATCACTGCAGCCAACCTCTCTGCACTCAGATACTGGGATACTCAAATACACAGATACTTGGATTAGACTGGAGTACTCATATTATCTCAACAAATACCTGGCAGCAGCCGATTTCATTGAAAAAAATGAATACACTGAATACAATGAGCTTGTGATGAATGCACAATTATGATTTTTGTATGTAGCTGATACATTTACACTTGTCTCTACAAACTGTTTGGTCCAATAAATTGTTGAACCAATACAATTATATTATTTATTGATTTTTAATACATAGCCATAGACTGGAGTGTATACAGTTTGGAAGGCCACAGATCAGTGGTTAAAAGCAATGAAAATTTCAACTGGATGCATGTAGCAGAGGCTTTTTCCCCAATGTTGCTTTTGAGGTTTAAATTGTGTAGAATTATGAAACTTGTAGTAAAAAGTAAATTTTCTGGTGATGGGTGGCAATTCAACAAAAAGCCTAAGGGCCACCAAAAATTGGTTTAACGGCCACATTTGGCCCCCGGGCCGCACCCCTGATTTAAGGTGATAATTATAACTTCATCACTGTACCCAGGTATAGTATGACCAAGTACTGATTTCCTTTTTTTCTTTTTTTCATTTATAGTTCATAATCACTACTTACATTTGAATCTAATAAAAAAATCTTTCAAATAAATTACTTTACTTTATTTTTGCCCCAATAAGTGTGCCATTATTAAGCCTCCCGTCCTCATCTGTCAACAGTTTAATCTCCAACACAACTTTACAACCTACAAATAAAAGCAGCTCACTTCCTGTTCACCTTTGACCTTGCACTTTCTCTCCCCAAAAAGCCAAAGAGAGAGAGGGGAAAAAGGCCGCACAAAAGCCTCCTCCCTCCTCCCTCCCTTCTCCCTCCTCCCTCCTCCAGACAGAAGGGAGGGAGGGAGGAGGGAGGAGGGGAGGAAAAATGGGGGAGCCCAGGAGAAAGCTCCTCCCCCCTCCTCTCCCTATCTCCACTCCACTTCTTTGAACCCTTTTCTCCTGCTGCCGCTCGAGGAGAAACTTGGTGGACGGCCGTCGAGGCGTCACTTCAAGGTAAAAAGAGAAAAAAGTCCAGAAACTGCAGTTACTCTCGAGAAAAAGCTGGAGCCAGAGGAGAAAGGACGTCGAAGTTTGGAAGAGGAATCGGCGACGAGAGACCGAGATGGAGAGGAGCCAAGGTAAAAAAGAGCAGACCATCCAGGTATCCATCTAAAAATCACATTCTACTGCATTTAAGTTCATAATACTTGGTTTTTCTTTGTCGTAGCAGCATGAATTTAACATTTATTGCACTTAATTGTCATTTTGTTGAATAGAGTTGGCTCACTTTGATCGTGCAACTAATTAATCAAGTTTGTGTCTATATTAACTCCCTTTAAATCCTCTTTTTTCCCCAATTCTATACTAATACATATTGTCTAACACTATTTATATGTACAGAACCTCCTTTTTCTTGCTTTCTTGCTTTTCTAGATCAATCTATTTAACATTAACCCACTGGGAATATATTGTATCCATGTTAATTCCCATAGCAGTACTTACTATACATACTAACACTACAGTATATCTATGTACAGAATTTCTACCTCTACCTTTGCCTTCCTGCTTTTCTTTATAAATCTCTTTAACACTTGGGGTGCCCCAGTGGGAATATTAAACCCACGTCTGTTTCTCGCTTCTGGACTGAGGTCTGGAGCTGGAATGCTGCTCTTCTCTGCAGGAAGCTTTTGTTTTTAGAGTTTTTTCTTCCTCACCTCTTCATCCCTGACCCTTAACCTCGAGACCCATAATAGTTGTGTATTTAAGGTTTATTTTGAAGGGGTTTTGGCAGCGTCCTGGAGCCCGGCCCGCCTTCCCAGTGTTCAGACTACCTGTTCAGGAAGTAGTGGTTGTACAGTAGTCTGCACATTGGTTAGGCTGGCAAGGGAAAAGCACTGCTACAGGCCTGGAACCAGAGGATCCCAGAAAAGAAAAGAGAAGAAAGAGTGGAGCACACAAGAAGAAAGAGCACCACCCTTTGCCCATCTGGATAAATACGGGCACAAGCCTAAAAAAAGCAACAAACGGAACCGCAAAACCCTCGGACTGGATTCCCAAAGCTGCTTTTCCTCATGCCACAGCTGCTTTATAAATGAAATGATAAGATTTCAATAAACTTCTGCCTCAATGACACTTTTCTTCTTTTTTTGGTGTAACTTTTGTAGACTCTCTCGACTTTCCGTGTGGTTTCGGTTGACGATGCATGAATGAACTTCAGACTGAGTCACTCGCAAAAGGCTAAATAAAAAACGGCAGTAAACCGCCCTCGGCAGCGCAGCGTCTCATTGCCAAAATTTACAATTACATCTCCGCCTTTGCTGCAAAACCGCCTGCGGCTTTCGACCTCAAATGACCATGTAATATGCGAGAGAAAGAAACAGGAAGCAACTTTGCAGACAGGAGAAATGTTTAAAAGACCAGTCACAAGCTTATTGTGTTTTTTATGAGTCCTTGCACAGCCCTTCTTAAAAAAGTAACTACAAATTGTGGTTTGTAGGTGACATCATGAGAAAAGCTCACTCTGACCCCCTGCTTTGTATTGTTTTCTTCCTTTTTCATAAATAAGTCCCACAATGCATCATTTTTTGCCCATTTTCTCATTAGCCTCAAGGATATTCTACCACTGTGTTTACTTTTTTAAACTTTATATCATGGAGCCCTTCCCATCAGACATATAAAAATGCAAATAAATTGTATATAAAAGTCTTTAAATAGCCCTTCTTCAAAAAGTAACTACAAATTGTGGTTTGTAGGTGACATCATGAGAAAAGCTCACTCCGACCCCCTGCTTTGTATTGTTTTCTTCCCTTTCTTTCATAAAAAAAAAGTCCCACAATGCATCATTTTTTGTCCACATCTCACAAAGTTCTCTGCAGGAATGAGAAGCCACAAACCGACCTGTTTCCATTTAAAGCTTTGCCTGCGTTTTTTTTTTTATATACACAGACACACACGAGACCAAAGCCACACACACACACACACACACACACACACGTTCTGACAAAAAGTAATTACGGGGACCTTTTGCCTGTCAACCAATCAGACGCCTTGAAATGTACACATTGGGAATATATTCAAGAGCATGTGAATTACCAGGGGCCACCAACAGGGGCGCTATGCTGATACACAAATTATACACAGATTCATGTTAATATGGATTACAGAGACGTTGCAAGATTTTTTTTAAATGTATGCTTTCTGGTCCAATTAAAACACTTCTGTCAGAATTATCAGGACAGCAAAGTCTGTCCTAATAATTCAGAATGTCCTTATTGTCTGGTGTGTATTCAGGCGAAATGTCCTCATAGAACACATTAACCAACACGCACACACACAGATGGGAGTCTGCTGGAGAAAGCTTGAGTCTGACTCCAACCCCAGGATGTTTACAGCTGGGATCACCGGGACAGTCTGGCTTTCTGGACTCCTGACAGGCCGGGCAACCACAAAACAAAACAAAACACATGCTCAACCCGACTGCGACAATCAGCAGATAAACCCCCTCGGCACGGGACTCAAATTATCGTTATCGCAACACTAGGTGATGTAGTATCCATCGCAAAAACAGCTGAGGTCAAACATCTTACTGAGATTGAAGCATTTTTGGCACTATTTTAGTCATGACTATTTTTTACCCAATTTATTTCCAATATAGTCGTGATTTTTCCAATATAGTTCCATTTAAGTCATGATTTTCCCAATTTGGTTTAATTTTAGTCATGATCTCCCAAATTTAGTTCCATTTTAGTCATGCTTTTTCCAATGTAGTTCCATTTTATTCATGATTTTTTCCAATTAAGAAGCTTCTTTCTTGGCTCATTGTCAAGAATGATACAGCCAGCAGAGAAATCTCCACCTGTGGGGAGGAGTCACAGGAGACTCCTCCTGTGGGCGGAGTCAGGCTACTGCCATTGAGACATTTATATTTCTGAGACCTGCATGTTATAAAGTAAAAAAAAAAGTGATATCGTGATAGAATATCCTTGAGGTTAATGACAGATATAACCATTTCTCCTGTGTGAGATCAATAAAGTCTATCTTATCTTATCTTACAAAAAGTTAATATTGTGACTTTAAAATTGAAGATGTTTATTTGGGAATGATGCTGATACTTGAGTAACAACAGCTTTAAATAGCCATTATCTTTAGCTGGAATGCAATGTATTTTTATATGTTTACCAAACCACACAGACCTTGCTCTATCAACACTGTAACAACATTAACATTAAGTACATTAACATCTACAAATCTACAATAAAGCCAGCTCTAACAGACTTTTATGAATCATGTTGCAGGAACCAGGTCTTTCCAAACTCACATCCCTCACTTTTCTCTTTCGGCTGCAGCTCTGCCCTGATTCAGTGATTTGGCATGTCCTGTGGTAATAAAGACCAGAGCCCCACACACACACACACGCACGCACACACGCACACACACACACACACACACACACACACACACACACGGCTTTAACCAAAACATCCTGGCACCGCTGCTCGCCTTGAAAGTTATTATTAGTGTCTGGGGGTGTTTTTTTTTTTTTTTGCCCACATGTATATGGTTTCTCCCCGTGCCAGACTTCGGCGAGGGGTTTCCCCAGGTGGCAGCCAATAAAAAGTAAAAAAAGAAGAAAAAAAGAAACTACACTCCATGCTTGGTTTTCACCCAGAAAGTATAAAAAATGAAAATAGTTATATCTTCCGGGTGTTGAGAACTAAAGCTATTAAACAAGTAACACTGAAATGGGAAAAAAAAACAGATGGTAATGGGTTAATTCTATAAAACCCTGTTAAATTATAAGAGGCTCTTTCAAATTGTAACGTGGGTTTTTACATTTTTAGTCACTTCTTTTCATTTCTTTTAGACAACAAACATATCTGGTTTTAGTCATAGTTTTAGCCTCATGAACTAATTTAGTTTTAGTAAAATTTTAGTCTGCAAAAATAATACTTTGACTAAAATTAGGACAAAATATTTTAACCGATGAAAGTAACACTAATGCCATCTTTCTTATTGAGATCTTTGACAGCACAACCAACTTAAAACTGCAAAAGTTCCATTTCGGTCATGATTTTCTCAATTTAGTTCCATTTCAGTCATGATTTTTCCAATTTATTTCCATTTTAGTCATGTTTTTCTCAATTTATTTCCGATTTAGTCATGTTTTCCCAATTTAGTTGCATTTAGCCTGGTTTTGGTCCTGATTTCTTTTCTTTTTTTCATTTTTTATTGAATGTATCGTAATATGTTGAATTAGAACTTAGAACTTGAATTAGATATTGTAATATTTTCTTTCATATCATCAGCCAAAATAACACTTTGACTAAAATCAAGCCAAAATATTTTAACCAATAAAATTAATACTGATGCCAACAATGCAAAAACACATTTCCAATGATCAGCCAGACTCCAACAATGCCATTTCTAAACTACATCAAGGTTTTCCTCAGGTGCAGCCAATATAAAGTGTGCTGGCACTGTTAAAAGAGAAATGTGTGGAAGTGTATGTAAATGTAAATGTACAGGATGTGCAGAAACCTGTGCATGTAATTTTCCAACATGTGAGTCGTAAATCTGAATATGTTCCTGCTCCTGATGGACGGTGTGTGTGTGTGTGTGTGTGTGTGTGTGTGTGTGTGTGTGTGTGTGTGTGTGTGTGTGTGTGTGTGTGTGTGTGTGTTGTGTGGTCCAGGTCCAGGTGCACCTTCAGGATCTGAGCTGAACCCCCAGAGTCTGAGTCTGAGTCTGAGTCTGAGTCTGACTACATTAAACTCTGCTAGAAAGAAAACATCATGGAAACTACGGGTTCTGCTCCTTTCAACAGCTCTCGATCAGACTTTCTCCCATAATATAAGAGTAGAAAGAGAAATGCAAGAAATTTAATGTGATAGTAGTCTGGAGAAAAAGGTCTAGACGCCGTTGATGCACGTGAGAAACCGTGATGCAAAGTTGACTTTTCATTATAAGAATGAAACAGTGGATATTCATGGTTAATATAGACAAAAATGTAATTCAGTTTTACTCAAGATTCAAATAAATAATTCTCTCCCATTTTTGTCTCCTTTTAGTCGACTAAAATTACATGTGAATTTGTACTGTAAATATAAATTATAAGAGGCTCTTTCAAATTGAAACATCGATAGTTTTGACGCTTTTAGTCCCTTTTTTTCTTGTTTCTTTTTGTCTTTTTTAGCCAAACAAATATATCTTATCATTTTAATCATAGTTTTAGCCTCATTAGCTACTTTTAATTTAGCTTTAGTCTAATTTTAGTCTGCAAAAATATTACTTTGACTAAAATTCAAAAAAATTCCATTGATACCAAACATGTTCCTAATGATCACCAACAATGCTACTTCTAAATTGAGTTATCACAATGAAACATAAGCAAAACTAATGCTAGGCTCAATATATTCAAAGCAGCAGCATCTCCTGGTGACAAATTGGTGATGTTTTCATTCTGCATTCATCAATAAAATCAATGCTTGTATTTTCTTTCCTATTTAGTGGAGGATGCAGCACAATAAACCTTTAAGGAGGCGGGACATTCTGCATACATTCAAAAGTAACATTTCAGCTGCAGTTTCCCCTCTTTTTCCATGTGTCCTCAGCCTTTCTGTGCATTCCTATTTCCACGTGTTCTTTGTTCCTCAGGCTCCTCCCCCTGCAGGCTCCTCCCCCTGCAGGACACTCTCTTCAGGTTTATTGGAAGCAGACTGAGGTGTGCCAGAGGAGGATGTGAGGATGTAATGGGTTGCAGGGCAGGGACAGGGGGCTCTGGTATGCACAGAGCGACATGTGGTGCCAGCTCCAGGGCCTGGGGTTCTGGGGGGTCTCTGGGGGGACAACCAGGGACCAGGGACCAACCATCATCATCAGGGAGGGGCAGGGAGGGGGCGGAGCTACGACCTGGAGACACTGAGACCATGGCTGTGTCCAAGAGTCCAAAAAAATGTGGTATCAAAGACTGGTACTGAAAAAATAGTTTCCTTTAGATGCTAAATGTTGATGCCTGGTGAGCAAGGGGACAGCGAGGGATGGAGACACTGAGACAATGGCTATGTCCAAGAAGAGTAAAGCTGGGTGCATTTAAACAATACTAGAGTGGTATCAAAAAATAATTTACGGTACCACCAGTATAAGAAAAATGTCGTACGTAAACAATATGTTCCTTTAGATGCCAAATGCGTGAGACAGAACTGAAGAAAGTTACTTTGTTGTAATGAAATAGTCTTTTATGGAGAGAGGAGCCATGAGGGGCTGGTGCATTGATTAATGAGCAACTTGCTGCCCCCGCGACCCAGAAACGGACAAAGAGGAAGAATATGGATGGATGGATAAATGTCCTCACAAAGATATGTTGCTTAAACCATTGATAATAGGCTGAATATCAAAAAATAGAAGAAACTCAAAACCCTTCTCACTTTCAGGTCCAGAACCACAGCTGAAAACTCTTGAATCTGACAAATATGGCAAAAGAAAAAAAGAAAATATTGATACTTGATGTATGTACTTGAAATCTGTTATTTTAATCCATTATCCGTCCAAATTCATCTGTAATCTGTGTGCAACATGAGTGAGTAAACGTTACTCATCGACTGGCTGGTTCATTCTTTTGCCTGGCTCTGGCTCAGCAGATGATTCACTTCTGCTGCTGCTCCATGAACAAAAACAGAGAAGAAAAACAGAAGATCCCGGCTCTGCTCACCTCATCATCCTTGTACCAGGACAGGGACTCGGCCGTCAGCACAAACCAGTACTCCTTGGCCCCGCCCTTCATGATCCCGATGTTGTTGATGGTCAGCCAGCCCTTCCTGATCACCTTTTCGGAACAGAAACATAGAAAAAAAAACGATATTTTCACAACCGTTTCATTCAAAATCTCCTCTAGCCCCAAAGAGTCAAAAAGGAAAAAGACAGAAGTTATTTATAAGGAAGAAGTAGCAAAAAGAAGAAGAAAGAATGAGGAGGGGGAGGAGGAGGAAAAAAAGAAGAGGAAGAAGAAGAGACACTGGAGGAAGAGGAGGAAGAATGGGAATAAGAAGAAGAGGAGGAAGAAGAAGAAGAAGAGAAAGAAGAATAGGAAAAAGGAGGCGGAGGAGGAGGAGGAGGAGAAAAGAAGAAGAGGAAGAAAAAGAAGAGGAAGAAGAAGAAGAAGAAGAAGAAGAAGAAGAAGAAGAAGAAGAAGAAGAGAAAGAAGAATAGGAAAAAGGAGGAGGACGAGGAGAAGAAAAGAAGAAGAAGAAGAAGAAGAAGAAGAGAAAGAAGAATAGGAAAAAGGAGGAGAAGAAAAGAAGAAGAGGAAGAAAAAGAAGAGGAAGAAGAGAAAGAGGAAGAAGAAGAAGAAGAAGAAGAAGAGAAAGAAGAATAGGAAAAAGGAAGAGGAGGAGAAGAAAAGAAGAAGAGGAAGAAAAAGAAGCGGAAGAAGAGAAAGAGGAAGAAGAAGAAGAAGAGGAAGAAAAAGAAGAGGAAGAAGAGGATCAGGAAAAAAAACGATATTTTCACAACCGTTTCATTCAAAATCTCCTCTACAAAACTCTACAAGACACCGACAAAAATCACGCTATGAATGGTCACAGGACTAGAGTCTAGACTGGCTGCTGTTGTTGTTGTTTACCTTGAAGCGATCGTTTACTCCTCTCTCTGGCTGAATAAGGATATTAAGAGAACGTTAAACATTGATCGGGCTGAACTCGGCAAGGCTGCGTCATTCTGTAACGTTCAGTCTCAGCCAACAGGGGGCGACAAGCAGGGGAGGGGAATGCTACAGGAAACAGGGATGCTTCTGGAGAATAAGTGAGTTTAGTGAATCTAGAGTTTAATTGGGTTAAATGGGAGGTACTATATAAAGTTAGTTTCTTTAGTTTTCAAGAGCTTGAAGGTCTCTTTGACATGAAATACCACTTACCACTTCAAAGTAACATGTCTACGATTACGTTTTCAACAAAGTGAAGGTTCTCAAAGTTGTCATTTGGTCTGTGGCTTCTTCACACGTGTTCATTCAAAAAGCTGCCTTTAAAGGTAGGATTTTTGGAAATACTGTACATCATAAGAATGTACAGGACTGTCTCAAAAAATTAGAATATTGTGATAAATTGCACTGTATTGATGCAGTAATCAGTGCAAAAGGATTC
>JAADKR020000001.1:11916862-11930105 GCA_011763505.2 Lythrypnus dalli
ATAAATCTGAAAAGTTGCGACCTGTGCACCATTTGGCGCTCTGTGCTTTGCGCTCAGGTGAAACTTTTACACCCAGCCGTAATTCTGAGATTTAACCTGAGATATGTAGCTGCAGCTCACAGACAGAACATTTCTGGCTGCTGTCTTCTGTTTAGGGCAACTTAACACTTGAGATTTATAGAAAGGGATGTGGAACTAACACTCAAAGATGGTGAAACAAACAACTATTTACATATTCAAATAAACTCTCAACACAACAATACAACAGAAGAGAGGATTACCCTTTTCTCTCTCCAGTTTGGAGCTAGAAGCAAATCAAATGAGGCTTAATTTCCCTCCTGCCATGACCATGATGGCAATTAAAGACTTCCTACTTCAATTACTGGACATGATGGCAGTTTTTACAGGAAGTATAGGACATAGTTTGCTACACATATCCTTTGCGTGTCAACTGAAGACTTTCGAACATATTAAAGGCAATCTGCAAACAAGGAAACTGAATTCATATGGTTTGTGTTGCAATACTGTCTTGGTTTATAAGTGGACTCTACTTTAGCAACGATTCTGAAGCTCTCTGCCATTTTCATTTAGTAATCATGGGGTGGAAAAATGGAGAAAACCCATGTTTGAGATTCTAATGATCATTTTCCTTCCAGATCCTGCAGAACATGGTTGGGACGGCCTTGATCATCCTGGTCGCCATCGGCTTCAAAACCAAACTGGCCGCCTTGACGCTTGTTATATGGCTTTTGGCGATCAACGTGTACTTCAACGCTTTCTGGACCATCCCTGCCTACAAGCCCATGCACGACTTTCTCAAGTATGACTTCTTTCAGACCACGTCGGTGATCGGCGGCCTGCTTTTGGTGGTGGCACTTGGACCTGGCGGCGTTTCCATGGATGAGAAAAAGAAAGAGTGGTAATGTTTCGGACGTGGGGTGGATTTCACCAAAAGTTCCCCCACTGCCACGGACTAAAGAGCCGCCAGTTTCCACCGTCAGGGTACACCCATTTTTCTACGTTCACACACCACCTCAAAAATACATTTCTCGTTTCTGTTTTGCACCCGGAGTTTGTTTAAGTTGACATGCCATGTTTTTTGACAGAATGCAGTCTGTATTTTTAAACAATCACAACTATTAAATGCCCATTTATTTAAATTGGAGCTAATCAAAAAAAATAGGAAGCTCAGTTTCTGCATAGAGAGGAAATTTGCTGTATGTTCTATGTCCTTCAGAGATGTATTTGTGTTGTATTTTCTTGGTGGAGAGCCTTTTGTGGTGAAACCGTTGCCATCCATGAATGAACTGGGAAAACGCCGTTGTTACGTCCCCCTCTTGCACGCTCTTCTTTCTTTCTGCCATTGGACTTCAGAGTGGAAATGTGAGCATAGAAACATCTCGACTTTCCTTGGGTGAACGGGCGCCGTAGCCAGTCCTGCCCCGGCCCTCACTGACGGGCATCGATGTGGGAGAGAGGAGTTTCTTGTAAATCATGGGGTGGAGTGAGGCAACGTGTGATAGTTAGATGTGCGATAAATACATGTTGGCCACTGAATACTTCATAGTTGTCCTTGGTATATGCCAAAACTTGTAAACTGTGCGTGATAACCTGGTTTATGATCGGCTCAACCAGTAACACAACATCTTGCCATCATAAGGTTGCAAAATGACTAAGCAGAGTCACCAGCAAGCTTGTCTTTGCTCAGTGTTTTTGCTGTGTTTGAAACACGAAATGGGGAAAAGTCTATTAATTTCTTAAGTTTATTGTATTTTTGATCTTTTTTTTTTTTTTTTTTCAAAGTTCATGGCAAATTAAATAAAATTCAAAATACAAAGTCACTTTCTCTGTTCCTTTTTGTTGTGCTCAAAAAAGAGAAGTATAGTTTTGTTTGTTTTTACTCTTAAAGATGCACTGGAACGTACACAGGGGTTTTTTGGTGGTTTGCATGGCACCTTTACTCTCCATCACAATGGTCTCTGGTTTATGGTTGCAGGTTAATGTTTCCATGGAGAGGGTACGTCACCAGTGAAGACTTGATCCTGGAGCATCATAAAGGCCACCGTGACGGAAATTAAAAACACTGATAACCACCCATAGCCACTGGGTCACTAAAAAATCAAATAAGCACTAATATCAAGAGGTTTTTTTTCCAGAGCCATGTGTGCAACTTTCATTTAGGGGGAGCTGAGAGACAAGACTGCCCACAAAAACGCCTTTTCTGTGCTTCTTTCCCATTTATTAATATCTGCAATGCACAAACTACCCACCAGGGGGAGCTGCATCACCCTCAGCACCCTTATTTTCCACAGCCTTGACCCCCGTCACTCTCCCCTCACTCAAAGCCTGACATCACTGCCATTTCCTGTCTGTGTTTCAGTGGCACGAAGGGGTTAAACAGGCGTGTGTTTTTTGGGGATGACGCAACATTTCGCCGCTTCATTCATAAAAAAGAGCGTGGCGCGCGCTCCACGTGCTTCAGTCGCAGGTGTCTCTGTCTGATCCACAGACTCCACAGACTCTGAGGGTTTCTCTGTCACATCCATTCACTCCTGTCTTCTGAAGGTACGTACAAGCGCCATATTTACCCCTCAGACTGTCCCTGATCTTGTGTCTGCACGTAGCCACGTTGTCTCTGGGTAAACGTGGCGTAGCTAGACTTATTTGTACAAATCTCAGCAGACTGTTATTCAATTCTAGGCTGTTTTTTAATGTGATTATGGCTCTATATTGTATGAGGCTGGGGTCTGACAGGGGTTAATGACATTTGTTTGGATGTTGCCTGCGTCATAGGCAAACATAGCAGTTCTTTACCTTTTATTTCCTTTTATAGTACAGTATAGTAAAGCAGGCTATTCCAGATTACACAGGAAATGCTTCTTTTTCAGTGTGGGAGTGTTTCTGCAGTATTTTAATCACAGTGACTATATAGGGCGTCATCATGTTGAGGATGTGAGGAAACACCTGGGAAGATTTCATCAGATCAGACTCCTTCATTCAATAGTAGAAATAAAAATGGACGACTTTATCATTGCTTGTTTGCCTACTACTTAATTACAAGGATATTATTGTGTAAGTAAATACTAGAATACTTTTTACATCTGATGAGGACTACCATCTTAAAGCACACTATAGATCTTTTTAGGTGAAAAAAAAATACAAACTTGATATTGGTGTGTATTTAAACTTTTAGTGACCCAAGGGCTATGGGTGGTAAGGATGGCACCTTTACTTTCCATTTGACTGGTCTCTAGGACACTCCAGGATCAATTGTTTCCTATGATTTCTGGTTCATCTCACTGTCTACACATACACACTTACGGGAAACCCCAGATAACAACTAAAGTAAACAAGTAAAGTAAAAGGCGCCATGGCAACCACCCATACAGTTGTTGTGTCACTAAAAGGTCAAATACACACTAATATCAACTTTTTACCCCAAAAAATTTTCATAATGCCCTTTTAAGTATTCAAAATGTACACTATGGAACTTTTCAGATATAAAAAACAAGAAATAACAACTGCTTGATATTAGTGCATATTTGACCTTTTACTGGCCCAGGGGAGTAATATAAAGGCCACTGTGATGGAAAGTAAAGACACCATGATAACCACTCATAGCCACAGGGTCACTAAAAGATCAAATAAGCACAATTATCAAGGTTTTGTTGTAAGAGTTTTTTGTGCCTAAAAAGTTACATGGCGTACCTTTTAAAGTAACAAAATGTATTGTTTCATTTTATTTTACGGCTTTTTTTTTAATAAATATAATATTTCTATGGCTTTTATTTTTTTATTATTTTATTTTTCTTGCTCTTTAAATTATTTTTTTAAATGTATTTTATTGCTTTTATATAAAGGTTGAGCATCTGAAAATCGAGTTGCTATTTGTTCTTGTTTTTTTGCTTATAAAGACCTGTAGTAGGAGGAGAACATTTACCTTGTTGTTATGGCTGTAAAACTAGAACAGGATGTTGAAATGACTTTTCCATCTAAAGTGGTTAATTTTCTTCCACTGTTTTTGTTGTTAACCATTTACAGTGAACACCGGTCAAAATGTCCAAAGGTACAGTAGTTTTGGCCTACAGCGGCGGCCTGGACACCTCCTGTATCCTGGTGTGGCTCAAAGAAGAGGGCTACGACGTCATCACGTACTTGGTAAGAATAATATATATATATATATAATAAAAAATGCTTTCGACACCCAACACATACTGTATATACATCACCGGACTTTTCTGCACTAAATATCCTCAGCTTCAGGACACAGGATGTAGTTAGCAATAATGTAAACAAGACATTCAATAAGAGATATGAACAACTTTTTAATTGCCAATACTGTTTGTGTTATTAGCTTTTATTTAAATTAAAACACAAATACAGATCCTCAACAGTAGACAATATTATTTCATTGCTTTAGATCCCAATCATACAGTAGTTTCTGTCAGAACCTTCACTGGTTTATATTAGCATTAGCATTAGCACACTGCCGTTAGCATTAGCACACTGCCGTTAGCATTAGCTTACTGCCACGACCTGCGTTTTTTGGAGTTGTTTATGGAGTGTAAAGCTATTGTATTCTTCTTATTCTGAGCTGTCAAATGAGGTACAGCATGTCCATATTCACTCAGATTAAGATGGTGAACTTTTTGTTAAAAAACAGTGAGAGCCTAAACAGGTGTTGGTTCAGGATCGAATATTTGGAACCGATACCCAATCCCATACAAAAAATGAATTAAAAAAATACCCTCAGCACCCAGCACACAAGCACCAGTCTTTCCCTGCAATGATTTATGCACCACACTTGCGTTACAGCTGTCTCTCTTGCTGTGCACCTGTTATTTCAGTCTAAAGGACCAGTCAAAGGCCACAGTGTTTACTAACCCCTCTATTTAGCTCTGATAATGCCTGGATCTGCCTGGATTTCCTCTCAGAACTGCAGGGACAGCAGATTCTGCGGTTGCCTTTAAGGTCAAATCCAGTGAATTCAATATGTCACACGGAGGCCCACTGTACAGTATATTTCTTGTCTGTGTATAGTTTTGTTTCATCTTGGAGCTTAAGGTCGCCCTACAACTAAACCCATTGTGCAAAAAGACAATAGTTAATAGAAAGAGAAGGGAATCCTATTTGTGTAGCACTTTTCACATGATGCAAGCTTCAAGGCAAGGGAATTTTTTGCGGTTTGTAAATGAATCCGATGCACTCAAGGGAATGAAGGAACCTGCCTCTGATCGAGACACACTGTTCTCCCGGAGGCATCACTGAAAAGCCTGAGAGATGAGCTAAACTTGTTTGTTTATTGCAGGCTGATATTGGCCAAGATGAAGACTTTGAAGCTGCACGAGCAAAGGCCCAGAAACTCGGCGCAAAGAAGGTCAGTCTCACATTTAGAAAGAAATGTTCTGCTCCAAGTGTATCGGAACATGCAATTGTTTTTACCATTACATTGTATCTCATATGTACGGTATGTCTGTTGCAGGTTTTCATTGAAGACCTGCGTAAGGAGTTTGTGCAGGACTTTATTTGGCCTTCGGTTCAGGCCAATGCGATTTATGAGGACCGTTACCTGCTGGGCACCTCCATCGCTCGGCCCTGCATCGCCCGGAGACAAGTGGAGATCGCCCGCAAAGAGGGAGCTCAGTATGTGTCCCATGGAGCCACCGGAAAGGTAATATTCACAAAAAAGTTGCAAAAAAAACCCAAGCATTTACTTTATTACTGCTTGTTTTGTTTTGAAGTTCTCGCTATTGCCCAGAGATCTCAGTTTGGATTCAGATATGAGACAAAACTATTGAAATTACTTCGAAGGAAATTAAAAAATAAAATGAAATACAATATTGTGATTGCAATTTATATTGAATGTTGATATCAACCATTGTAATACCATGTAACCATTGTATGTTTTTTGTTTTTTACTTTTGGCTTCTCGGATTTTAGACTTGACTCTGGGTTTTGCTTTTGAAAATCTTTTGCAGAACAGTAGTAATACAAATTTCAATAGTTTTGTGTTGTATCTGATTCAATATCTCAGTACTACCCTTAGGACAGTGTAATGCTTTTTCTTGTCTTGATCTGTACAGACGGTTTAAGTTGTAACCAGTTTGTGCCACTAGAGGGAGGCAACAAACCTTCCAGAATCCGGATCAATAAAGTTCTTTTTCTGTTTCAGGGCAATGACCAGATTCGGTTTGAACTCACTTGTTACGCTCTTTACCCTGAGGTCAAGGTGAGTGATTTTCTTCTCTGCCAAAACAAAATGGGATTCTCAGCAGCTTCTGGAACAGATGTCTCATTTTCTGAATTATTCCTTGTCTTCAGATCATTGCTCCCTGGAGGATTCCAGAGTTTTACAATCGCTTCAAGGGACGAAAAGACCTCATGGAATTTGCACAGGTACTTTATGAAATATAAGCTTGAATAGGCTGCAACCCAGAACTGTCAGAAGGAAGAGGAAGAGAAACAAGATGTAAAAGCTTCTGAAAGTGTATGTAGTTGCTGCTTTGTGCCACTAGATGGTGCTCATGTTCTTTAAGGAAATGAGATTCAGCAGAAACTCGAGCAGCAGCAGCACACATGAAGTCAAACATCATGTGTGGGTTACTTCTTTTAGCTTGGACTTTTTTTCCCAAAACATGTCAAACTGGCGCTGTTTTTCCACTCTTTCTTTTTTCCTTTTCTTTGTCTGAAGTAATCTGTGTTTGGCATTTCCAGAAACATGACATTCCTGTTCCTGTCACTCCTAAAGCTCCATGGAGTATGGATGCAAACCTCATGCACATCAGGTACGGACCTTTTGATCTCTAGTGATGCAGCCTGTTTAGCAAAACAATTTGTGTGCATTCAAAATGTAATTTACTCCTCTGTTCTTCTGTCTTCATTTTAGCTATGAGTCTGGAATTCTGGAAAATCCTAAGGTAACTTTCTTTATAATAATCCTTGTCTTGCTGAATCTTAGGTAAACTGTCAGAATACTTCCCAGTTCTTCACTAGTTTGTTGTAACTGTAATAAGTTGGCACATTTACTGCAAATGGAAAATAACCCTCACGGAGGAGGCCGGACCCGCTCTCCCACAGCTCAGTGTGAGACAGTTCCAAGTGCTGCGAGGTCAGGGGTCAGAGTTGTACATACAGGTTGCCCTCAGTGACCCCCAAAGCTGCCATCCCTCGGTGGCTCTGTCTGTGTCTGTGCTCCAGTCACCCTGGGTCCTGTTGGGCCTGGGAAGAGCCCGGGACACACAGACACTGACTTGTCGTCAGCAACGCTTCGGCTAATTCCTGATTTCATGGGAGCGAGAGGAGGAGGGCGAGGGCGGTGTGCCCAGCTGGGGCCTCCTGGTTCCAGCTACTACTGCTCGGGACCTTATTGTTCGAGTGATTGCGCCGCCGCGGGCTGCGACGTGGGAGGGGAACCATTTCATGGTGACACTGTGACACCAAAATGTCAGCAGTAACAGTAAAGTACAAAGAGCGGCAGCAGACGGATGAGCGCGAGTGTCAGGGGTGTCAGCGAGAAACGACTGGAGTGTAGGGGAATGGGACTGTAACTCACTGAGTCCGGCCTCCTTCACTTTCCCACCCCTGCACTGGGCTTTAGTGCTGTTGAGGAATCTGTGGAAATAAAACTAATGCCATTGCATAGGTATAGCAATGTATGGGATATTGTGCAATTGATTGACAAGTTTCCGTTTGATTTTACCCCAAAAATCTATTATTTTTTTGTATAATTTCAGAAAGTGGTTATGAATGCTGTGCTTGAGGCTTAAACTTCAAATCATGGCTGTTCAAAACTACTTTTTAATGGATATGTTGTTAAAAACAGGAACATACTTGCACAGAAGCTGGTAACTCTTGGAGATTGTTTCCCCTGAATGCTTGAAGTAAAATGACAGATTTGAGGGTCATCTGAAAGAGGTCATCTTCTTGTGTGTATCAGCCATCCTTTCTCCTCCTGTTACAGCCCTTGAGGCTCGCTCTGGACCTCACTATTCAAGCCTCCTGTCGTCCCCCACCTGTAGTACAATAGTCCCTCTTTGCTCTCGCCATCACTTCAGGAAATGTCCAAATGGTCGCTCATATGGTTTTTACTGATAAGATTTACCAGAGTTCAGGTTACTCTATGATTGTTACATGGTATCTTCCCTGATAACCCCAAATTCCCTTTCCTCTGCTCCCAAAGCCCTGAGGACTTCATTAACTTATCCTTATCTGGAGGCATTAACTTAAGGCTCTGCCCTGCCCTGATCTGGTCTCAGATGTTTGGTAGAAAGTATCTCTGGAGCAGACAATACCAGGCCAACAACAGAGAATTTTTATAGTTGTAAGATCACAGTGAAGAAATTCTCAATGTGCATCTGTGAGTTTGTTGTTCAGTTGTGCAGTCGTGTGAAAAGTTTGATCTGAAACAGTAATCCGAGCCCTCCCCGAGGCGGCCAAACACTTCTGCTCTGGACTCATTAAAGCTTCACCTCGGCCTTAATGACGGTTTGTCCAGGGCTTCCAAGTGTCTGCTCTGGCCTTTGATGGAGGTTGATGGACCACATTTTGTGTTGACCAGGACTAAAAGAGCGTGACGCAGACAGAGCCCCTGCTCCCGGAGAGGAAATAAAAACTTGTTTTCTAAGTGTGGAGCTCAGTGGACAGACGTCTGCCTGTAGGGGATGGAAGTGGCTGTAGGTGTGTGCAGTCCACTGTGAATGTGTGCTGTGGAGCAGAGAGGTCAGGGACGTCCATGTCCCCCCTGTCCCCCCAGCACTGATTTGTTTGACCTTTTTAGTTCTTTGTGTCTCGCCATCACCTTAGAATCTCTTCATAAAATACTCCAATATTCCATTAAGTATTATTTTCATTTTGTTCTATTGCCTTTTAAATCACATTTTAATGATTTAGTCTGACTTTCAAACCACTGCACTAAAAAAACACATTTCTGAGCTTGGCTTTTTCCATTCAGCCTCTTCCACCTCTCTGCCTCTTTTGGACTCGCCGGCTTCAATTGGAAATCAATGAGGCAACTAATACGTGGAAAGATAGAAATTTATTTGCTTTAGGTGCCGGCATTAGGCTTTGCATTTGCCGTATGGTTTGCGTTTAGCACAACAATATGAGGAGAAAAGCTGAGGAGCTGCTCTGTGCTACATGATGCTGCGCTTCACGCCCCATTTCCCTCCAATACCCCCTGCCCACCTTCTCCTCTCTTTCAGGGCCACGGCTTTGGGACAGGTCCACCTGCAGGGGGTTACAATTGAAATGCATTGATCTTCCACACAAGAAACAAGCCTATTGCTGCATGCTCCCTTTTTGACAACCTGGGCGTTTGATTTCACATCCGACTCCAGTCATGTCGCATTTTCACTCATGTCAAATCTCCTTAAAACGGCGCGCATTTTCTCAGTCTTGCATTTCTGCATCAAAATTGAAATTCCGTCTACAGCATTAAGTTGGCTTTTGACATACTGGAGTAGGTAAATTCACCTGCTTGTTGCTTTTTCTATACCTGCTGCTAAATTTCCAGTATGTGTTTTATTTCATCCTCCATTATTTCGAATCCGCTCCGTCTTTTTTCCGGCGTTTGCATCAAAAACGCTTTTAGGAGGAGTGATTTTACCCCTCTTCTGTTTGCTCTCATTTGGCATCTTTCAGGGCATCGAGGCAGAAAATAAAGGAGCGGGACAGATGCCTTCCAAGTCAATTTTGGTGTTTAGTTAAAAGGAAAGGAAAGTGATTGCTCGTTTTCTCCGCGGTGACAGCCGGCGAGCGGATACCGATTAGTTATTGTATGATTTAGTGTCTGGTAAAGCTTTCCATTTAAATGCACCCGGTAGTTATTTTGCATAGTCCCCCTGCAATTTGTCTCAGCTCAGAAGACATTGGCCATCGTCTCGTCCTAATGCTGTGTAATTGTTGGATACATCAGAGTTCTCTTCTTCAGGCCGGCGCCGGCTCCCAGCTCCGGCCGATTGCATATAGAAAGCGTTGCTTATTTCGTACTCTTTTATGTGTTTGGAATCTTTTAAATAGTAAAATGATGTGAAATGTTATTATTGTGAATGAGCACCTACTGTATAGCAGGTGTCTTTAGGCCTGCAACTCTGGGTCTTTGGATGAGTTTAGGTTCTATTATGTCTGGTTAATTTCTAAAGTAAGATCTAAACCGAATGTAAATCAAGACTAAACCAGGAAAAAAATGAGGACAAAACCAGGGCTAAAATTAAATCTGGTTGCAGCTTCAAAGGCCAGAAGAGTATGTATTTATTTGTTTTAATTAAATGGATTTGTAAATGTTTAATTCTTACCTGATTTATTGAAATTTGAGCCCCAAGATATCCAAAAATTCCCTCCGAAAAAGTCAAAATAAACAAAACCATAAATTTAAACCTGCCTGATCCAATAGATTTCGTTGCATATTTTTCATATAGGACGGTGGAAAATGTAAAAATTAGTTAATACATGGAAATTAAACTAAAATAATGAGGGTGACCTGTGACTAGTTTTGCTGCATTTATCTGCTTGAATATGTTTGTGGAAATCTTTACCATATTACACTGCTTTGTCCTTTCTGCAAAAAACATCAAATCAGTGGCGTCTTTTCATTTTTTCGATGTCATTTTGAGGTTTTTTCCACACCATCGCTCCTTTATTACCTCCACTTCATGTCTCGGGTCGCCCTTCATCATCTCTCACAATAGTCTTCCGCTCTCGGGGTTACTGCCTGTTACGAGGATCACAAGGTCTCTGTTTTTCACCAGTGGGAGCAGTGTGAGTGCAATGGAGAAAGTAGAAAGTGAAGTGCATTTTTGTTGTTTTTTTTCCAGACTCATGCTCCGACCGACCTGTACCTGATGACCAAGAGCCCACAGGAGACCCCAGACTCCCCTGACGTCCTGGAAATCGAATTCAGAAACGGTCAGTGTTGTTATGAAACCATCCCGAATGAGCAGACTCAACAGGTGACCCAGACCGAGACCTCATGTTAAGTGCAAAATAACAAAACTTTGTCCACACACTTAAAGTACTGTATGTAAGAGAGTGATATAATGAGCTGTTTTCATCTGCCATTTGAAGGGACAGTATCGATATGGGCCTTTTCTGTTCAACTTTTTATGTGGAAAAAAGTTTATATTTGTGCGTATTTGACCTTATAGGGACTCAGTGGTTGCATGTGGTTATCATGGCACTTTTACTTTTCATCACAATGACCTCTGGGATTTTTCTTTGGTTTCTTGTCTGTTTTCTCTGCTGATGGTTACACATACAAACCTACCACAAACCCTAGAAAATATTTGATCCTATAGTGTATTAGGCAACTTTTTATGCAGAAAAAAAGTTGATATTTGTGCGTATTTGACCTTATAGGGACCCAGTATTGCACGTGGTTATCATGGCTCTTTTACTTTTCATCAGTGGCCTCTGTGATGCTCCAGGATTTTTCTTTGGTTTCTGGTTTCTGGTTCAGAGTTATTTAAAAGTGCATTAGGCAACTTTTTATGCAGAAAAAAGTTGACATTTGTGCGTATTTGACCTTATAGTGAGTCAGCAACTGCATGTGGTTATCATGGCTCTTTTACTTTTCATCACAGTGACCTCTGTTGTGATTTTTCTTTGGTTTCTGGTAGGTTTTCTCTGCTGATGGTTACACATACAAACCTACTACAAACTCTAGAAAACATTTGATCCTATAGACACAGAGACCACTGTTATGGATAGTAAACCTGCCATGCTAACCACCCATACAGTCACTTAAAGGACAAATACGCACTAATACAAAGTTGTTTTTTTACTTCAGTCGCCCACTGCTTCTCACGTAGTTCTTTAAAGGTGCATTAGGCAACTTTTTATGCAGATATTTGTGAGTATTTGGCCTTGAAGTGACCCAGCGACTGCATGTGGTTATCATGGCTCTTTTACTTTTCATCACAGTGACCTCTGTTGTGATTTTTCTTTGGTTTCTTGTGTTTTTTCTCTGCTGATTGTTATACATACAAACCTATTACAAACTCCAGAAAACATTTGATCCTATTTGGCCTTGTAGTGACCCAGCGACGGCATGTGGTTAGCATGGCACCTTTACTTTTCATCATAGTGGTCTCTGTTGTGATTTTTCTTTTGTTTCTTGTCTGTTTTCTCTGCTGATGGTTACACATACAAACTTACCACAAACTGCAGAATAGTGTCACAGAGGCCACTGTGAGTAATGGTGCCATGCTAACCACCCATACAGCCACTGGGTCACTAAAAGGACAAATACGCACTAATACAAAGTTGTTTTTTACTTGAGTCGCCCGCAGCGTCTCACAGAGTTCTCATTGATGTGGACGGGACCACAGCCCCGTCCCTGACCACCCAGACTCGTCCTCGAACCTCCAGCTCTGACCAGGGCTTAGCGCCGCCATGTTTCAGCCTGAGGCGCTCACGGGCCGGAAGCATTAATTCTAATACCCCGCACCCCAGGGCCTGAGGAACATTCATTATATATGAGAAGAAAGTGTCACATGTTTGCATAAAGACTAAATGACGAGAAGCTTCCCAGCCCGGGGCATGTGTCCAGATGTCCTCATTCCTGGTCACTTGTAAATGCAGAAGACCCTAACATCAGTGGACAGAGGGACACTATCTCCTCTTAGGGCTCAGGGACAGTGCACATTTTTATGGCCTTTTAAGATTATTTTAAATCCAGTCAAGAAGTTTACATTTGTTCCTATTACACAAAAGACTGAAGTGATTTTACTAAAAGTGTTCTATCCAGGGGTTTGGTGCCAGATCAGCAGGAGAAGAACTCTGCTTTTGTACAATGTCCAGGCAGTTTCGCGGGCTCTGTGCTCGCCTTGCTCTGTTTTCACACATATTCCCAGTGCCTTTATTGAGCGCCCTACGACAAAAGCTGTTTTAGTTGTCCACACAAAGGCTGGAGCCTGCTCCTCCCTCTGAGCACAAGATCAGCACAAGAATGTTTCATTTCATTACCCCTCCCACCTTTTCATCCCGGCCATTCTCACCAAAGTTTTCTCACTGATTAAAAAAAGAATATTTAACAACAGGAACCTTTTCCCCGTCAAACACTCTGTTCCCTGGTCCTCTCAGTGAAAAATCATCCCTCCCTCCTTTCATGCCGGCGGACTGCAGAGGAACAGGAGACGGAGAGGAAAAATGTAAAGCAGTAATTTTTCCTACAACTGTGTCTGCGCGGCCATTGTTTGCACTGTTCGGCTTCAAAAAAGTGAAGAAAGGGATAGAAAAAGTAAAAAAA
>JAADKR020000001.1:12261945-12275113 GCA_011763505.2 Lythrypnus dalli
CTCAGACCAAGTAAAAAAAAAGATTTACAACAGCAAAAGAAAAATCAAACATTTGAAAATGTCCGTGAATGCACTCATTTCTTGGTTGGGAATCCTTTTGCACTGATTACTGCATCAATGCAGTGCAATTTATCACAATATTCTAATTTTTTTAGACAGTCCTGTATGTTTGTGAGACTAAATCTGTTTACGTTTGATATTTCCAGGAGCTGTGACCGAGTTTTCGACTGAGGTCACCACAGAGAGGCCTGTGACTCACATCAGTTTCAATCATAAACAATCCCGGTCTACTACAAATGACAGACTCTCGGATCACTCTGACGACTCGAGGAACACATGTAAATATGAAGTGAATCCTGGACTTTCAAACTCACCAAGTCTGCAATTGCAAACTTCACTATCTAAACCGAACTCCCTTAATGTCGCAAGTGGGAAACCGAAAAGCTACACTCCTATCCCGACTCTGCTGGCGAAGAATGTCGGGAACAAAGTGACCTTAATGAAACAACCTGCCTGTCCTTTGGAAATCGACAAACTAAATCTGGAAAGTAAAAGAACTGTGGTCACTACTGAGAACACTGATCAAGAAAAAGTAAATGGTTGCTCATCTGATTCCTCACATAACGCTCAACAATCATCACTAAAACCATTAATGGACAATGCAGCACTGCCTCTTCCTGTGTCATCAATATCTAAAACTGCAGAGTCTTTGAAGGAAGCCACCCAAGTTTTTTCTACTGGTCATAAATCACAAAATCCTGAAGAAATGAGACCACAGCAAGTTGTCATCCTGCCTTCAAACATTATTCTAAACAAATCGAATGAAGCACCTTTTTTACAGCAGGCTAACGGAATTTACGCCGTTAAACAGCCAAAAGATATCCTTAAATGTCATTCAAACAGTATTTTATGCATGTCTACCAATTTGCCTGGTGTTCTCATTCCTGAAAACAAAATCCTTATTCAGCAAGAGCCTTCTCCAAAAAGTATTGCCCCAGCAGACATGCGCTCATCTTTCAGTGACTTCCCTAATTTTCCCAAGTTACAACAGAGTGCTATTAAAGGGACAGCGCCCTCTGGTGTTCAAACCAGCTTTTCACCAAATTATTCATCGATTTCTCCTAAAGCCCCAGTTCTTCTCATGTCCACAGACTCTAAACAAGAACTGAAGACTGTGTGTATCAGAGAATCACAGTCAATCCTTGTGACAACTCGAGGAGGCAATACAGGGATTGTCAAAGTGCAAAAACCTTCTGATCATCTTGCCTGTCTGTCCAAAAGTCCTGTCATAACAAATGCACATCAATTTTATTCATATCCGATTCCGAAAACTACTCCTGGTCTTTCCTCTGATACTTCAACTGGATTAGTCCAAACTCAAAGCCTTATTCCGTCTCTGAAATCCAACACGAAAGTCACAACTTGTGCCAAGACTTCCAGCATCTCCTTCAGTCGAGAGGTGTCTTCGAGTCCTATCAGGAGTCAAGCAATTTCTGGTCTCAGTGGAACAAATGTCAATAATCCAGTGACACCAGAGTCCTGTTCATCAGCTTGGGTCAAAACTAATATTCCATCTTTCACGTTTCCAAATATGACGGCTGTAGATACTTGTTCAGAGAAGACAAATGAAGATAAACATTCACAAAGAGAGAAATTCATTTTCTCCTCCCATGGAGTGAGTGTGTGTTGTACCAGAACACGACCGTCTTCAGTGACTCTCACCAGTTTTCCTGCAGTAAAGACGTCTTTGCCAACACAAGGTTCCAGTGCGACCCTGAAACAAACTACATCCACAGGAACTGCACAGGAAGTGATGAAGACTCTGGTGAGCCACACTTTCAACCCTGTGTCACTGCTGAAGGACAAGGCTGACTTTGCATCTTCAGGTGTGTTTGCTCTTCCTTTTAACTCATTAAAGAATAAGTAATAATGGACCTAATCGGCGAACGGGTCACGTGGTTAGAATGGGGTGTTTACATCTACAAAGAGTAGTGTGGCGCTTGTGTGTTGTAAAAATCATGTTGTTTTGTCACACAAGGCAATTTTGAATACCCAAATTTTCTCTGGAGACCATTTCTAAATGGTTGGAGTCTGGAGGAAGGAAAAATGCTGGTGAGAATGGCTACAATTTCTTTAGAAAGAGATACGTGTTCAATGTTTACACCAGTGAAAGTTTAGTGAAAGTGCAGTAGAAGTGCATTTGGAGCAAGTGTTCTACAGAAAACCTGTGTGGACTGAAATTCTGTAAGAAATGTCCAGAATTTAATCTCAGAAATCATGTGTTTTCCGTGATGTCAAAGTTGCCCCAAAGATGCCCTATGCAGTATCAGTCTCCTTCTAGTTTTCTAATCTGAAAGCATCAAGCTTTTCTACAACACTTCTTTGTGCAGTTTCTGGCTTATCCTTTATCCAACAAAAAAAGAGGGAACTGCTTCTTGTTTTAATCAGTGTTTCAGCCGATTAGGTCCATTAAATACAAAATACATCAGAAAGACTATTTTACAGTACTATGGAAAATGTGTAATTTTGTTTATATTTTATTCCACAGAGACCTTTCCGGATACTTCTGTCCAGATCCCATGCCTGATTGCCACCACAGTCGCACAGAACACTGCTGTCCAGCCTCAATCTTCCAAATGCAGTGACGCAGAACAAACAATGTCCATCACTGCACAGTCTGCCTTCACAAACTCCAGTGTTATTTCAAGAGGAATTTCTGATCCTGCCTCATCCCTGAACAGCTCAAAGCACCTTGACCTTTCTTCGATATCTAAGCTCTACCAGCCAAGGAATATAACATGTCCTTTACCAGCTACAAATTTCCAGAAAAATCATGGTTTGTCGACAATAATGATATCCGGCAATTCAAACATTTATCCAGCCACACCCCAAAACATCTCAAAACCATTATTGACACCAAGTACTCAAAGTAAGGCTCTAAATAACTTCTTGATATCAAATGCAAGTGGAAATTCTCTCTCTTTCTCAAAACCTCAAGTTCCTTTTGCAGTGCCCAAGCTGAATGACATGGATTTTTCAACAAAACCTACTTCTAATACTACAGCTTCAACTTTAGGTCCAGTCCAGCAGCAGATGGTCATCAACACCTCCCTGCCTCTTCCTGGTGGGGCTCATATTGTTCTTAATAATGCAAAGTTCACGGTCCCGCCCAAAGGTTTAGGTCCAGGCAGCTACGTTTTCCTCATTTCTGGCAATGCACCACAACAGTCGCCTTTCACAAGTTCTAAAGAAGGCAATGTACCAGTTCAAGAAGTGAAGCAAACCCCGGTTCTACATCCTTGTGCTCCTGCTATTAAACCTTATGTCCCACACAATAAATCACATTTTAGCAGCCCAAAAACAGCAGAAAAGGTTCCTGATTTTCAAAGGACCAACATTAAAAGTACTGTAGAAAGAGCCTCAACTCAAGCCTCAACTTTAGTAACTTCTCAGCATCCAACAATCAACATTTCATCCATTTCTTGCTCCTCATCGACTGCTTTGATGCACATGGGACACAGCACTTTATCGGTCCAGAAGCAGGAGCCTACAGTGGTGCAGCCGCTCTTAAATTCTTCGATGATAAAGGTTGAACCAGCAACATCAGAAAGTAGTCCGTGTGAAATAACAGCTCAGTCACAGCCTTTCTGGAAATCCACTACGTTTTCTCCTGTCGTTTTCTCTGCTCCGTCAATGGAAAAGCACTTACTACAGTCTTCAGCCTTGAGGATACAAAGTTCTACTGCTTCTAAACTTCATAAGTCCTGAAGGGGCAGTTTTGGGGACTGCTCAGGGCAAGCCCACTAAGGAAGAACTGGACTTTTGATTTCAAGACAGCGGGATTGTGACTTTTTTGCAGAACGAGGCTGAATCTGACTTCTCTGTTCCATCTTTCCATCATTTTCTCAATAGTGTGATCGAATGAGGTTGTTTTGTCGATGTTTGTCTAGATTTAAAGGCACTGTACCTGTTTTTTTTTCATTAGAAACAATGAAAAAGTCAATTAAATTATTAGTTGTGATCTTAAATCATTCTTTACTTTACTAACACATTTCTAACATCCCAATATTTCTCAAGAATTGCATTATACTCTTGCAAAAATACAAAGAAAACAGCTGTAAGTTTATTAAGTTCATGCAACTGGATTAAAATTAGATGCACTAAATGATTTCCTGAGATCTGAGTGTGCAATATATTAAATTAGAACAAATTACATTTTGTTCCACTTCTAGAAAAAAAAATCAGGTATAGAGCCTTTAAAACCCATTTGATGTAACAGCAATTGCATATGGTGTAAGTGAACAGTTTTGTCTCAGAGGAGGTGATAGTTTCTTTTTATTTATTTTTAAATACATTTGTTGATGCTTTTGGATTGAATGTTAGGACTCAGTTATAATCAGTTCATTATTTGAAATATCATACCTTCAAATAAGGATAAAAACACCACACTTTACATTGTAGATCTTTAATAGTTTTCGCTATTTATATATTTCATTCAGAAATTTAGACAGTTTAAAGACATATTTAGACATTATCTCTACGCTAAGACACTCAAATAATAGAAACAGTTTGAGCTAAACTAACTTTGTACTGGATTTAGTGCAGACACAATGATATTTCTTTATTGTATAATTCAAATTCAGAAATATTTGGTACATTTTCATGGATCAAATGTGAACATTCATTCAGACAAAACTAACTGTTCCCAAAAAGTGTATTCTCCTGTATTGTTGAGAAATAGATAAACAGTTTGTGATGCACACTTTGTTCATTTGTAGATTGTTTTCCATTGGTTCTTGTTGTTTTTTCTGTAATTATACTTCAGAAAGAGGTCCTTTATGGAGAATATGGAGGAGGCAGTTGTCCAGAGGAGATCTTTTCATAAGCAGGAGGAGCATTCGGAGCCTAAAAGAAAGTAAGAAGAATATAAATTACTAAGGATGTAACAATTTTCAACACAATTCTCATTCTATACACACATTTGTTCAATATGAATCAGTGAAAATGCATAGAAGTGCTGCTAGTAGTATATTCAGATGTTTCCCTTCCACGGTCTACAATAGCTCAGAATTTGACTTTTGCACTAGAATGTTATTTTGAAACACTGCAGCTTATAGTCTCATTTGTTGTAGTTAACTTTACTAGTTACTGAAAAAAAAAAACGTTATTTATGTATTCCTTGTTCAGTATGTTAAATGAATTGGGTCATTCATATTGAAATATGTGTCAGATAGAGACTAAAGTGAATCAATACCTCCTTGTAAATTATTATTTCTGCAAATCTAGATACAGCATTTAGCACAGTCATAAATATAAGCACATGAAAATATTCTGGAAGCTTAGATCCCAGTTCAAAACAGTGTCTCCACAGTGACCTCTAGTGGTGATGTGTCATTACTGTCACATTTGCAGTGTTTCAGGTTTCCCATGGGATTGATACATCTGTGGTTGAAATAATAAAACATCCTGTATGATATACTGTATTTGCCAATAAACTGTAGACAACTTCTGAATGTGAGGAATTGTTCTTACTGTATTACTAAAATAATCTTTATCTGCCTCATAATAGCTTTCATTAATTTGAAATAGGGCTTTTTGGCTTGTGGTGCAGAGTGACTGTCAGAGCTGGTGTAACAGGCCCCAGCCCAGATAAATCCCAGGTATAGCTTTACCTAAATAAAAGAGTAGAATTTATAAATAAACAAAATAAAACCTTACCACATTTCTGAAGCTGCCAAAGTCTGCGAGGCCCATCTTGTTTTCTCCTGATGTTCCTGGCTCTGAGAACTCGCTTGTAAAACCTTGTGCTCCTGATGTTGTGCTCTGTTGGCAGAAGACCTTTAAATTTATATCCATACATTCAAATTTTGATCTTAAAATCTCAAAGAAATTAAATGCAATCTCACTCTCAATATTTTGTATCCGCTTCTTTTCTTAAAGTACCAGCATCCGAGCATGAGGAGAGCAGCCAGGATGATCACCAGGAGAGCAATGCCAATAGCCCTGAAGGTCACAGTATTCACACAATATAAACATTAATACAGTTTTAACAAGACAGAACTAAAAAAGCACATACTCCTCTGCTCTGACATATCCTCCTCTGCCACTCGCAAAGTAAATGTTGAAGTCTCCGCGAGGCATCCCGTCCGTTCGATTACACCGCATTAAGTCTGTCAGGAAGAGAAAAACAACACAATTCACATTATAATCTCCTTTTCTGCTGATTTACAGGCTCCTGAGAATGGGCCTAAGCATTTATTTATAACGGGTTCCCAAACTTTTCAGGCCTCGATCCCCAAAATCACCAGATCAACATCTAGGGACCCCCCATTGTAAAATATAATTACCATTTATTATCATTTCAGAGGCAAAACGTTTAAAATCTAGTTTATTAAGACTTGTTTTGATAGCAAAGTTTGATTTTAGGGTCAGATTCACTAAAATATACTGTTTTCAATCAAAACCAACATGCAATTAAAATGGATTAAGTTTTTAAATCAATGCAAGTTATAATGACAATATACAATCAAAATACATTCATCAAACTGTATCCTTTCATTTGATTTAATATGTTTTTTATTTACATTGTCAGTAAAAAAGGAGAAAAAACATCCATTGGCCTGCAATAGTGACATTAAATTTCACTGCATTAAAAAGGCATTAAAAAGTTAAATAAATATGACTTGGACGAACCTGGAGCTGCCCTGTTTATTTTCCCTGACCTTTTCAGGCATTATATAGATTCTATAGAATGTCTAATAATGTACATTACGTGTAGCATACCTATATTGCTTGACAAGTAATTCAGCCTAATCTGTAGTTTCCCCAAATGTGTCTATTGCAGTTAAGGCTATAGCAAAAAACAAAGGAAAAAGTAAAGAAAAAGCAGGCAATACTTTACCCAGATGCAGGCTTTATGAAGTTGCAGTGTTTTCTGGCTGTGATGGAAAAGACCTGTTTCTTGTTGTGTTCTTGCCTCAGTTCCTGAAGAATGAGAAAAGTCCTCATGACCGTCACGGGTTTGGGGCTCATGCTTAAACCCATTGAAGCAGAATAATGAGCGTGAAAACCCCGGGGCCTGGACCCGTGTAGGGGCCACTCGTGAGCCTGCTCCCAGTCAGATGTTCCACAAAGTTCACAAACAAATATCCAAATAATATATATTACAGTGGGATGAAAAAGTGTGGACACCCCTAATGGTTTTGATGATTTTCCTTTATACATCATTGGTTGTTTGGATCAGAAATTCCAGTGAAATATATCATATAGCAGAGAAACACAGTGATATTTGAGAAGTGAGATGAAGCTTTTAAGATTCACAGAAAGTGTGTAATAATTATTTAAACATAATTGGGCAGGTGCATAACTTTAATATTTAGTAAATCCTCCTTTTGCAGAAATAACAGCCTCTAGAGGTTTCCTAAAGCTTCTAGTGAGAGCATGGATTCTGGTTGAAGGTATTTAGGACCTGGTGGTTTCTGTATACAGTATACAGCACTTGACAAAAGCTACAATTTGTGTCTATTTCTAAAAATCTAGAATTAAAATTGATTGGTAAGGAGCATTTCGAAAAGAACTTCTCTCATGTGGTTCAGAATGGAAAATTACTATTTTTACTAAAAAGCGAGTGGCAATAAAATGTTCCCCATGATTGAATTTGTTTGTAGTGTTGAAGATTATTCAAAAAGCACTTGTTGCTGCATTTTCCATTTATGAAATCTATTCCATTCACAGTGAGTCTTATTTTAATTTCATTGAGAAGGGCGACCCCTGCTGGCTTTTGAGAGGCATGACAACAAAACAAAAACATTGTCCTCCCCGCAGATATTTCCAAAGTTTCTGATCACTTTCATCTGACCTCAAGGAATAAAAGGCATCATTTAAGTACTTGGGACAGTTTTTTGAATGTATTTATTTTTATTTTTTTTAATTATTGCTTGATAATGCTAGTGGAATTAATCATAGATCTTATAGTGGCAATTTAAAGCGAAAAGCCAGAAAAAAGTTTCACACTTTCCATCCTATTGGTTAAAATACTGTGACGTCATATTTAGACGTGCTGGAGGAGACGCAAATGCAACACATCTTTGTCACTCTGTATCTTTATTTTTTTTCATAAATAAAGTTGCATAGTGAAGTTTCACTAATATTTCACTATATTTTGTTAAAAATGTAGTGAAATATTATATATACACCATACAATGAGGAAAATAAATAGTTTTTCACCATGTTTGCACAAACTGCAGCAGGATTTTGGCCCATTCCTCCAACAGATCTTCTCAAGATCAGCAGGTTTCTGGCCTGGAGTTTGAGCTCCTCCACAGATGTTCCACAGGGTTTTGGTCGGGAGGCCACTCCAGAACCTTGATCTGCAGCAATAACATATGAATACATTATTTTTTTAAATACTTCACTGTGATTTCCAATTTAACATTATTTTATTAATATGTTTCTCACAGTGGACATGCACCTAAGGTGAAAAATTCAGACCCCTCCATGATTTCTAAAAGTTTTATAAATAATGTTTTATTGCAAAGGTTTTTCGAAGGTTTTTTACATACATGAGGCCACAGAGAATACATTAAAATTAAAGTCAATGAATGAGGCCACAAAAAATAAATAAAAGAAACCACTTAAAATTAAATTAACAAAAATAATGAAATATTAAATTAGATAAATAAAAATTCAACACCTGGAAGTGTAACCCCTATGCCAGGGACACACAAGGGTTAGATTTATATTGCATTGTGAAAAGCCCAGAGCCTTGTAGCTCAGCAGCAGAAGATCCAGCTCCAGCTCCAGACCCAGAGTCCCAGACCCAGACCCAGACCCAGAGACCCAGGCAGGATCCAGGCAGTATGACCGGAGTGGACGGAGAGGGAGCTGTTCTCCTCCAGCTGCACATCCTGCTCCTGCTGCTCCTCCTGCTCCTCCCCCTCTCCTCCTCCTCCAGAGCCACTTCTCTTTCTCATCACATCCCGAGGTAAATAACACACATCCAACAATAACAATCGCTTTCTGTTTCTCGCCCTGTCCTCCACCCTCGCCTCCTCCGGCCGTGCCCCGGGACCCCCCTCCCCGCTCCCGGACACCTCCTGCGGGCTTTTATCCGGGGCGAGAGGGCTCATTTGTGATGGGGTCTTTGCTTTGTACCCCTTTGCTTTGCTTTTTCCTGGCGTCGGGTCGGGGTTACGCTTCCTTAGGCAAGTCCGAGCTCCACTTTGTCACATAAAACCGGAGCTAGGCGAGCCACGGCCGGGGTAAAAGCACCAGGAGAGCCCGAACATGACCTTTGTGCCGGGGGAAAAGCAGCTGAATGTGAGCGGCTGGGTTTGATGCTAATGCTAGGCTCAACTAAAAACAGACACCTAGCCTGTTAGCATGTTAGCTTTATCTCCAGTTGTTGCTAGCCGGCTAACAACGAACTGATTGTGAATACCTTCAATACAGGCGATTCTGCGGACTGAGGCTGTCTAATGCGATAGGGAACTAGTAATAGATTAGGAATAATAAGAAATATTAGCTCTTTATTGTGGTAATATGCGTGTTTGTTAATAATCCACCCGAAACGTTAATACATTGTAATTGCTAAGACATTGAACTGCGCCTTTTGAGGTTGACTTCTTGGGTTCTTCTGCTTTATTCTGGTAAATAATCTGGTAAATATATTGCTATTTTGTCAAACTGTGCTTTAGCTAAAGGTGAATGGTACTGTGGTTGTTATAAGGCAGTATGTGCAGTGTTATAAGAGCTTAGCTGTGGTTAATATGATGCTAAATAATGGTACATTGTATGAAGGTTCATTTGTGTTTTTGTTGTGACAGCTGTTTTATTAACTGAGATTTATTGAATACATTTTTTAGCATTTGAATTATGTGAACTGAATTATTTTTTTCAACATCTTATTGACAAAAAAGTTCAATGAAAAATTAATACTGTTGTTTCAAAGTGTAAACAATAGCAGTGTGATAAAATAGTAAAAACTCGTTTTAAAAAATCCAGTGTAAAAAATGCTGTTTATTTTTTCGCTGCTTATATAATACTACCATCTATAATACTTCAATGGGAGTTTGAAGCAATGACACAATAAGCAGCTATTTATTTTTTACATTGAATTTTAAACCACTGAGTTAAAAAAAAAAAAGCTAATTTATTATACTGTTATATTTTACACTGAAATGTAAAACAACATTTTTACACTAACTTTTAAAACATATAGATTTATTTTACAATTCGGTCACATAATTCAAATGCTAAAAATGTAGTTAAATCAATTTTAGTGTATAAATAAGCGTTAATAAAAACACAAATTAATCTCCATACATTGCTAGAGCAGAAAAGAAGAAATCAATAGAGTTCAGAAATATGCCCAGACAACGTCTCTGTGTTGCTCAGCTTCACACAGAGACGTCTGGACATACTGTATATCTAAAGACAAGTGTATTTACAGGGCAGCCCCATGGTCTTAAATCATTAAAAAGGTATTTAATTTGATCATTCCAAATTTAAGCCATTAAAAGCATTAAATATAGCAAAGAAAGTATTGTTTTTTGCGACGAGTCTTAAATTTTTTAGATAAAGGGACTTATTTGTACAGATTTCTTATCCCATTATCATTTGATTTAACATGATATTTATTTCAGTTGTCATAAATTTGCATTAAATATAACAATGAGGGCATTAAAAAGGTAGTAAAAAGTCTTAAATGTCACTTGGGCAAACGTGGACCTACCTTGTGTTTAGTTTGTCTCAATGGCTTCACTTATACCTTAATATTGGACTATATTGTATGTTTCCTGAAACTGTTTTTGCTCTTTTTTTTAGGCCTTGGGAGATGTGAGGAATAGGAAAGTGCTATTGACCAGCTCGGCTTCTAACTCGACCGTTTGACCTCATCTTCAGCATGAATGGTGATATGCCTCATGTTCCCATCACTACTCTTGCTGGAATTGCTAGCTTGACGGACCGTAAGTTGTTTTATATTTCAATTGTTTTAAAGTCACACCTAAACTGTTGGTAACACTTTATTTTACTGTCCGTTACATAAAAGGTCCTTAAAGAGTCATTAAAATATGTAATTACCCTGTACTTATTGTGTAATATCAATGTAGTTGCACATTGAGAACTGGAACTATACTGTATTGAAACAGTATTATCAGAGTAGTTACAGTGTAAAAACCCAACATCAATCATCATCGTTATTATTATGTTGTTACACTTGAACAAAAGTCCAATTACTCTGTACTTTTCAAGTTGTTCTAATGTAAATACACCATATTCATGTGTAAATGCAGGGTAAATACACATTACTATTGTCTTTATAAATGTGTATTTACACTGTATTTACATATGAATACAAGCCTGGGAACACTCACTGCTTCTGCTGCTGAATTTAATTCCTCTCAAGCTAATGGTGCATTCAGGGCCACTGAGAACTGGGAATTACAGGAAACGTCCACATAGCATCGTATTAGCTCCTGTTATACGGTTAGCATTGTATTCGCTCCTGTTATAGCATTAGCATCGTATTAGCTCCTGTTATAGCACTAGCATCGTATTAGCTCCTGTTATAGCATTAGCATCGTATTAGCTTCTGTAATAGCATTAGCCATTGTTTTTACATATGAGTTTATTCAGCTGGAATGCTCTGAGGTCGGATCTCATCATTTTTAGCTGGGAAAAATCACAATTATCACCAAGCTGCATGAACACGATGTAACTACGTGAAATTCCATCTTTTAATTCCTCTGTAAGTACTGTATATGTACCGGTCAGTAAAATAAAGCATTCTAAACTGTACTTATTGGTAAACCTAACTTGTGTGTGTGAACTTTTGTGTGTGATGTATCTGCAGTGTTGAACCAGCTGCCCCTGCCCTCGCCGCTGCCGGCCACGACCGCCAAAGGCCTGTTGTACAGCAGCCGTATTTCAGAAGAGGTGAACAACCTGCTGGTGTGTCGGGATGAGAACCTGGTGTCTCAGCTGGTGCACAGCCTCAACCAGGTCTCCACCGAACACATGTGAGTAAAATCATTTATTTAAGAGCTGTGTGTTGTTCATGGCAGCCCCAGGGTCGTAAATCATTAAAGAGGTATTAAGTTTGATCATGGTAAATTTAAGGCCTTAAAAGCAGTAAATATAATAACAAAAGTATTATTATTTTGCGTTAGATCTTATTTTTTAGATAAAGCAACTTGAATAGCTTGAATTATCAATATTTGTGCTGATTTTGTGTTGATTTGTTTTGCCTTTGCCTTTTTTGTATATTTTCAAATGTATTTTATGTATTTTAATTAAGTTAATTTATCTCATTTTAAACAAAGCTTAAACAAGCTTTTTACAATTTCAAAACCATCCAAACCTGCTCAAAATCAACATAAATTGTGTTTTTTCAAGCACTTTTTAAGGAAAAGTGCACATATTTTTGTCAGATATGCTTTAAAATAATGTTAGCTTTAAAAACAATGTACTTTAAAATCGGCCGTCTTAAATGCAATTCAACGATATTATTTTGTTTTTACTAGTCTTATTTTCACTTTATCTCCATTATCATTTGATTTTATATGAATTTTATCTACATTGTCATTAAAATCAGAGGAAAAAAAAATATCCTTTGGCCTGCAATAGTGGCATTAAATTTCACTGTGAGAGCCTTAAAAACTGTATTAAAAAGTCTTAAATGTCCATTGGAAAAACCTGGAGCTGTTGTTCCAAAGGAGCCACACCAATTAAATTCATGTGTTTCGGTCTTTGTTATTGTTTTTTGCAGAGAGCTGAAGGACAACTTGGGCAACGATGAGCCGGAGGGGGAGATGCCACTGCTGCTACAGACCTTGCTGTCAAGGAACCCCAAAATCTTCAGGGATAAAAGTATGTCTTGCTAGAACTCGGTTTGGGGGGAAATGAGGAGAAATTAAGCTTTTGCAAATTTAAAAGTCTTAAAAGTTTTAGGCTGAGTAGGCAAGCAATGTGTCAATCTCAGTCAAATGGAAGAAGTGAGTGATTTTGTTATATGGATATTGCATCACCTAATATTGAGAAACAATATTTTTGCAATATATTGTGCAACCCTAGATAAAAAAAAATGTTTTAAATATTCATGCCGTTCATTAGTTATTGTCAAATTTGTTCTGTGGCATTTGGTAGATACTGTATATTTTGATATCCA
>JAADKR020000001.1:13353424-13370180 GCA_011763505.2 Lythrypnus dalli
CACAGCCAGGATAACCAAGGAGTGGCTCTGTAGGAAGCATATCAAGGTTCTGGAGTGGCCTAGCTAGGTTCAAATATTTATTTGAAGCAGTAACATACATATACATTATATTAAAAACCCTACATTGTGATTTTTTTAATTATTTCTCACAGTGCACCTCAGATGAAAAATTCAGACCCCTCCATGATTTCTAAGTCGGAGAACTTGCAAAATCGCAGGGTGCTCAAATACTTATTTTCCTCACTGTACATACTCATAAAACATGAACTGATCACTATTAATCTTGCAAATGTCATGAATGAGGCCTAATGTTAACTTGAAAACGAGCCATGTGCCTTATTTACATTGTGTATGTTTACACGACCTGAGACTGCAGACCGGAGAGGACAACTAGGTAATGTGCACTAATGCATGCTGTCTAAAGTGCAAGGGCCTTGTAATGAGGAAATGCTAAGTATAATGGCACAATAAAAGACATCATCAAATAAAGGTTCATTTGATTTCCATTGCATCTGGGTCATTGACTGGCTTCAGCTTCACTGTAATCATTTTCAGGGGAGCTGTTAGTGCCAAAGCATAAGTACTTAAATACTGGAGTAGAGTAGAAAGTTTATATGGAAACTGGTAAACAGTGCTTTTGTCTTGTTTCTGGTTTAGGACTGGATAGGACTGGTCAGTCGTCGGTGTATGATGCAGCTGTCACAATCACATCAAGTATCAAACGATAGCATATGCTGTGGAAAAAATATCTTACAAGTTCTCAAACAAAATATGTATTGCTTTTAAATAGAGTTTAAATCATCTCACTGTATTTTATTTAGTTTTAACTAGCTCAGGTATTGAACCTTGCTAGGAATTCATGACATTTAATATGGATATATTTGCTGGAATCACTCGATTGCTATGACCCAGCATTGCAAGAAAATTCTATAAAGAATACACACACACATATATATCATGAAACTTCTGGAAGTTCAGCTGATTGTTTTGAACCAGTCTGTGATTGTTTGACAGCTTGCACGTTAACAAAGGTAAAGTTGTGTCCGATGTCCATAGTGCTCAGAAGATCTTCATGTTTGTCCTCATGTGACATTCTCTGTCCAAAGAAGCTCCTGTGCTGGACCTGTGACACATGTGTGTTGACTTTACCACCATGGGGCACAATCACATTTGATGTTGCTAATGTCCAGTTTCTTGAATGTTCTTGACCAGCTTCCGATGGCAAACTTTCTGAATTTGAATCCACAATGTAAGTGTTGGCCATGGTGCTGCAGGAGGAGCCCTCTTTGCTTGAATGAGAGGATGAGCGTCTTCTACATCCACTCACTGTGCTACAGCCATTTCTGGTTTCTTTTTGCCGTTTCTTCCTGTTTCTAAGTATAGAGTGACAAAGAATTCTTCGAAAAGTATGTTTGAACTCCCTAATGCGATAGGCATAGATAAAAGGATTGACGACAGAGTTTGCGTGTGACAGCATAATAGCAATGTTCATCACCCAGATGTGCGGGCGCTGGCAGCTGTGGCACAGGTGGTTGAAGCAGTTGATGATGTGCAGTGGAAGCCAGCAGACGGCAAACAGACCTACAATGATGGCCAGAGACTTGGCGGCATGGACCTCCTTCTGAAGGGTGGACTTTGAGGAGGCAGGTGCCACCCCTCCACAAATGAGCCTCAGCTGCCGTCGAGCAGCCATGAATATGTGGGTGTAGATGACCAGCATGGCCACAAGGGGCAGCAGCACGCATCCAAAGAAGTTGAAATACACCATGTAATGCATGGTGACCACACCCTCAAATGTGCACTCCACTGTGCCATTGGAGCAGGCACGGCTGGTTGTGTTTCCCCCTGTGAAGCAAAAAATGTGTTTTAGTTTAAATGGATTCTACATTGAATAGTCATTAGACATAATGTAGTCTAACCTGTGTTCCAGCCCATAATGGGAATTACACCAATTGCCAGGGAGAAGATCCAGCACAAAGCAACAGTGATTTTAGCTCTCCGTGCTGTGACCACGCTGCTGTACCTAAAACACACAAGAGGGAAAAATAAATCTTGCTTTGCACTGACATGCCCAAAGAAGCTTGCATTATTTTCATATTTTTTTATTTTCATTTATTTTATTATAAATGAATTAGATAGTATTTTTATTCATCATGGTTTACTAAATTTTTCAATAAGAACCTTTGGATTCATACATCTTCTTTTGCTTATTTACAAGTGCATATGACACAAATGTTTCACCTAACAAAGTTAACACAGATTTCATATTTTGCTCCATATTTTTAACTTAGTTTTCCTTGGTTTAATTTTTAATGCTTATTATTTAACTTCATTCCAAGACATGGAATGGAAGTGACTCATGTAGAGGTATATACGTATATACACAACAACTTTTCCCCCTACTTTTTTTACCTACTTTTAAAAAAAATATAGATATCAATTTGAAACTTTTGCTAGAGCTTACTGACATAAATGTGAGGCAATCACATTAAATCTATGGAGACACATTGAATAGAATTGAATTGAAGATTAGGTATTTTTGTTTAGAGTGGGTGAAAGTCTATTTTGACTAGCTCAAAACTTGAAAATGAAAAGGAGGCATTCTCTCACCTGAGTGGGTTCTTGATAGCAATGTATCGGTCGACAGCTATGGCCAGCAGGCTGAAGATGGAGCTCTGTGTCAGCACCAGGACGAGGCAGGCAATGAAGAGGCAGGCATGGAAGTGGACACAGAAGCCAGCACTGGATTTAAAGAAGAAATCAAACCATCAATATAATAAATATTATCAATAATAAAAACACAGATTACTCTGTACCTTATTGTGATGGCGAAGGGGATGGCCAGCAGCCCCACGGCGATGTCGGCCACGGCCAGGGACACCACAAACAGGTTGGTGACGCTCTGGAGGCTGGAGTTGAGGCCCACGGCGCAGCACACCAGGACATTGCCGACCACTGCCAGGCAAGCAATGACCACCTCTAGGCCCATGTACAGCAGCTGGTCACTCTTCAGCATGGTGACCCTATCTTCTCTATCTGCTCCCTGTTTCCCTCCCCACGGTCAGCCATGTGTGCACCTCCTTCTCGAGCTGCATCCTATGACCAGGGGAAAGAGTGAGTGAGACAGATGAGATTAGGCAGAGGCAGGAAGTCCCCACCACAATGTGTTTGCTGTCGTTTTTTTTTTTTCCTTCACAGTCTATTGGGCACACATCTGCGTTTATCTGCTCCTGCCTTTGTTATGCTCGCTCTGTCGGTAAACGGCAGCAGGGCAAACGTCACTGAGATGTACGACAGCAGACAAAATGCAATGTTAAAGCAGAAGTCTGGGAAAAACAGAAACTCGGTGTCACAAATAGTCTGCACGCATGGGGCTAAAAGATGTGTATCTTTGTAAAGGACTGTTTGCTTCTGAGGTTAACAAAGCGCCATGTTTTTCATTGAAGTTTCCCTATTCCCAAAGCTGAATACATTCTGTATATTAAGATCCTGCAGGTAAATAGGGTATTTTTTTATTCATGTCAATTTGAAACCTTTTGCTGTAGATTACTGAAAGAAAGATGAAAACACATGTATTGATAGTTTTCTGTCGTTTTGTGTATTAATATGAAAACAAAGCATTTTAATCCTAAAAATGCCATTATTTTTGGCAACAAAATCTGAACAATGGATTGAGCCAGGTTATTCTTTAGATTTGTTAGTAAGAAATACTTTTTCAGAGGGGAGTTTGGATATATTCTTTAGTTTTAAAATTAACTATGTATTAGTAGAAAGATCTGTAAAATTTCAAAATTAGTTTTTTTAATTCAAAACTCAATGAATAAGACTAGCAAATAAATATTATTAAATCCCTCTGAAAATCCTTCAAAGTTATGTTCAGTACAAGAAGCTATAGGAGCTACTAAACTGTTGTTGTCACCACAATGTGAGAAAAATGCATTTTGGCCCTTGAAATTACTATTTCCCATTTTAACCTATGGAGAAACATTGAATCATTGCAATAATAAAACATGTTATTGTGAAGATTACAGTTTTTTTTAGAGTAGGTGAATTATGTGAAGGGATCAAACTGGCTCAAAATCTGAAAAAAGACAAAAAGAATATAAAAGTTTGGCAGTGTGTCCCCTTAACACATGCTCCTCTATATTATTTTTAGACCAAAATGAAACAGCATGTGTTTAAATAGAGATAGCATTTTTGAGAAACACAGTGAATAGATGTGTGAGATTTTCAGTTTAATTTTGGATAAAGCAAAAGTTAAAGGTCTTGAGGACAATGCAGCTCAGTTCTCAGTTTTGACAAGATAAGACTGGGAAAGACTAAGTGTAATTCAATGACAAATTTGGAGTTTCCGATAGTGTGTGTCACAGAAAAGGAATTTCAGGATTTTAGATTTTGGTTACCATGACCATGAGCCCAGGCTTCAACCAACTTTCAAACTAATAAACAGAGGAAAGGAGCATCCCCTAGGGGCAATTCATTTATAGCTTCAAAGCCATATATGTTGTATATTAAGTAAAAAGAAAAATGTTTCATTCATTCATGAGTTCAATTGATTTTGGCTGTGGCTGTGAGTCAGGTTATCCAGAAACCAAAAGTCAGTGCGTTTGAGCGAGTGGAGGAAGACGGCCATAAAAGCACTTAGAAATGTAAAGACACACACGCTCTTACCTCATCGGGACAAAAGGATATTTGTTTAGTTAAATCCAGTAAGTCACAAAGAAATGTAATAAAGCACTGTGAGCAAATACAATGTTGGTAAAGGCCAATATGTTTAGACTCTTGGAAGCATGAAAACAATTCTATTTTTGTGATATTCGCCGAGATGATAGTAATAGCACTTGTAACTGTTGCTTGTTCCACATGACTGCACCGACACACCTCATTGGTTAACAGTAACTACAGTGTGTGTGGCAGATGTGCTTTTGTAGCCAGGACGATAGAGGACACGATAAGAAAACATGTCGCTTTGTCAGTAATGTACCAGCTGCACTCACCAAAATCAAAGCAAAACAACACTTCTGAGACCAAAGCTGGGAGGTCGCATGCATATGTGCTGAAACACAACATACATGAGCCTACTGCCAGTAAAATAAATAAACAGAGTCACCTGAGGTTTGCTAAAGCACATTTGGACAAGCTGGCTTCATTTTGGAAAAGGTGCAATGGACTGATGAAACTAAAATTGAGATATCTGAACATAACAAGAGGCAGTATGCATGGTGGACAAACAACACAGCATTCCAAGAAAAAAAAAAAACTCTTGCTCCACAGTAAAATGTGGTTGTGGTTGCATCCTGCTGTGGGCTGTGGCCAGTGCAGCTGCTGGGAATCTTGCTAAAGTTGAGGGTCGCATGGATTCCAGTCAATATCAGCATTTTTTCAGAACAATGTTCAAGAATCAGTGACAAAGTTGAAGTTATAACCCCAAACACTGCTCAAATTCTACTAAGGCCTTCATGCAGAGGAACAAGTACAACATTCAGGAATTGCCATCTCAGTCCCAGACCTGAATATTATTGAAAATCTGTGGTGTGATTTAAAGCGGGCTGTCCATGCTATAAACCATCAAACCTGACTGAACTGGACATGTTTTGTCAGGAAGAATGGTCCAAAATACCTTCAACTACAATCCAGACTCTCATTAGAAGCTATTTAGAGGAAGCTGAAGCTGAAATGAAGCTGTCATTTCTGCAAAAGGAGGATCTACTAAATATTGATACATTTTTTTTCTGATAGGTGCCCACATGCACCTGTTTAATTATGTTTAAATAATTATCACACACTTTCTGTAAATCTTATAAACTTCATTGTACTTCTCAAACATCACCGTGTTTGTTTGCTATATGATATATTCTTAACTGACATTTCTGATCCAAACAACCAATGATTTATAAAGGAACATCATAAAAATCATCAGGAGTGCCCAAAAAAAAAAAAAAAAAAAAACCCACAGAATTGTTCTTACCTTCATGGTTTGTCCAGTCGAGACATGTTTGGGTTAGACAGACCAACAGTGCTGCAGTTTTCTAGTCCTCTGTAGAAGTTGTTCTCACTACAGGAGGAGGAAGAGCGGGAGCGCGCGTCTAAAGCCGCTGAAAGAGAAGGACACGCGCATGGAGCATTAACATGGACAATGGACAACTTAATAATGGACAAACAAATACAAGCTGCAATGAACATACACTTGTACATTGGGGAACAAAGAGAGGGAAGTTGTAGACCTATCTTTGTTTAACTAATCATTTGATAACAGCCTATAAGCCTATACAATAAACTTTATTACTGCTCTTTTGCTCATGTAGCTATGTAAATCTTTGTGTGCTCAGACAAAGGTTATACTATACTTTCTTTGGAAAAGTCATATAGACTTGACTAGGACATTTGAGACCCAAACTAAACCACGCAGTTTACATTTTCAAGGTCCTAAACTGCACTGTGTTGCAATTAAATGAAGTAAATAAATACATTTCTCTTGAATGAATGTTACATGAGTGGCCTACTGTTGTAATATCCCATAGTGGCACACTCAGATCCTTATTTTTTGTTTTGTTTATATAGCATTATTCATTTAAGTTTAAACCCATTTCAATTTGACCTCCCGTTTTAATAAAATGTATTCCACTTGAGTTATTTTGAGTAAAGCATTGAGCAAGCTGACTGAAAGACTGAATAAGCAAATAAACACTACTCACCTTCCTGCTTTACTTCACTATTTTCCAAAGTCCCGCAGCCAACAATAAACTGTACTGTACTGAAATGTACCAGTAGAGGGCGCTGTTGGCCAACACATCATACACAGACAGAACAAACCTTTAGCAAATGAGGATTACATTACAATAAGATCATTATGAAGAAAAAAACAAATAAAGACTGGATATAGATACAGAATGTTTTTATTAACATTTTGTGTACAAACATAGGCTGCAATTGCCTTCCAATTACTTTTCTTTTTACAGTTCTACAAGCAGAACATTGTATATTGAAGAGGAATCAAAGTGGGAGATATAAACTGTTGCTATAGTTGTCCTGTTAGTTGGTATTGTTCTTAGCAAAATAGTTCAAGTGGTGAAGAAGTCCAAAAGAGTTCTATCCTATTAAAAGACTGAAAGGTTTTAACATTTTTTGTTTTTATACTAAAACGCTTGATGCTTTCAGCTCAGCACTGAAGTCTTGTGAATATAGTGGAATCTCATGGAACGTACATGCAGTTACACAGACAATCTCAAAGGACCAAAACAATGCAATTTGACCGTCTCTCCTCTACCAGGAACAGCTACTGACTTAACTCATCTTTATATTTGACTAAAGTTTGGCAAATCCATCTATTACCAACAATCAGAGGATGCCACACCAAATAGAAGGGCTGCCAAATTATGCACTTCTGATATAATACATATAATACAAATGCATGGAAAATAGGAGAATGTTTTGAATAGACCCCGCCCCCTCCTATTGAAGCACACAATCACAGTGGCCAGTCCGTCGTACAACTCGTCCAGCGCAGGGCTATAGTTTTACACATTGGTCATTGGATTGGGACAGTAGTAACAATATTAATATAACAAAACCAGACATGAACAAAATAATCCTGATATTAATTTAGCTTTAAATGATAATACAATAAATAGATACAGTAGACTGCCTTTACCAAGCTGCATTAAAGCAATAATAAATACAAGGTAGTAGAAAATAAAAGTAAGAAACAATTAGCACAGCGTTACAGTCAGACCGATGTGTACAGCACAGTATGAGCTAAGACAATGCTAAGTTTCCAGGTCCTGTCTTAGCCTGCAGAAGATGAATAGTGTGTCTCCACAGAAAAGGCAACAAGAGACAAGTAACTTGGTTGTAATTGTCAATAATCCCATTGACTTTGAATGCGTCACAGGTGCAAAGCAAAAGTGTAGAGGCACAAGAGGACATGCTAGTGTAGGCAATAGGGTTTGTAACAAAGGTACTTTAGATGACACGGCTGACAAGAAGTGAATGTGGTTTTCTTGCAATTTGCACAACTTTGGCCTCTGATGATTTGTACAAACCGTAATGAAGCAAATCAATACTTCAGAGAACAGATAGTTGTGACTCTTTAAGACCGAAATATGACCTGTTAAAATAATGGATTTGTCTCTAGGCTTAAGTAATGGGATGCACTAAGCCCTTAGAATACTGACAAGCATATGGCGCCAAGAAACTTTCTAACTGTGCTTTTTGTTCTACAAATGCTTCAGAAATGGGTAGCTCTTGTGAATGTAAAAAAGCTCTTAAGACTTAAGTGATAAATCACATTGGTGACAACACAAAATCTAAAACATGCCTGCATGTTGAAAAATCACAAAGAAAACAAAGAAAAAACTATTTTGGCCTTTAAATTGGGCACCTTCAAGATGAGCGACGTTTCATAAAATTATGACAGAAAAACATACATAACAATACTCCTTCATTCACTCACAGATTTACTTTACATAGTCAGACATACTGAGTGCTCAGGTCACTTGAATTGTAAAACAGTAGTTTGAACTTTACAGAGTGCACTTCTGTCACCACCAACAAGAAATAAAAGAATGTTTACAGTACACTGTGTGCTGTGTTTGTATGACATTGCATAATGTCTAAACTACCGAGTTCTCTGGACATGAAACACATCCATTTGCTACACAGCTTGTGCCTTCTCCAAAGCAGCATACACTCTGTAACAGTGTATGTTACCATCAACTGTGAACTGTTATAGGCTGGACCACGCAGTTGAGTAGATTTTATAATAGAAAGGCTAAATCCTGCTATTTAATGCAAGATCTGAAGTCAAGGCTAAAACCTACTACTTTTGAATCCAACCCAAAGACACAAATAATGATTTCCCCGAACCCCCCCAAAATAAGTTACATTAGCAATAACAATGATTATGTTGTTTAAAAAAAGTAAAGAATACAACTTTAAGTTTATGTACATACTGTATCTGTAAATACCTCTCCTTTTTTACCTTCGAGGAAAATCATTTTGGCAAGATGTCCTATGTTACAGAAAAAGACTTATTGTATGCACACAGACAGATCCTATGTTAGAAAATATATTGCTTCCTGGTTATTTAAGCTGCAGACTATTGTAGGACATAAACACAACATAAAGACAGACGTTTCCTTAAATGTTGACATCTGTGAGGAATCCCAGTGCAGTGTGCAGTCGCTCTCAGTTGTACTTTTCATCCAAACTCTGTGTATGTTGTCGCACTTGCGTGTGCAGGTGTGGTGATCCTGGGGCTTTGACATAAAAAAGAAAAGGCCTGCATTGTTTGTGGAAAGTCCAGTGCAATATTCTACTTCAAAAGTCCAAAAACAAGTTGCACCGAGTTTACAAACTTTACATTTCTATATTCTGATATGACTTGTACTTTGAGATGAGTGCTAACATTATCAGAAATGATTGTCCTAAGATATAAAAAAAAGAAAAAGATGTACATAGTACTTCATAGTTCTGTTTTGGTTTGTTTTCATGCAAATTGTCATTGGTTGTCTGTCGAAGTTACCATAAGTAATGACCACAGGAGGTGAGGGGTTATCCACAGCTTTGAGGACAGAAGAGGTGATGCACAGAAACAGGAAAAACTAAACAAAACATGGAGCTCCAAGGGCAACTTTTGGGTTTTCCCAATGGCCGACCAGAGTCAAGAGAAAATTTAAACATCCTACAGTCAGCTCACTTTGAGCCAGAGTCTTTGTGTACGGGGTACTGCGCTTTATACTTCAGTGGAGAACAGGATACTCTGTCGTTTACTGTCAGGAGTGGGGATGGTCTCCAGCTGCAGGAAGTATGACAGCACCTGGACCTGAGGGATATATACAGAGGAATCATTATGGGATGTGCTTTACCAAGTGTACTTTATACAACATATAACCAGAGATTGACTCTTGCTTCCCTCTAGTGATAACATCTGGTGTGTGAATTTTGCTGTAGTACCTTTGTTATAGTGCATTTATTTGCTCTTTTTTGTACAGTGTGATAAAAACCTATTATTATAACCTATTATATTGCAGCATCTTGTGATAACCAACATCTGAATTTAGATCCCTCTATCGCTCGAAAAGACAACTATCTTGAATAAACTACAAAAGTGCAGAACAAAACTTCTTCTTCATCTTCATTGAGAAATTACAATCAATTAAGTACATTCTATTTTTATTTTGAGCAGAGATATAACTTGATATTGTACATTTGCATCTTCCAAACACCAATTTTGTATTTATCTTGCAGATGATGTATTGCCCACCTCTATCCTGCACTAATAATTAAAAACACAGTATGTTAAAGAGGGGTCAGAGGGGGCGTGTCTGACCTGCGACATGACTTCCTGGGACCAGCTGTCGCCCATGCTGATTGGCTGCGTGGGGTTGGCAGGGATCTTGCTGTCCTTCTCAGAAGGCCTCAGTAAGGTCGGCCCGAACACTGTCGCCAGGTTGTGGAGGGACATTTTGTTCACGCCCTCTTTCTCTGCCACCCTGAAACAATCCAGTAACAATAAGAACAAAACCAAAGAACTGAGCAAGTCAAGTTATACTCTTAGTCACACCAATTTATGAAATAATAGTTCTAAAATGATAGAAAAAAATGAGACAGTAAAATAAACTTGATGTGCTTTTGTTGGTCTTTCAAGTTTATTGCATGTAAACGTATAATTGAGGGAAAAACAAAACCATAATTTCAGTTCATTTGTGGCTTATACAAATCTCTGAAAGGAAATCTCCAAACATAAAATCCCCAAATACTGAACCTCATCCTAATCTAACTACCACATTAATCTAATGGCTGAAGTTCTTTCATCTGACCAACATTAAGCACATGTTTTTGAATAGTGGACACCCTTATGAGAAAGTATTTTGATCTAACTTTAATTGTGCTGAGGAAGAATGCTGAACTTTGGTACAGTTTTAATTTCATGTCCAGCCCAGTCCAGTCCAGAACTTTTTTTTTTATGATTGTTTTCTTACCTTTTTAGATGATCCAGTAAAAAAAGGAACGTGACGAGGTTGGCCTCTGGCAGTGACAGCAGCAGGTTCAGCATACAGCTCTCTTTGGCAACACTGTCAGTGAGTGCTGTAGTGGAAACACAATACATCTTTATTGATTATTCAAACTGTACATCCTCCCTAACTTTGTTGTTTTAAGGCCACATTTGCAACTAGTCACTCATAATTAACTTTCCTTACTGATTATTCTTGACTGTTTAAGGCGTCGATAATGTAAATGAAAGTGACTCACTGATGCCGCCAGCAAAGTTGGGGTAGAGTTCATCCGTAAACAGAGGTTCTGGCAGTTCCCTGAAGTACAGCTTCATCGTCCCCGCGATGGCATTCACGTCCATCTCACTCATCATCACAGACACATCTTTGTTATCTACAACAGGAACATGAACACATTATTGTTTGTCACTTGTAAATATTTGTACATTTTGGGAATGGGAGGGTTGGTGAATGGGAATGTTTTTAAATCTGTAAAGCACTTTTAGTTGAATTTTATGTATGAAAAGCGCTATATAAATAAAGCTTGATTGATTGATTGATTGTCAAATGAATAATACTTGCCTTTTGCAGGGTTATTTGTGTTGACGTGACCATATTTAAGTTCTTATCTTATTTATGTATTTATCTCTCAGCTTTTTCTGCTTATTCTCTCTTTCACTTTAGTCATCTGGTACAGCAACATCAATGAGCAGCATTTGTCCTTCTTGTCTTGTGGAACTACACCAGGACGGTTCACACTAGTATTTCCACATTAGAGTGAAATTGTTTAATTAGAGTGGCCTCTGATGGAACAAGTATTAATGGTTTTCTAGGTTTTGTGGTCCATGTCTATGTTAACACAGACAAACCTGCCAGAAACACTAGAAAATAATTGATCCTTAAGCATCCTAGAGGCCACTCTCATGGAAAATAAAGGCCAAGCACTAATAAAAATTGCATAATGCACCTTTAACACTGGGTCATCTCTGTGTGAGCAGGTATATCACCACACGAAGACGATGTTGGCTGTTTATTTAAATTTATTTTTATTTATTTTTTTTATTTTTTTTAAATGTGACAAAATGCTTACAATGGGACTGTATATGTTTGCCAGTTATTGATTATTATTATTATAGTAATTACATTAAAATTTAGCTGCAATTTATATCTAAAATGTGGTTAATCGGATTTAAAAAATGAATCGATCGACTGCACTACTTACTAACTAACCAACAATTGGGCAACAGAACAGACAGCCAAACCAGCAAGTAGAAATCCATCCAAATGTAAAATAAAGCAGAAAAGCTTTATTAAAAAAAAAAACTTTCACATGTTCACAAGTTAACACCTTTGCCTATTTATCAGGTGAAACACTTACTTGTGTCAAATGCCATTTTCAGGGCTTGGATGTCAGTGGCCACTCCTGACACTCTGTAGATGCCCACCTCCTCCATCCCTCTCCTCTCGATCTCCTCCACGCACTGCCTCACGATGTAGGGCACTTTGGAGCGCTCCCGCCTGAGTCACGACATATCGAACATCATTTATTTGTGTATACTGTGCATGAAAGAGTGTGAGGGAAGCAGAAAAAGCAGGTAAACATCTCACTTGGTGACGGTGGTGATCTTGACTCCGAACACGCCCATGGGTTTCCGGGAGGGCATCCTCTTCAGACTGAACTCTCGGCTGGTGAACTTCATGGACAGTTTGACCTCAATCTGACACAGGAACATTCTTTAACTGTGGATTTCGTGAAATAAATGGAACATAAGGCGTAAAAAAATCTATTGTGCTCACCCCGTTCATTGGAATCACTGTCCTCTGCCAGTCTTTGATTTGCATAATCTGAGGGTCAAGCTGAGAAGAAAAACACAGCAATGAGGTACTTTTGTGTTATTCTGTTAGTTTAGTTCAATATTCCCTTTCACTATCTTTTTGTTAACATGCTTTTTAATAAACTCAAGACTCTGGTAGGGTTTAAAATGACATCATGCATTGCAGAGTTGCAGATGAATTCACTAGGGGGCGTATGTAATGCAAATGTGGTAAAACCAGTGCACTACACTGTTGACTGTTGATTGAAATGACTAAGTTTAAAAAGTAAGAACAAATATCTACTGTTGTGTAATAATGTGACATTGCAAAGTCACAAAGAGGATGATTGTGTGCTGAACATGAGCCTAACAACAAAATCGACACATTTTTAATTTTCTTACTGAATTAATGGATGATTGTTTCCAAATGTTCTCTACATGACAGATTTATGAAGGAGCGTGTTCTTTTGTGATTTGCCTTTTAGCCATGTAGTAAATGTATGGAAAATTCTCATTCTTATTTCAAATTATGCAATCATAACACCTCGATGCCTAAATAGAATCATTGCACAGATAATGACATATGCAGGCAGTGCTTTAAATGCCATGAGTAGTTAATGCACTAGGCCTATTTTCTATTTTTTGCTGATAAAGGTGACGTCGTGCCGTACCAGGATCTGTCCTTTCCCCATGATGCGGTCGGTGCTGTCTCCATCCTCTTTGTTCTGCTTGCTCTTGTTGTAGCACTTCTCGTAGCACAGCAGCCTCAGGGTCTGAGAGCCCTCCAGCTCGATCTCAAACTCCTGGGACACAAAATATATGAATCATAAACACCATCAATATCAGTGAGTAAAGTGGAATATCAAATGGAGATCAGAACCATTAATTGTAAGAGGAATGGTGCTCATGATTTGGGCTTCATTTTGCGGCTCACACTGCAGTATTTGACTTATCATTAGGCAGATGTGAGTCGACACCAGCAGCTCTTCATTAGCTCACATCATTTCCAGCTTACTGAGCAAAATGCATGAAAACACATTGTATGGCTCATTTAAAGACAGTAATGTACATACAAACCTCCTTCTGAGCACTCACCTACGACCTCTGGGCATTGAGACAGTAGTGGGTTATTGTGCTACACTAATGATTTTCTAAAATTGGGACACCTAACTGTTCAGTGAACCAAATGTGTACAGGGTAAAAAAAAGCGAATTTCCAGTGAAATTTCAGTCCATAAAGAATTATTTTTTATACATTTGTTTTCATTATCTTAATACTACTTTGAATATAATTACTATTAAAAAAACAAGCAAAAATCAATTTGTGTTAATTGATAAAATTGTGTACAGGTTTAAAATGTTACAAAACAAAATAACAATACGTGGAGCATTGAGCTGGGGGTTCAAAGATAATTTCAAGATATAAAACAGAAAATACTGATAGTGTACTTTATATAATTCTTTTTTAGCAGGATAGAAACAATCCTTTGTGTTCTTATTTGTCAGAAGTGGTTTTCGACTTTTGGGGGCCTTTTTTTTTCTCAGTGTTTTTCTTATACTTATGCAATCTTGGAGTCATTGTAGTTTTGTCAATGACTCCTGGGAAGGTTCACCACAGTTCCCAGTTTTCTCCATTTGTGGATAATGGCTCTGACCATGATTCTCTGGAATCTTTAAAGCTTTTTCCAGACTAATAGATTTCAGTCACTTTGTCCTTGAATTTCTTTGGACCGTGGCATTATATGTTTTCTTATGAGATTTACTGTTTTTGGTCTGACAGGTGACAGTTTTTGATATAACAAACTTGGTGATAATCAATTCTGGGTGTGATCAATAAAATGTTCATAAAATCTGGTTAATCACCGTTAATCACAGAGGGGGCTTTTTTTCACATATGGACAAATAGGCTTTTTTTAATTTATTTTTTTACCCATTATAAATGTTGTATTGTTTGGAAACGGCATGTTGTATTTTCTGGGAATGTCTTAAATAATATATGATATCACAAGAGGGGGATACACTTTTTCACAGCACTGTGTACATATAAAGAACACATTTTTTTAGTGGTGTTTCTGCATTATTTGCATAGTAACTTTGAGGGTTGCAGCCTGAAACGTTTGGGAACCCCTGGTCTGAGGCAAATAAACAATGCAGTGTCTCACCTCGTTCCACTTGGGCTCAGTCGTGTATCGGTAAACTCTCGTCTTTGCTTTGTTAGAGAAGAAGCCAAAAGAATCCACTTCCAAAGTGCAGTAGAGGTCTGCAAGAACAGGACACAGGACTAAACTCTCAGTTTTCCACAGAACATGGACACATAAACCTGAAGCAGTCCCTTTTAATCTCATAAAGACAAATAGAGTTCATTTGTTCAGACTGTCTCAAATAGATTTCTAGAATGCAATCTCATATTTTCAGCTGGAGACACGGTTTTGAAAAGAAACAAACAGAAAATGTCCAAATACTGAACCTTATCCTAATTTTGGAAGTGATTGGATTAACCCTGCAACATTAATACTATGGCTGAAGTTCTTCCATCTGATCAACATTAAGCACATGTTTTTGAATACTGGACACCCTTATGAGAAAGTATTTTGATCTAACTTTAAATGTGCTGAGGAAGAACGCTGAACTTTGGTACAGTTTTAATTTCATGTCCAGTCCAGTCCAGTCCAGAGCAGGTCCAGCCATTACAGAGACATTATCCGTTTCGAGGGGACTCACTCAGGCTTTGTTTGAGTCCACAGGCCGAGTGGACGATTACATTCAGGAAGCCGTACAGACCAGGACACTCATCATCTGAGGAAAACAAAAGTAAAGTGAGGAAAAGTCCAATATATACAACAGGTCACATGTATTTTACCTTCTCTGTTGATGCTTAGAGGGATGTGATGGACAGTCTGCAGTTTGATACACGAGCTGGTCAGCATTTGTAACTCCATAGATGACAAAGAGGGAGTTTTTATACCTTAAAAGAACATAGATAAAAACGTGAGCTTTTAGTGTACAGTAAGTGTGAGTGTGTATTCTGTGACACAAACATTTCTTTTGTTGCTCCTTGAGGATCTCCCTCCACTCCGCACGCTCATAGTCAGAGGACATTAAGAAAGCATAACTCTGGAACAAAAAAAATATTTTCAGTAATAGAAAATTATCACAAGTGACTATTAAGTAATTATTTACAAACACTTAAGGCAAGGCATGCAGGTGAATATGGATTTTTTTTATATCGAGATATCAATTTGAAACTTGCTGTAGATCACTCACACATATATGAGAAAAAAATGTATTGTAAGTTTTCTGTCATTTTATTCTTTGACATAATTATAAAGCATTTTAAGTCTAAAAATGCCCAAAATTGCTAAATTCTGCAGTGAAATCTGAACAATGGCTTGAGCCAGTTTTACATTTATGGGTTTATTTTGTATACATATTAGTTACATACTTTTTCAAAGAAGATTTTTGATATCTTGTTTGGTTTTAAAATAAGCTATTTGTTCGTGGAAACATCATTTAAAAATCCATTGTTGCTTTTTTTTATTGAAATTCAAAACTCAAATAATGAGCCTAGGAATTAAATATTAAAAAACCTCCGAAAACATCAAACGTCAAAATATTGTTAAGTACAAGACGGGAAAGTTTGAAGTCTGTTGGAGCTAAAGTACTAAAGTGAAAATATTGTCACCACAATGTGAGAAAAAATATTTTGAGAAAATGACTCTTGAATTGAATCAGAGCAATAATTAAACATGTTTTTTTTATGAAGATTAGATATTTTAGTTAAGTGTAAATGAAAGTCTACATGTCAAGAGACCAAAGTAGCTCAAAACCTGAAAACAGAAAAAAATGTGTTTTGCCTGCAGTGTCTCCCTTTATATCTGCATGGATGATAGAGTATGTGATAGTGTGTAGTGCTATTGTACATAATGTATTACTTGAGTTTTTCCAAGAA
>JAADKR020000001.1:13749910-13761358 GCA_011763505.2 Lythrypnus dalli
CGTTCAATCAAATATGATTGCTTATTGCATGTTCTCAGAGTGACAGAAAACCATTTCTTCTCGATGGTTGCTTTCGAAATGTCCCCATGAACAATTTTCTGGCAATAATCTGTCATAACCGTGTGTTTTATAGAGTCCCATTTGTGGCTCTCACTGTGCGTACTACTTCTTTATGCCTATAAGAGCTGACTTGACTTACTGCAGGTGACTGCCTATGGTGCGAGACATTATATCGCCAATTGTCGTGTTGTTTTGCATTTCATTACCCGCTCGGGCAGATTAAGATCATTTTGTTTCTTACCGTTTCTTGTCCTGTTTTGCTGTCCTCCAGAGAGACGCCGGAGACACAAGTGATGCGCTTCAATCGGACAAGTCACTTAAGGATTCCACACTGAGCAAAGGTAGGGATTGTGTTTTGGTGGAAATGCAAAGAACTGCCTCTTAAGTTTAGGCTCCTTGGAAATGAGATGCAAATTCTTTGGGTAAATAAAGTTGTTTATGCGAACCGTCGTTGTGTGTGTGGCAAGTTCATGTTTCTGTGAAGATTTGTGTTGCTATCTATGCCCGAAGTTTCCTTTGGTTGTGTCAGACTTGTATATGCAGCATGCAGAGATGAAAGAGTGTATCTGGCACAATGCTGGCGGCGCTCTAAAACACAGACAGGGGGAAATAGTGGGGCGTACAGGCCAGGTTGTATTTGTACTTTTGTGTTAAAGGTATGCAGAAGTGCAGGGGTCATTTTCCCAACTAGTTTGACCAATGCATTAAACTTTTGTGTCTGACATACTTTTTATGGGACTTACTAAAACCTGCTAATCTGGTTTATACCTCAGCAAATACGTATATTCTGAAATGCATGTGATTATTTTGCCCTGTGAAGTCTAACTTTTGAAAATGTGTAAAAGTAAACTCTTGCAACTGTAATAGAAAAGAGATGGAGAGATAGAGAAAAAAAAAAAAACAGTCCCGATCTCCTTAAGCCCTGTTATACTCAAAAAGGAAGAAAAAGAAAGCTTTTATGGAGCAATACTTTTCACTATCAAGGTCTGTAACTTCAAAATAGAAAAGAAATCAACATTTATTATACCTGCACAATTGCTCAAGGCTGTATTAGGCTCCCAAACTTAACCTAATGCTCTTGTCTTCATTTAGGTGAATTCATCATCATCATTTCTATTCTTTTTATTTTGTAAGATACAAATTGAGAGTTCATCTTGTGTGTCCAATTGATTTGAGTCGAGAGAATCCTCAATCAGATGATGAAACTGAGATGCAAACAGACCTAGAGATAAACTTCTTATTTGTAAATGGTAAACTTCATTGGTATCTCGACCTCACAAAGATGTTGGTATCAAGATTGTTTTTGAATTTACTTTAAATAATCAGATCGTATAAGTAAAATACAATTTTCCTCTGACCTTTGTAAAGTTCAGGAGAGTTGAGAGTATTTTTGTTTATTTACTGATGTGTGTTTTCATAATTATATGCTCTATATGTTGCTATATTTCTATTTTCGATGTTATGTACTGTCTATGTAGTTTTAAACGGCTAAATAAATTGGAACCAGTCAGGTTTTTTTTTTTTTTAACTTTAGTGCGCACATCCACATTCTGACAAGTGCTTTTAAATTACAACATCCAAAAAAATATCTCATTTTCTTCCCCTGCTGCCAAATTCATCATGCCTTTCTCCTAAAAAGTTATGAAAAACTAGTTTGCCGGGGAGTGTGCACTTCATATTTATCGTAATGTTAAACACCTTTTTTCTGTGCTTTTCTAGCCACGTTTGCACCGATCAGTTTTGCCATCAAAGCCAAAGAAAACGACATGCTTCCGCTGGAGAAGAACAGAGTGCGGCTGGACGACGACTCGGATGAAGAGAAGGTCTAATTCAAGTGCACTCACACAATTATTACTGGCACCATTCCACTTCAGAGATGCAGTAACCTCTGATGGTGCTTTGATGAAGAACGTTTTCACTAACAATACTCTGTGCATTGTTCTGCAGTTGGGGACAGAAGAAGCAGGTTCAGAAGTGGTTGTGCCAGAACCTGAGGTGGTGGTGAGGGACCTGGCTCCTGTCGCTGTTCCTGAAGAGAAAAAGCCGTCGCTGAGTTTAGAGGAGCTGGAGGCGAAACAAGGTGGGTTCAAACATGCACAGAAACTGAAGGCTCCACCGGTGTGTTCAGATCGGTTTCATAGGCATTAATGTACAATATGTAGTGTATTTTGCATATTGCTACCTTTTTTGAAATAATAACAATTGTCACCACTCTTCAAATACTCATCTTGCAAACTACGTATGTGCCTTGATGAAGACTCTGCATTGAGTCAAAAGTAGTTTGCATTCTAGGAATAAATTTAAGGAATACTTTAAGGAGTGCCCCAATCCTTTTTTTGTTCATCTTTGTAAGTGTTTCTGGCTTTCAGATCTCGGAGAGTTTCTGTTTTTCCTACCTGCTGTGGTGATCTCACAGCATTTTTCATATATCAGGACAAGCAAGGTGTTCTGTTTGCTGCAAATATGAGTGGTCAGCCTGTTAAGGTTGTGTACAATCTGAACAAAAAGTCATGAACCATGTAAATATGTCAGTCTGTTGTTGTGCACCTGTGCAATTTGGATCACATTTTAAAACTGCAGACGGTTTTAACATCTCTGGTGTGCTTTTGCGTATTTAAATGATGGTTAATTGGTTGAACTCACTGGCTAATTGACTATTTTCTAGTGTTGGTTCTACTGAAATAAAACTATTGTTGTGCAAAATTAGTACATCCAATGCATATCTGTTCGTTTATCGGGACTTTCAGAGTTCAGTCTTCTTCTTTGTCTGTGAGAGCTAAAATGTAGTTGTGGTGACTCCATCCCACATAGATTTAGTTGTTTTTCTTTTGTCTTCTCCCTGGAATCTTCTGATGTTTGCACACTGAATGTTTATTTGTCAAAGTGCTTCTGAGGTATCTCTACCATGTTTTCTATCTAGACTTGTCACTTATACTGGGAGGGGGGTGAAATTGAGCTGTAAAATAAATGACATATGCACTGAGGGGTCAAGCAGTCCATCAGGTTTTTCATTTACAAAAGCAATTGAGTGTTTTACCGACTCTGTCTTTGTGACATACACAGTGTATTGTGTAGATTTATTGCAATAGTAGACAATATATACAACTTTCTGCCTTTACCTCTTCATTTACTTATGAAGTGCATTTCCTGATTTGTTGAAATTGTCAAAAGCATTGTCGTTATTCTGAGTGTTTATGCCATGTTATTGGGCACCAACAGCCAGATCACCTGTCTGTAGTTGAGCCAAATTCCTCAAACATGGAGTGGACTCCTAAAGAGCTTATTGCAGCATTTCTTCACTTTTCTGTAAACAGGCAACAATTTAATATCTTTTGAGCGGAGCCGTTCCTCCAGACTCTGGAAGACGAATGTGGTACACATCTGTGCATCAGAGGTGCTGACAGATCCGCTTAGGTCCAGCAGCACAGCCTAATGCTCTTCTCACAGCAGACAGACGGCCGGAGAAGGAGGCTGCAGAAGCCTAATAAATAGCCTGGTGAATTGGCTTTGCTGTGCGGCAAAGTGGCTGTCAGTCGGAGAGCCTAACTTGATCAGATAGCAGCAGAATCAGTGGCAGCCCAGCGCTAATCTGTATTGATGGGTTAGAAAACAGCCACACACTAAATGCACTTTCCACTAATAACTACATGAGTGTTTTGGCAGCAAGCTTTTACAGCCTCCATATTTACTCCTTGACTGTAGTTTACATTCTGCAGTGTAAAAGGGATGTCTGAAGGGTAGCACTATACAGCCTTTGTTCAGACCTCAGTTGATTATTTGGAAGCAGAGGGTAGTATTCATGCTTTATTGCTAGAAGATTCCAGCTTCGATCCTCTGGCCAGACGGGGCCTTTCTGTGTTGTGTATTTTCTATCTTGTCTACATAGGTTTCCTTTTACATTGGAGTTCCCCTACCACAAAAAACATATCGACATACAATAAGCCAGGATGTATGAAAATGTTTGTGATGTATGTTCATGAAAATCCACTGTTCTGACCAAATAAACAAAACAAAAAATGCTTCCAGACAGGGTTTGAAAAGAATTGTTTCTAAAGTGGCATGAATGTGCATTCATTCTTGCTGTTTTTATTTCTGTGCTGCTGTTCAAAAGTTTTAAATCACATCAATTAAATGCAGCATTTTAAAATCTTTGTATTTTATTTATTTTTTCATTTCATGTTTTATTGGTTTAAAAAATGAATATATAAATAAACAATTCAAAATAAAATAAAATCAAACACCAACAAACAGAAAAAAACAGGGGAAAAAATCATATTAGGTCAAAGTGTTTGGGGTATGTCAGTATTGTGCTTACTATGAACAGAAGGAGGCCTCTGCATTATTTTAGCTTAAATAATGTTGGATTTGAGATTTTAAACATTCAACTCTCATTAAGTGACAGCTAAAATGGTGGCAGTACAACTCCTCTAACCACTCCTCTATTCCGCTGCCTACTTCTGTCTCTGCCCACAGCCAAACAGAGACTGGAGGACCGTCTGGCCGCAGCTGCCAGGGAGAAGCTGGCCCAGGCGTCCAAGGAGTCCAAGGAGAAGCAGCTTCAGGCAGAGAGGAAGAGGAAAGCTGCTCTGTTCCTCCAGACTCTGAGAGGGCCAGGGTCCGGAGAGCCCGGGGCCAAGAGAGCAGAGCTGGACGCTGCTGCACAATATGAGGTAAATTAAGCTTTTTCGGAATACCAAATGGAAATAATCAAGCCACGGGGATTCTCTTGTAGCACTTTGTATCTGAAGTTGTTTTATTCCAGTAGACAAGTGTTACTTGCCACGACTTGAAAAAGCAAGACACTGATTGTCTTGCTTTTTCTTTATACATTCAGTAAAAAATCTAAGCAAAATAGTCTTTACTTTAGCTATTAATCAACTTCTGCTTGTTATCTAAATATTTACCATTTGATTTGCACAGGTTTTCTGGGGACAACGATTGTTAATATGTGTGAAATGTATAAAACGAGATGGCAACAAAACAATGTTAAAAATATTAATTGCAAATTGCATGAAATAAACGTTGCTATAACTAAATAACATAAATTTACTCATAGTGACTTGTTGTAGAGTCAATTTTGTTATGACAGGGATGGCACAGTTAAAGGCTACATTATCCTTTCTAAGCTGAATATCGACCGTCTTTTATCGCAACTCGCAGGGACATATTCTTTATAGTGTAAATAAGGTGCTGTGGGTTATTTGAAGTGTAGATGACCTGTCTTTTTGATAGATGTTTAATGTCAGCGCCTCATGCGTGCCTCACATATTTACAGTACTCTGGCCTCCCCCTGCTGGGACAGGTGGCTGCTGTCACCCCCTCTCCTGTCTCCTGTCTGATGGCCCTGGGACTGCTCTGTCCTGGCCATTTGAGAACTCGTGTCAAGAAGTTGTTTATGTAGAGTTACTGCAGTTTTCAAAGTATTCGTACCAAATCCATCCTCATAATCGTTAAGGAAATACTTTAATTTACAACACAAGAAGCGTGGAGTGATAGCCTGATAGGATTGAAATAACCTTGCTGCCAAAAAGTGTAATACCATGGTAATTATAGCAATTACATGACAATTTCTCATGACACAAAGACACGGACCAGTCATATTACTTTATTTCATAGTAATATTCCCTGTCACCTAACCTTAGACTGTATATTACCGGAAAACATGTCGTCTTGGTAATTGAATTTGTCTATTGATCGCCGGTGTACTTTTTACTAAAGAAGATTATTCCCACCCCTTTTATACATTAGAATTGGGCACTGATAGGGTGCTACAATGTAATAGTGGAAAAATGTGGCATGAATTGGCATGAATCATTAAACTGAACTGGACTAAATAAAGAAGTTTAACCCAGAAACTGTTGAACACACGTAAATAACTTGGTACAGCGTTTTTTGAAAAGTTAAACTTTGCAGTTTGGGCTGTGGTGGTGCTATGGGTCTTTGGAGATTAGGAGACAGGTGACTGCTGATGCCATGTCTTTGTGGAGTTTGCTAAACGAGCTGACTTGATCTTTTTATGTAGGTGCGCCTTGTTTCTTGTCGTGCTCATCATGTTTATGTGACAGCACTGGAGCACCGAGTGTGAGATTTCAGGAGGAAACTCAACCCGCTGAATAAGCTCTGCTGCCAAAAAGTACTTTTGCTGCACTTTGGTTTTGAGATTGTCGTTTATGGCTCATCATAATTGATATTGGTAGATTCCAAAAGAGTTGGGCATTGAAGGATTGCTAGACAGGGTTGTGTTGTCTAAATCTTTTGGTTTTACATTTACACTTACGTTCCAACAGTGACATATTGGGTAGTAGAATTGTGTGTACATTGATTTATACTGTACTAAGCTTGTTTTAAGATGAAACCTCAAAGTCATCTAAAAGTTTTATTTCTATATGTAGGGATATGACATTTAACCAAATGGCACTGATGCATGTATATACACATGAGTGGCACAAGCGCATTGGTAGAGAAGCCAGAGATCAAAGCGTTAAGATGAAAACATTATATCCATCGGATTCTCTGTGCTTATATCTTCTCGTATTGACATATATTGCTTTTGGAAAAACGTGTATTATTATTAGTGTGATCAGACTTCCGTCAGAACTGTAAGCTAATGACAAGAATAAAGCATTTGTTTGTATTTTGGATATTAAACTCAGTAATGCTGTAGTAGAGTTGCCCCCTCTGACGCCAAAGAGTGAAACACTTTTCTAGCAGTTAATACATTTTCTCTTTGGTGTGTAAGATTCCCTCTCATTAGTGACTCCTCCATTATAGCGGCAGGTGTGTTTTTGTCAATTTGATACAGGAACATCAACTCATTAATAGTTAACGGTGCTTCCATTAAAATAAGTAAAAGGCTTGTTGACAACACAACGTGCATCTCGATTGCCGCTCACAGAGGAGAACCTGTTATCCCTTTTGATATATTTTCTACTGAGACCCTGGGGTTTCACAGTCAAAATGGTGTATTTGTGTAGAATCGATACATTGAAGTAGACCTTATGCTGCTTTGTAGTTTTTGCTTGACAATTTCCGTCTTTAATTTTCCAGCCATCCAAACTTCGGTATCTCGTCTAAGCAGGTGTAAGAGCGCAGACTCTTTCTCCATCTGCAGTCTGGATAAACCTTTTATTTGTCACCACCTAAATTTCTCCTGAAAATGTCCCATAACTGTATTATCTCCATTTTAACCCAGTCCCCAAATAATGTGCATACAAAAGACGGCACCAAATATTTGTATTCCGTTTTCTCATTCCCTTGTTACATTACGATATTGTCAAATGCATTTATCAGTTTTTCCTCGGGGAAAAAACACATTTGGCTTCCAATTATAATTGTTTGCTGTAAGGAGCTTGGGTGAAGTCAGGAATTTCTTACCAGGCTTTTTAAGTTTAGAAATGGGGCTGAAAAACACGTAAACAAAAACAATCTGATCTAATAAAATCAAAATTCAGCTCACAATGCACATGGCAAGAACTGCCAAACAGTTACAACAAATAGAGGTAGAAACTACAGGGATGGCAAATGCTTTATATTTTTCGAGCTCATTATTAGGCCCATGAGTTGATCTATTCAAAATCCTTTTTTTACCATTACTTCACCTTTTAAAGTTCATGTAGGTACAATCTAAGCTGATCTAGCTGAAGATAGACTATTGATTCAGTGGATGAAGTATCACTAGCTGCTAGAAGTCTAAGGAAGTGAGACTGGAGCCTGGCTGGTGCTGGAAGTTTGTAGTTCCAATATGGACTGTCAATTAAATCTTTTTTTCTCCAAGTCATTTTTGGCCATTTTCGGCTGTTTTTCTTAACACATCTTATGTCCTCTTGTTTTGTTTATCCTTTCATTGTTTTTATTTTCTAGCTATGAAAGTGGCTCCTAAAACTAGGGAGGCACTGATTTGATACCGGTATGGGATACAGGAGCCAATACAGAAAAAATACGGGATCAGGTATTGGATCCAAATATCCGATACTGAACCGATACCTGTTTTGGCTCTCACTGTTTTAAAACAAATATCAACTTAATACAAGTGAATATGAACATGTTGCATGTCTGTAAATTGTTTTAAAATTTGAACAATTAGCAGCAGTATGCTATTGCCAGCATAAACCAGTTGAGGCAGTGTCATGGACATTTAGAGCAGAAAAGTCCAGTCCAGATCCTTGTTTAATGCTTTTTCATTGCAGCTTAAAACAATAAAACACCCTTGATCTGTAACATATTCTCTTTTGCAAAGGGGATCATTCATTTCTTTGCTCACAGCAGCCATGTTTAAAAAACTCTTGTAGTATCGGTTGGTATCGGATATTGGTAGAAACTCAAGTCCCAAGAATCGTTATCGGAAGTAAAAAGCCTGGATCGGTGCATCTGTTCCAAAAACACGGGCAAAGGCTAGCATGAATTTTTTTCTTTTTTTTTTATCCTGCGTTGAACTCTAAGGGAGAAGCCACACCCCCTCTGTCTATGAGCTGACCTGAGTCAATAAGAAAGCTTCATTTAATCAGCCTTCCTCTCCCCTTATCATTGATTCTGTCATATAATTGATATGCTTTCTTAAACGTATAACGCGCAGACATCATGGCTTGGTTTGGAGTGATTTGAGAGACATAACCTTTAGTAGTAAAACATGCCCCGAGATAATCCCCCGATTGACGACGGACATCTTTACAAAGTGGGTTCAGCAGCAGCTCATGTGTCTGATGTTTGCAGACAGAGCCACACTGGGACAAAACTGATGCTTTGCAGTGCTGTCCGGACAGTGCATTCAAAAGCTATAGTTCGCCTTGAGATTTCGATTCAGTTTGCTTCGAGGAAAAATCACTTTCACGAGAAGACATTTTATCTAAATTCAAAAACACATTATTTTACATTTAGATAAAATATGTCTTCTTGTGAAAAAGATGTTGCGATCACATATGGCTGCTGTGTACTTGAAAGATAAACCTACCTTTTTCATACAAGTTCCTGTGATTTGTGTCTTGTTTCACTCTGTACTAGAGATGTTCATTATTCTTCACTTATCAATTAATCATGTGCTTGATTAAAAGAAACACAACTCATTAATTGTGATGTATGAAAAGGGAATGTTTTTGATAAAATATTAGTATTGCTTTATAATAAGGGTGCATGAATAAATGCCTCATTGGCTTAATGAGTAAATACAGTTAATAAGGCAACAAATTAATAAATTATAATAGTAATTATTCATGATGATGATGAATTCTTTGTGCAGAAGATGCAAACAAAGGGAAAGCACCCTCCTTTGTGTAAACTCACAGTAAATATTCATCATGAGTACATTATGAATGCGTCTCTGCTCCAGGACGTACCTGCTCAGGTCCAGAGCCTCCGTCGGTCCGTGAAAAAGCAACGCCCACTGCATCCACCGCTGCTCTGCTCCAAAGGTGCTTGGAGTCCAAGGAGAGCATGTGCGAGAGTTCACAAGATAAATTATATTCAACATACAGATCTATATGTATAAATATGCTTTTTTTCTGGATACCCTCAACATTTATACCACAAAAAGCACATAAAGTTCACAGTTTGGATGATGTGTTTGTACTCGCCGTTACTTGGAGAATGCATATGTGATTTACTCATTATTTGGTGTAAAAATAGTAGTTTGCATCCAATATTTAAATAGAACGGTACATTTTAGTAGTGAGTATTTTTTTTTTTTTAATATATTTGTTGTAAACGTTCTATTTTTACTGGCTATATGTTAATAAACAGCACCTTGGACGTAAAATATCATATAAAAAATATATATAAAGAGGATTTTTTCATTATTTTTTTTAACCTCAGAACTAATGTAATGTGAAAAATACCTTAAAAATAATAATCACATGTTAAATCGCAATCACAATATTGAGAGAAAAAACTGCGATTCGATTATTTTCCCCTAGTGTATTTTTACTGTTGATACTTTTATGATGCTCATGACTGTCCATGAGTAACTCACTGTCTGCCCTGTGATCTTCAGCTATTTATTTATTTGGACACTGCTAATAAGTCGTAGTGAAATTACGAGAGCGGAAAAGCAGTGCCTCAAGTTCACTTAGAAGTCGCTCACATGCATATAGCTGTGCATATTAATGATTTAAAGGAATTGCATCCCTGCTCGGTACAATATGAATCTGTTAAATTGAAACCAAAAGAGGATAAACATGTGTTGCACCAAAATCTGCAACTAAATATTTTCCACACCATTGGGCACATTTCACGATTTGAAATCCTTCAGTCCGGTGAATCTGACCATTAGACTGGCTTCACATCTGGAGATGGGTCCCGGGGCACTGGAAAAAAGCCAGTGTGGGGAGAATAAAGAGTATAAATTACAAATAAATACATTTTAGTCAACTACAAAAGAAGATTATAATGAATCGAACACAATTACTCATTACTTTATGTGTGCGACAGAAGTATTGAATGTGGTTCTTGCCCCCTCAGTGGAAGCTTCTGAAAGAGAAAGAGCAGATGAAGGGGAGTATGTCATGTTAATGTGAGTCCTGCTGTTATGCAAATCAGGCCATATTTATGCAATATGCTGCAACAATGATAAAGTGCTGTTGTACATCTTTACAATGTTCAGTCCCTGCAAACAAAACAACCTGTTTAGAACACAGAATATTAGAAATGCGATATCTCTTCGCTTCAATAAACCATCTTGATCTGTTGTCTTCTGTTTGCATAATTTATATTTCCAAGTGCTTCTTTAGGGAATACATCTATCTCACAAATGCAATTTTAATCTTTTTACCTCGACAGCCTCCTTAGCGACCTGGGTCTCATTAGGTGGATAGATGCCCACATTCATTGTCTGACTTCACAAAGCAGCTGGTCTGGGGGGAAATCTCTCATTGTTCTTTATGTCGAAGAGCAGGCCTTCGCTGTTAGTTCGATCAATGACGGCCTTGTTTGCGCTGCTCCCATTCATAAAGCCCGACTTGATTGACCCTCTTTGTGTCTGTGCAGATGCAGGAAGCCCTCTCCGCGCTCTCAGACATGTCGTCAGCGGGCTACCCTCCGGATCAGAGAGTCCCCGTGGACAGCCTCGCCGCCTCGTCCTCCTCTCGCTCCAGAGACAGGGCAGACAGGGAGCGCAGAGACAAAGGCAGAGACAAAGATAAGAAGAAAAAGAAACACAAGAAGAGGTCCAGATCAAGATCGAGGTCAAGATCGAAGCCTCGGTCCAAACACTCTCTGCCCAGCGCCTACAGGAGGGGCCACCGATCCAGGTGAGAGCACAAAGTCTTTGAATTAAACACAACAAACGTGAATCAATGAAAACTGCTGTTTTAGTCATTGTTCATGAATAACCCACCTAAATATAAATCATGAGTCACCTAAGTCGACACTAGCTGTTCATTTAACAGCTTGATCTTTTTT
>JAADKR020000001.1:14643641-14653644 GCA_011763505.2 Lythrypnus dalli
TATTTCTGAGGTTTTACAGTGTATACTTTAAAAGGTATTTAGTTATTATTTGTTATGAATGATATATTACTGTAAGAAGCAGTAGAAGTAAGAAATAAGACAAAAATGATTACTGGCTAGTAAAATCAAAATCAGAAGATTGAGAATGACTACTGGGAGTGGAGGACCGAAACAAAAACAAAATTTAAGTTTAGAGTGACAGCACGTTATATTTGTGTATTTGACTTTGAAATGACATGCAATATGGTATGTGCACAGTTCAATTTGACTTGATTAGCTCAAAATCAAGGAAAAGTCATTCCAAAGTCCAGTTTCTTTGTATGATTCGGTCCGGGGTTACATACTGCAACCCAAAGTCCGATTATTCACCACAAAATGTTAAGACTTTAAGTATTGTATTTGAGGGAAATGATCAATGTGTAATTGTCCAGAAGCTCGGTGGATATTGGAATGATGGTGAATTTGAGTAGTAGCCAGTAGGTGGAGAGACAAAAAAGGCTGATCCAGCCTGATACCCTGACCAGTGGAATACAGATGAGCAGTGGAAAGACTCTTCTAGTTCCAGGTGTCTCCAGATTCAAAGGTTTGCCATCATTCAAACCAAATAAAGTATAAATCCAACAGGACCCAATAAGAATAATCCACATAAATCACAATAGCTTACTAAATGAATTACTTCCATGTGTACACTGCATAAACATACAGTAAAATACTTGGGATTCCCCGAGATGAGCTGGAGGAGGTGTGCGTGGATAGGGAATACTGGGTATCCTTGCTCAGATCGCTGCCTACACGACCCAGCCCCCGATAAAGCGGAGGAAAATGGATGGATAGATATGGTATACCAGTACAACTCAATCTTGACGTTCTTTGATGCACACATTCTCGCTTCAGTCTTGGCGCACATGAGTGGTCTGGACATTGATATAGAGGGACTGGAGAAAAACTGGACGCATGAGTCCAACCCGAACAGAACCTGTGCCTACTTTTGTACTTATTCGCAGCCGCTCCTCTTCCTCCCTTTCATCGCGCTGCAGCCTCATGCACTTTCATTGAGCAATTACAGTCTTTCCACACCACACAGTTTTATGTAAATTAAAATGTATTATTTATTATTTACTTCTCAATATTGATTTGTCCTATGCATTATAGTGTTGAGTTGCAATATTTTGGCACAAAACGGCAACAAAGAAAAAGTAAACCTTGAGTGATTCAGCACTGGTTTGTACGGCTAATGATGTCATCATTGAGTCAGATCTCACAAAAATAAAGAAGAGAAAACAATAAGGTCACTGATTTCAGAATGTATTCATTTGCTCATATTACAAAGAAAAGTCCAGATAATGAGGAATATATATATTTTTTATCTATTGAGCAAATCTCATCATCATCAGCATGATTCATTCTACAAACAAAAACTGAACTAAACATACATTTGAGTGTAGTGCTGTTGTGCATTGGTGATTATTAGTGCATTGAATGAAAAGCAAGCAGGTAAACAAAAGTATATTAGATTTGTGAAGGAAAATACATCTCTCTGGTGCAAGCTTCGTCAGGTGGTACTTTTGGCCATCTGCAATCTTAGATTTTAATGATCTTTTATTTATGATTGTGATGATTGTTATTTATGTATTTCCTTTTTTTAGAATAGAGATGGTTTACAAGTTTTGACACACATTTGCGTCAATTTTAGATCCATTTTAATCATAATACTCAAGCTGGAGAAAACTATTATAAAATAAGTTAAATATAGGAACTATCTCCATTTTAACCTTAGATACAGAGAGATCAGATTAGAGATAGTTCAAAGGAGATGGAAAGAGTGAGTTGGCTGACATTCTACCTGTTTTAGTGGAGACGCTTAAGGATTGAAATGGGAGAATGACAAAAGAGTGGAAGAATTGAGAGGTGAAGGATAGAGGGGGACAATGGCGAATTGAGATTGGTAGTAAAAGAAAAGTACCTTCGCCTCTGAGCAATAAAGTTTACATGTTCTCCTTTTCTCTTATTGAGTTTCTTCCAGGCCCTCCAGTTTCCCCCTGATAACGCCATGCACTAACACATGTACAATAGACAAATCTTCCCGCAAGGCAGTCCTGACCAATCATCAGGTCAAAAAATACAACAGTAACGACAACTGAATTATTGCTTTGGCTTCATTTCACCCTTCTCTTCTGTCGTCTCATCTCACCATTCAGATTTTGCCCCCATGGTGATGCTCCATTTAACATCAATATCACAGTCTGTTTTAGAAAGATTATCTTGCCAAAGTTATATTCCACACCATCCAGCAAGGCAAGGACGTATGACGTGTTACCATGGGAACTATCGCCAGCTAGCCAATTGCTCTCTCTAAAAAAAAGAGGAAAGAAATGTTTCATAATTTGTGGTAGACGGATGTTGCTGTGGAGGATATAGCCGCTTTGAAAGATCCACTGTGCAAACAATGAAATCCACATTTGTGTAAAGATTAATCATTGTTTTGTGCGGTCAGTGATAACAGTTTAACCACATTTGTTGCATATCTTGTTAAAATATTTGCCCTTGACAAATTCAAAAGGCACAACTGTCAGCCAATTCCTCTGCTTTTTAGCGTGCAGTAGGTTAATGTGCATGCTCCTTTGGAAATGGGTTTTCTATTGGATGCACAACGCCACACAAGGAATAAATTGCCACTTTATGATGCTTACATTGGTTTAGCTTTAGCATATTAAGATCCAATGGGTTGTGTTGCCTGTTCAAACATAGAGGAGGAGCGGGTTTTGATCCTCACGCATGCATACAGTTAGCAAGACAACTACACTTTTCAGAGGCTGTCAGCCTGCCCTGCTCAATGTCATTTTTTGTACAGCTGTTAGCATTAGCCATCAAACATTGCAAATTATGAACAACTGTGATGTTTTCAGCTATTCGACCACATGTAGGTGATACCAAAGCCTCATAATAAACCATCAAGGAATAGACAGATCATTTGATTTTGAGAGTTTACTTTAGATAAAAAATAGCATATAAATGTGACCTCAGAGCTAAAAGTTTCTGCTTTGTGCAGGGTTGGCAACACATCCAGTAGCTACTAAACATCATCTTATAATATGTTAATGACAAAGAAACCCAGAAATGGAGAAAAATAAAAATCGCAAAACAGACATCTAATATTTTGCCATACTTTACCATGGAGACAGGCTTCACCATTCATTTGATAGCTCAATTAAGACTGGTCCAGTTTACCATTTGTAAACAGGAAACTGTTTTATACAGCGCTTTTCCACCGAGGCATCAAGGAATCACTCACCCATTCAGTCACTGGAGGAGAGGAGAATGCAGTGTCTTGGCCGAGAAAACAACAACAGTATGCACATGCAGGAGCAGAGTTTGAACCGTCAACCCTCCAGTTATAAGACAAACCGCTCTACAAAAGGCAAATTTTGAACACATTTGCCTATTCCTGTTACAGTATGTGGGTGACTGTTATGGAAAGCCATCTGTCCTCATATCCCACCACTTTGCTATTAAACTGATGAAAATAGAGCAGACAAAATCAGCCTTTACTACTCTGGTCACAGATGGACAAGATTCACAGTTGACACAGTTGTGGAATTGATATTTTGGAACATTCTTCAAACAAATGGGTCCAGGGTAGTGGCAGGCTCAGGTGGTTTCCATGTGAGGTCCGGAACTTGGGGCGAGTTGAAAGCAGAACTGAAGAATATGCTCTATCCAGAAATGTGTAATGTGTTTAATGCAAGCAAAGGAAAAGTACTTGCCTAGACAAAAGAAACACAGCAGTGACATGAAATGCTCTTGTGCAAATTGTACTTCACTGTTGGCGCTTCTGCAGTTTTTAATTATTGTACCATCATTAGTTGCAAATGTATGTACTTAGGCTTGAGGATTGTCCTGCTGAGTCCCCTTTTTAGACCTGTATTAGTTTCAGTCCTGGTGCTATAGCAGTTTTTCATCAGGTGGTGCATTGTGTTCAAAACTCAGAACGACTGTGCTGTTTGTAAGCATCAAGTCATACAGAAGTGCTCATCTGGACTTGCACCCAGGGGGTAAGGCTGCTGCACCTGAACATGGAAGGCCTCACAATCTTGTGTGTAACTCATGGCCTTGACAATGTCCAATTTTTTTTTGCTTTGCTCTTCACTGAAAAGTAATTTGAATGAGGTTATCTTGATTTGAAAAACTTCCAACATTAAGTTTTCTCCCAATTCTGGACAAGATTTGTAAACTTTACCATTGCATGTGAAACATCTTTTTTCATGAGACATACAGTAGTTAATTCATTGTTTAAACATGAGGAGGTTTTTGGTGAGAGGAATTTGACAGGACTATGACAAATTTGTACCTAAGATACAATTAGCCCAGTGAATGCTGAGTTGTACAATATGAAAATGTGTCTCTATTAAAAAATAGATATTAACATTCAGTAAAATCAGCAGGAATAGCATCCAAATCATAATAATACAGTATCCAGATTTTGTTTGGACAATGCACATGCTTAGCACGGTGCCTGATTGATGGAGCAGATGGGGTGCTGGCACTAAAGCTAAACAAAAGATTGTTTGCCATATTTAGCACAACGGATCCTACAATTGTCAGGAAATCTTTGCATCGGATTTAGTTGTTCTTTGTGCATCTAAGCTGTCAGCATCTAATGGGAGGACAGTGTTAGCACCCTCCTGTAATTTGCAAACACACAGTGTAGAAAAGTACAAAAAGCACTTGTTTAAAGCCCTTTCTGTAGCACTTGTGAGCTTGGCAATTTTATGGAAAACAAAAATGTATCTGTGCTGTGAGGCAATGCTTAGAATCGCTTCAATGCATCACCAATGACCGACAAGAAAACTCTCCTAAAAAATCAATTCCTTGTAGACGGTGTGCTTACTTTGACTGAGACATAGAAGTAAGGTTTGAGGCTGTTTTGTGTTACATGTTTGATCGAGATGGAACACTTCTGAAAGTTTAATTTGTTCATCAGAAAACTTCACCTAAAATTAGTGGAACAGTTCACCGTGTGTTATAAATTATTACTAAGATTGCATTTCCATGTCTGAATAATGCAGTTATATTATCAATTATCTATTTGGTTTGTAGCAAGTAATGAGGAAATGCCTTGCTCACTCAATGCGCAATGTCACTGGTAGAAACCAGCTATATTTTCAAAAATAAATGAATAAATAACAATAAATGAATAAGCTAGTATTGCACATACTACATACATACATAGAAGAGTTATGTTATTATTTATGCCCCACTATATGAGGTAATTAAAACAAAACACAATCAAATTGAAATTAAAAAGCTTGAAACGTTGTGTATTTATTTTTTCTTCCTTGGCTGTATACTCTTCAATTTGTTTCACTTCTTATTGTGTAATCATTTGTTTATACTAGCCACATTAGTTGATGTTCCATCTCATAAAAGCTTCCAACATTAAGCTATATTCATTGATTGAATGGAAAGCAGAATGGCTACTTTGACTTAGAGTTATTGCCATACATTATACATACATAACTTATGATGAATTGATTCATTATCTTTTTTATGCTTGAGTTGAGAGGTCATCCTATATTATATCCTGTATGTTTGATTTGATTTCAGCTCTGACCAGAGTGGATGGTGACATGATACACTTGTTATGATACCATTGTAATTGGCATTATTTGGATTAGTATTGTAATATGGTTTCCATACCAAAGTGGACCTGAGGCTCAGCTGTTTAATTATTATGACACTGTGTGACTGTGCACAAATGAGGCATATTCCTGTGAATGTGCAGTGGAGCGGGACATATATGTGTGTGTGTGTGTGTGTGTGTGTGTGTGTGTGTGTGTGTGTATATATATATATATATATATATATATAATTAAAAAATATAAAAGGAAAGTATTGATATTTAGACATGAGCATCAATATTTTCAATACTAGATCCAGATTTGAATTATGTATATTTTAGTATCAATCCACCTACATCAATCCACCTACTGACCAGTGTATATTGTCATCACGGGGTGCGTCGTTGTGTTTGCAGTGTGTGATTTTGTGATCAACGGTAAGAAAAGCTGTTGGTGCAGGTTGGCCACTATGATTCAGTCAGTCAGTCCAAAGACAGCTGAGGAGTGTGCAGAGTAGACGAGTAATAAAAAAGTATAGCACTAGCAGACACTACATAAGTGTTGGGAAAAAGATTATCAACTCATATTTTTCTTTCTGTCTTTTTCCCTCCCCAATGCTCTTTTTCCCTTCCCTTGTCCCGACTTCACCCTTTCCCTCTGCCTCCTCTCGGTCTCTTAATAAAACAGGTGCCTCACCAGATGGGTGCCCTGACCTTCTACCGCTACGAGCAGCCCATCGTGGACTACTGCCAGGCGCACCAACCCCTGCGGCTCAACATGGGATATGAAGGACCCCCCCAGGGCCTAGAAGGTTTGGAGGAGCTGGGAGCATGCGACAGGGGCACCATTCAGACAGTGGCTCTACCTGCGGTGCCCCCGGCCTCCATCATGAACGCCCCAATGCCCGGGGCGCGATCAACGCCTCCTCCGCTCAGACCCGTGGCAGAAGGTCCCAGCGACTGCCCCTACCCTCCCCCCGAACGCACTGGTACCCTCAAGTTCGGACGCTAGCAATGATTAGCCTTAGCGTTTCTGGTGAACGTCTCCCAGATAGGAAAAAAAGGGGCAGATGAGGTGGTTCTTTTTTTTTTTTGTTTTGTTCTTTTTGGAGTGATTTCTACTTCACAAATGCAATGGAGGCATTGGCGGAATGGAACTCACAATAAATTCAGAGACAGCCTTCATGGCCATTTATGTAACTTGTTTTTTTATTTTTTTCCTACATCATTAAAAAAAGCCCTTTACACCGCCTCTTCGGAGATAATAATTAAAAAAAGGTACCGCTTTAATATCGAGTTATACAAGCTCACCCCAAGGGACCATCTGTCATGGCCAAAGGGGACGGCCAATTGCAAGACGTAATGCAACACACGACGCATCTTATTCCGCTTATTTTATGGCTTTTTACGTGCATGTCGAACCAAAGAGTGTACTTGTGTTGCTAATTCTATTTTTACACGTACATGGTTATTTTTTTTTATCATCGTCAGCCCACTGTATATTATATAACAATTGATCATTCAAAAATATTTGGTCAGACATAATTTTTTCTGTGTGATGCTCCAACAGTTAAAATTGAGTTGCACTGATGCAGCATGTCCAATACCCCGTGTTTCGGTCAAGCCAGGTCTCTGTATACACTCATAACTAATGCTTTAAAATGGCACATCTGAATGGAGAGCATTGTACATATTTTTCGAGGGCTCCTCATTTTCAAAGCCTAAACCACGCTCACTGCCCCGATCTGTCGTGAGAAACACTGCTGAGTCTGAATTTGACGTGCTTGGCATTGGACAATTTTAGTTGGAAAGGAGCAGCAAAATGGCAATGGGCCATGTGTTGGCCCCATAAAGGAGGAGTGCCTCGCGGGTGATGTGACGGTGATCGTTGACTTCTTGTTGACCTCCGAGTGAACCCGTGGGACAAACTGGGAATAGGGTCTGTCCTCTCCATTCGGTCCACAGAAGAATGAGCCTGCAGCAAGGGACTTTTTATTGCGCTCAGAGACCCTTTGGTTGCGGCACACTTCATACTATATGGAGCCCATGAGAACCTCACTCGCAGCTAAACAGCTTGTCAAATATCATCAGAGTCTTTATCTGTTGCAGTGCACTGGGGGTCGTTTTGAGCTTGTCAGTGGTTCACTGGCCCTAGAGTTACGGAAGGCCGAAAAGCACTGGGTCCTTTCAAGGTGGGACTATACAGATCCACGAATGAATAAACAAGAAACAACTGAAAAGAGTACAAATCGCAAGGGGATATATCATACAAATTATATATGTAAAAATGGACAAGATATAGTGAATTATTTTTGTTCCGTTTCTGCTCGGAAAACAAAGACGATTTTAGTTTAGAAGATGATGTCAAGAGAATCTATTCGATGACTTGCGAAAGAGACAAACTCTTACTAGAACTTATTTATCCTGTAAATAGTGAAAATTTAAAATGTTATCTTCTGAAACACATACTGCTTGTGGAACAGAAGATGGGAGCCTTACTCACATTTCGGGTAGGAACCAAAAGCAAAGATGACGTCGCAGAGAAAAACGGTTCCTGCCTGGATGCTCCTGTTGTTTCAATGATAAATATTTTTGTATCTGCTCTCATCACAATTCTATTGCATTATGTTACTGAGGTTATTTATCAAATGCTTTTATGGAATCACTGTATAATGGAAAGATTCTGGGCGCTGTCATTGTGATGTGCTTCGAGACCTGCTCTGTGTCTGATGTGTGTTGCAAAAGCTGGTTCTATGTTTTTTTTAACTACACAACTTTCTTGCTTTAGGTTACACTTGCTGCCATTTTCTGAAATTGTGATTTTTACAATGTAACATGTAAACTATTCTTGTTTATTGTTTGTTTTTTTTCTCTTAAATGTGCCATGAACTTTATTTTATAAACCAGGTCAGTACGAGAAGCAACCCCAAATTCTATAAAAGTGCAGACGCAATAGCGCTGGTGGCATTCACATCTCAACAGCGACCGTACCAATGTCTGTACGGAGCTATGTTAAACCTCATGTGCTGCATTGTCTTGCTAGTTCTGTACCACCCCCTTGTCAAACTCCTCCTTGGCCTGGATTTTACGTCTGCCTCTGCCTTGGCGACTTGGTTGAACCTATTTAATGATGTGCTATTTCCGTCCGCGTGCCGGTATTTTCGGGATCTTTATGCCCGGTTAGGGAGAAGCGCTGAACCACACAGAGAAGAGGCAGGATGTATTTTTTCTTTGTCCCAAAAAGCCCTCGCGAACTGCATTCAAGTGTCATCGACAAGTCCTTTTCTTTTGCTATTCCTGTTCCTGCCCCAGAAGAGTTTCGTGGCGTTAAAGCTAGGTCACTGGAGATAAGATGTAGTGCTCACTACAGGGGACAGTTTCACAAAGAGGTGCTTTTTGATGTGTCTGCCATTTTTTTTTAATCAAACAGATAAACGTATTTGTTTTATTTTTGTTAATATCTTTGTTTCCTCTTTGTTTAAGTATTGCCCTACAGAAATACAAGCTTGTCAACATTCAACTCACTTATTTTTTTCAATACTGAAAGATCAAAATGTAAGAGGTAGACTAGTCTTGTGAACTCTGCACACATAATACTTACAAACACAATTTCTCATGTATAATTTCCAACTGTATTATCAAGATTCCCTTTAAAGAATAAAATATACTAGCAAATCTGTGAATAAAAGTGCTACTATATTCCCTTCACAAAAGCAGTGTAATACATTTTACAGAAATGTTATTCATTCATTCATTCAAATCTTTGTAAAGACACAAAAGACATTGTCCATAGAGGTGAAATTTAAAAAGCGTAATAGTTAAAAATGAATCAAAGGCAGTGTGTGCTATCTATTATACAAATAGGCAGGAATGCAAGTGCAACTGTAATTTAGTTGTAAACTTCATAGCTCTTACTACAGGAGACCAACGCTTCAATCATATGTTTGTGCAAGGGTTGTGAATGTTTTTAATCCAATTTCAGTGTATCCACATCATATCTGCAGTACTGAAAGACAACCCTCATATAGATTTCACAATTGTATTGTCATTATCGGCTTGGCAGGCATTAGAATATCTTTCTACTAAACTGAAAGTTGTGCCCTTGGCATAATTATTAAGAAAACTAACACTTTTTTTGTGTAAATTGTGAGAGCTATGCATTTTGAAAAGGTCTTACAGCAAGCACGTAGGGCAGTGTGATGAAACAGTCCCATCAATATAATCTCAGTTTTACATAGTAAACCAATTGGGATTTTGAAGGGGACGTGTCATGCAACATTGACTTAAAGAATGTGTGATGAAGTTGTCCCCCCATCAAAAGCATTCATGGAGAAGTATTTTTGCTTCAATTAAGCAGGTAATCATGTTGCATATTATTCTGGTGTT
>JAADKR020000001.1:15137149-15150456 GCA_011763505.2 Lythrypnus dalli
TGCCTTGCCTTGCCTACTGTCACTTTTCACGCAACTGCAAATTGCAAATATGTACAGAGGATAATATTTATTTTTTACTCCGCTTGTAATCTTTTACTTTGCATTTTTACTTTTGTTTTCACACACTTTCTTTCTTACTTGCTCAATACAGTCTATCTTACTGTATCTTATCTTATCTTTGCAAACTTTTGAAGGAACTGTGGCCTATTATAGGGGCGTTACATTTTTGTAAAGTGTGTTAACTAAAATATAAATACATTGTTGTTAAAAGTGCTCCTTGCATATGGTGTCAAGAGAGTGTCCTTGTGTTTTGATGGTGCTTGAGTGGGCAGTCTCTGATGCATGTCCTGAAAGTGTAAGCCTATTGGACCAAAACAGCTTAAACCGTTTACATTTTTTGTCATTGGCTTCTGCACCGGTTATTTGGTGAGCCCCCACTACAACCAACAATTTATTTATCATATTGGATACATAAATGAAAACGTATTACAAACCGTACTCGGATAGTTAGCATGTTAAATTCCAGAAAAACTAAAACAGAAGCAACAGATACAGCTTTAGAACTCTTACTGTGAGATATGTTATTTCAGCTGTATTCGCGTCTTGTTTCAACTTTGTCTTGTTTTTATGTTTTTTAGTCTAGGCTGGTTTGGTTCTTTTTCTCCTTGTATGGTTATAGTTAATCTTGACTTAGTGCACAAACTATCTGCCAACATTTTTGAGAAAAACCAAACTAAACACTGATGTCAAGACCTCTGAGACCTCTCTGCTGCATATAGCCATGGAGGCCTCATTGACATGCCAGAGCAGACTCCTAGGTGAGCCCACTCCACTGCTCTTGAACTGCTTTCACTTTGAGTGGCAGTGTACTCCACCCCTCCCTTCAATTCTTCGACTCTCTCATAACCCCCCCACCCCCTCTGCCATCTTATTCCATTAAGCCCTGAATTATTCAAAGCAGACCAAATTGATTTCTTGATAGTTTAATCGCAAATCAAAACTCAACCCTAGGCCTATAGCTTGCTCCCTAAAGGCAATTTTGGACAATCAAATATTCATGGAGAAATGAAATGTTAGCAGATCATTCGTGCCTCTGCCTGATTAGATCGACACAATGAAATTCAGATGAAGAGGGTGAAAGAGACAGAGCAAAAGATGGAGGAGGAGATGAAGTCAAAATGCCAGAGATAAATTGACAGAAAGATCCGATTTGGGGACTTGATGCCGTGATCCTAAAAAGCCCCTGTCTGGAGGTTTTGGCCCGAGTAAAGTGCCAGTCCAATTTAATTCTCCAAGTACAGTCGAGTACTTTGGGCAAAGTAAAATAAAAAGGCCATAGCTTACACTTTTAATGAATATGCAATGGATTTTAAAAACTTTCTTGCCCAAGCTTGCTAGTGACGTTGACATTTTAGATGAAAACGGTGGTCATTTCACACACAACTTGATCAATGTTTTAATGTTGCTGATTAGAAAATTCCATAACGCAGACAACGTTATGCTAAAACTATGACTAAAATGTCCTGATTTCTGTAGACTAAATAAAAAAATAAAGAAGGAACTAAAATCATCAAAACCAATGACAGTTTGAAAAGGCCTTGTATTGTTTAAACTCACTGCCAAAGGAACAGCTTTGTGCTTTGTTTATGTGGAAAAGCTTCATGAAGCAGTGACTTTGAATAAATATATGTATATGATTTAATTTATTTATTTATTAATTTAGTTTGATGGGGCTAAATCCTGACTAAAACTAAATTATTTTTTTGTCAAAAGACTAAGAGATTTGATAATACTTTATTGATACCTGTAACCTGTAGGAGAAATTCAGGTGTTCGGCAGCAAACACTGTCATGAAAATAATCACACATTTATAAATAACAACACAGATAACACATGTTACTAGCAATAGTTTTAAAAAGTGCACAGGTTAAACTCAGTCCAGATTCAGACACTTTTAAACCGTTAAGCAGCCTAGCGACTGAAGGGACGAACGATCTTTTAAACCATTGGGTTCTGCAGTGCAGTGAGAGGAGCCTGTTGCTACGGTTACTCCTCTGAGCTGCCACTGTGCCTTGAGTGTTTGGAGTTTCTCAGGATGCCCTGCATTAGAGCCATCATCCTCCTCTCCAACACAGCTCCCACAGAGAGCCCACTTTCCTCCCCATCACAGACATATATTTATTGATCAGTTTGTTCAGCCAGTTACTGTCCCTTGTGGTCATTCTGGCCCCCAGCAGACAACCCAAAGAAAACAGCACCTGCCACAACAGACTAGTAAAAAAATTACAATATACTGCTCACATAAAATGCCTTGAGCCTTTTCTGCTCTGTCCCTTTTTATACAAGGCACGTACCTGTTTTGGCCAGTCCAGATTGTGATCATGGTGTACATTCAAATACTTGTAGGTATGAACCACCTCGATGTTCTCCCCAGTGATGATGACTGGATGATGAGCGGGATTCCTACCACAGTTGGTGATTATATCTTCGGTCTTTAATGTATTGACACTAAGACCATTGTCCCTGCTCAAGATGGTGAAACCAGCAAGCTCCCTCATCCCCACCCTTCACACAGGCAACAAAAGCAGATCTAAATACAAAGTCAGCAGTGTAAAGAGTGAAGAGAAAGGGCGAGAGCACAGAACCTGCAGTACCTCAGTATCGCTCACAAAAGTCTCTGAAACACACTGTCCTCGCCGAACATACTGTGACCTCTGAGTGAGATAGTTATGAATCCAGGTGACAAACAGAGGGTCCACATCTTCTCAAGATTCCCCTTCTGTAACTGTGGCTGGAAGGTATTAAAGGCGCTTGTCAAGTCAAAGAACACGAACATCACATACCCACTGCTCCATTCAAGAAGGAAATAGAATGATGGAGCATAAAGAGCACTGCATCTTCAACTGAAACTAAATTAAAATATGTTGTCAAATTAAACACTGGTGTGAAACACCACAAAACAATAACGGTACAGCCCTCCTGGCAAGTTAAAAAACCCAATGAGACCCTCGCATGAAAAAGTTTTCCCATATCTGGTTTCAGGTTGCACCGTTTTCCTCCTGAGAAAAAACTGGACAATTATCTCATGTGCTTACCTTTGTCAGCCATGTGACTCATTATGCACACTAAAGAAAATACTGTGCTGTGTGTTCATATGCCACAAGTCTATTTTTGATTTGTTCCTGCTGTAGAACAGAAAACAAAACGGAGACATGACACAAACGTGTAAACTATCAGATTTATTTGATTTGGATTCAATTATTATGGCACATGTGTATAAAACAGGCCATTGACATAGCATACACAGTATGAATGAAGTTTTAAGACCCTGCCCCTCCTCAGTACATCTATCAAGCTCCTGCTCAGCGGATGTAGCCACTGTCTGTCATTGCCGCTAATATCAAAATCTGCTGAGCCATGTTGCTTTATTGTAGCAAAACGTCTGTGATTCTCTTCTTCTTGCTGCATGCTGTAAAGGAGTGGTAAGTAATGCTATGCAGAGTTGGGTAGGAGGTAAGGAGAATGCTTCCCGGTTGTGTAGGGCCATGGGAGAGGCTGAGGCGGAATTGAGATTCAGTGCATATAAGCAGGCACTATGGCATAGTATAAGATTCTGACATGGTATAATATCACCGACTTAATACAGGGAAGGGTAAAATAAATGAGGCTAAATGCAAGTTGACTTTTAGCAGGAAAAACTTCACAATGAAGGCAAATTCGGAGCTTGAATGATTAGTATAGAGGCAAAGACAAATGGTCCTTCAAATGTAGTTTGTGTGTTTTTTATCCTCCTGAAAATCTTAAACTCTGCAATGTTCAAAGTTTGAGAAACTCCAGTAAACTTTTCAGTTTTGTAAATATTTGTTATTGAATGAAACATAACAACATATCAAGTATATTTTTCAGAAGGGAAAATGTTTATATTGTGATGAAACACAAACAGGAATATTATGAACACTATGTGACCTCATTATTACAAAGTGTCTGTTGGCTTTTGCACTCGAGCAGTCATCAGACCACACCGTTCACTCCTGTGAGCGGAAATAGGAAAAAAAAAGAAAAAAGGAAATATACTATTCATGTTTGCTGCAATATTGTAGATCAAATTTTAAGGCAGGTGTCACGGATGTCTATCCATTCTTTCAGTCAGGTTTAAGTAAACAGTGCAAGGACATTTCACTGAACAGAAAGAAGCACTGGGATGTGAGCGCTCCACTTCAAGATCATTTGCAATAAATATGTTTTTGTCCTCGTGGTGTGGTTGAAAGAGGTTAACAGATGCAGCAGCATAGTCACAAAAGAATGTATAACAGGGAACTCTGCAATGGTCCACAGCCAGGTGTACATCTCCATGAGTAAAGCCACTATAGACTCACTTTCAAAGTCAACAGTGAGGTCAATCTTTTTGCAAGCGAAAAAATATGGTCGAAGAAAAGAGTACATGATGCAGTTCTTGTCAAACAGCAAAAGACCAGCCTCAGCAGGAGGAGGGTGGGCTGAGGAGCAGTTTGTCGTCTTACTATGTTTGAATATTTAAATCAATGAAGCGGCATGCCTCTGTTATTGAAAATTGGAATTAACACCTCCAGGTTTTGTTCAAGCGCAAAACTAAGGCTACTCTTAGTAGTGAAACTAAATAAGTGTCGTAAGTGGCATTGCGGCAGCCGGGACCCTTCCTTTGAAGAATGGAAGAGTTTAAATAGACCTCTTAACCTGTGCATATAGTCCTACATTCTGGCTACAAGAGCAACAAAAAGCTCCTAAAGAAAAAAATGAAACATCCAACTCCATTAACCCAGTCAAGGCAACAATATTTGAAAATCTCTACAATATACTCTTCTAAATGGGAAATTATACCCAAATTATAATGTAGCAATGCTCTTTTAATTTCATATTGTTCACTATTAAAAACAACTAGAATGGTATTTTTTTTTTTTTAGATAAAAGCAAAACCAAAAGTGCAACTCCAATAGAATTAATATACACACACACTACATTTCCTAAGGCCTGAATTACTAGTTCATTTTCAAACAAAAATGTGCACGTCTTGGCCAGATCTCTCCTCTGATAGGTGCTCCTCAGTTGATTTGAGTTCATTTGGGAAACCTGCCACCAACGTAATTAACTGAGAGTTTCAAGCTTTTTTTTTCTCCCCACATAAATGAAAAAGCAGGAGCCGAGGAGATAATGAATGAGGGATGTTCCAAATAAGAGGCTCGAATCACACACAATGTTAAAAGAAGAGAGCAGGTTTTTTTTTATTCAGCAGCCCTGGTTCTCTGACTGACTGTGCCTCATTGGGCTGAAAGCAGTATCTGTGTGATGACTTACTTACGGTGAAAATGGAGAACAGGTCCATCAGAAATATTGCCTGGGAAGATTGCGCTAGTCTTCCAAAGTAACTCGTCCCCAGCGGCTTTACGGAAATCCGCTGCGTTCCCATGAGATAAAGAAGCTTGAAGAGATTTATGCTTCAGGCAGAAAACACCAAAGATTTGTATAATGTCCCAGCTAATGTAATTACATGAAAATGATATGGCTCACTCATGTTTTACATTGTGATGCTTTAGTTTCCTGGTTCAGTGTGGGTTTATATTGAATGGTAACAAATGGATCTTTTTAAAGGTCTAAAGATTCCATGTTGTGCTAATCATACACACAATAAAACACTTCTGTAATCCTAATATGGTCATTTCTTTAGTGGGAGACACCAGCCACAAAAGTCCGCATAGACATACAACATCTCCACTTTAGTTCTTACAGACTCTGAACTGTCCAATGTTTTTAAGATTTTCTTAGAAGGATTTTCAGTATCTAATTCCTAGTCTGATTTATTGAGGCAAATTTTGAATGTTAAGAGATCTTTTTCTCTGATAACTAACGTATTCAAAGATATTCAAAATCCGATCTGACTTTTTTCCCCCACATTGATTGATCTCAATTTTTGGTTCAATATTTTGTAATGGAAAAACAAACATCAGACCCCTTTCATTGTTTGCAAACATTGTATGGTGGGTGGGGCTTTAACTGGAGGTAGGAAGCGGAAGCTAAATGTTATTTAACTCCACTGTAGCTATTGCTATAGTAACAATAAACAAATGCTGTAGGCTATATCAAATAAAACCTAATTTACAGCCCCAAACATTGTTCCTCCTGTTCGTGCACCTAAACACACAACAAGCCAACATTTTGAAGTTGTAACTTTACACTTCTGATATCTAGTTTTAGTAAAGTCTTTATTTCTAATGTTTACTTCATGCCTCCAATGATTTGGCTGATGATGTAAGACTCTTCAGCCTATAGCAGGGGTGGGCAAACTCAGGCCCGCAGGCTAGATGGGGCTCGCCAAGCCCTTCAATGCAGCCTGCAAAAGATCATCAAGACTGATATGCATGGCCTAAAAATTTGATTAACCAATGTTTTCACTGACATAAAGACTGATATTGTAACTGCAGGCACTGTGTTGCTTTTTTGGGACGTTTTAAGGCAATTACAGCCTCTTTGAAATCTGTACTTGTCTGAAATACTGCACTTGCTCTGACCCTTCTGCAAAGTTCAAAAACCCAATGTGGCCCTTGCATCAATAGGTTTGACTACAGTATGTAGAAGATCCCTGAGTGAGTTTGTTACACATACGTGCTGTTCATATGTGTGACAATAGTTTAGTGTCTGAGCCGTTTGGATAACATTTCACTACACAGCATTTGTGAAATTATTGCAACCTATTACGGTATTTAAAATTCCAAAGGTCAAAAAATGTAATAGGAATTCATCAGCACTTATTTGTTTAGCAAGGCAAGGCAGGCAGTTGCTTGGGGTCCCCGAAGAAACAAGGGCCCCCAGAGAAAGACCCCCTCTTTTGGGCTTGGAATTAAGCTTTGAATAATATTGTGGCCTACAATGCTGCAAATACTTTTTAATGTCAAACAACTGGTCTGGTGCTGTATATACCCCTGTTTATGCAACAGGCATGCTATTGTGAGTTAATGTTTTAGAAACATTAAAAAGCCTAATAATATGAATTCCTTTAAATTCCTTGAATATGTAGTTATGTGTGGCTCTACCACATCACATTTACCAATGTAAGTTACCAATGACAAGTTTATTGTTAATCATCATGACCTAAAGACCCTCAGCTTTCCGTTCTGATAGAAAATAGCTGACAGCAAAGTGCATTATGGGAGCTCCTGTCCCTCTTCTTTCCTACTGTGGATCAATGTAGTGTCATGAGCCATAAAGAAGTAACAAAAAGAATGTTGGCTCCTCGCCAGGGCTCTAAAAGTACAACAGAATATTCAGTTCTGAGTGTCTTCGTGTTCATGAGTGTCTTTACAAATGGTATAAGTGAACAACTTAAAGATGAACTTGCTGTAAAGGATGAATATAAAGATCTTGATTTTCTTTTCTCAGCAGCTATTAAACTAGACAATCAAATCTTCTGTGCCCTTTGTTTTGTTTGTTTTTGTTCGTTAACTGTGCATCTGCATGCTCTTACAGCCGAGAAGAACTTCTGAACATTAGATCTACCACCCCACTGGACTGATTGCCAGTTTTTTTAGCTTCTGCTGCAGATTTGGTCATTCTTCTGGCCAAGAGGAAAGTAAAACGGAGTCAGGGTAATCAGCCGGGAGTGCTCGTGCGTAGCTGCATGCACAGTTTGCGCAAGAGGCATGACATCCCATCGTCCACCTGATGGACCCCTGCCTTTTCAGTCTCATCCATGGTCCCACATTACCCTTAATTATGTGTCCGGACTCTCTAAGTAATATTGTGGTATTACCTATTATTGGTCGCTTTTCTAAGGCTGTCCATTTCATAGCCTTTCCTAAGCTCCCTACAGCATTGCAAATCACCACTATCGTGGTTAAACATGTCTTCCGCCTGCAGCTCCTACTTACCCTTGGTATGACCACAACTCCTTACCTTCTCCTTCACAGGATAGTCTCCATTTAAATGTTCCCTAGAGTACTTGCCTCCATTGTTTCCTGTTCAGGAAACTGATATTGCTGTGCCATCCGTGGAAGATCATCTTTGTCGCTGTCGTACAATCTGGAAGGTTACTCGGGCTGCCTTGACTCACTCAGCAGATGATAACCATGAAATTGCTGACCAGCACAGAACTCCAACAACAGTCTACACCCCAGGTCAGAGAGTTTGGCTTTCTTCTAAAGATATCCCATTGAGGACTGAGTCCAGGAAATTCAGGAAAAATAACCCGCAGTAAGTGAAATCCGCGAAGTAGATTAGTAGAATTTTACAATGCAATATTGTACTATAGAATGAAACAAAACGTCAAAATTTGTTTTAAGGCCCAAAATAAATACAAATATGAACGTTTTTAACAAAAACTCTGATAGTTTAAAGAACGGTTTTGTAAAACAGGAAATATTGTCTCGCATATTTCACAGTCCGCCCGGCTGCGCCTCTTCGTCCTGACTCCGCTGCGCTGTAGCGTCTTTTTCCACCGAATGCGCTGTAAAAAAAACACTGTAAAAAAAAAAAAACACTGTAAAAAAACACTGTAAAAAAAATCCGCGAAGCCGTATTAAATTAAGCACGATATAGCGAGGGTTCACTGTACCCTGTTTTAGTTGCAGCCACTAGGGGGTCCCCTTGAGCCATTCTTGCTTTGAGCCCCACGGGACCTTTGGTTTTGGAAAGAAACTGCAACTATTCACATAAACACGCTTTGATTATTTATGCCGATGTCATAGACTATTCCTCAGTTCTACAAGATATGCTACGTAACACTATTTTTTAGAAATAAGAAAATTACTTTTTTGCATTGATTCTAATTTTAGTTACTTCACACATTTAAGTGTGTTTATCATAGCAATGAGGATGGAATATGCATAGAGGCAATACAATAACCATGGGATCAGCTCCAATGCTCCTTGCAATATCTGCCACATGCTCAATCACCATCGGTGCTGTCTGCATTTATTAAAACTCTACTGGTGACACAAGCCGAGCCCTTGACACTGTTTAATTAACAGTGATGTCTCCCCGTCTTTCCAGCGCATTGTTGTCTTTCAGCAGCATTCAATAAAGTATGCAGTGACAGAGCAAAATAGTGGCCGCCACGGTATCAGTAAGAGACGCTTTGTTGAGCAGGGGTCCCCAACCCTACGGCCACGGCCCATAAGATATTTGTCTGACACTGGGCTGCAAACTGAATGCAGAAGGCACCTTTTGAGCAAAATACATGTAATTTTTTTTCCAAAACAGCAGTCAAATGTGATTTATACATTCATTTTTGTTTTTTCGAAAACCTTTGAAAGTAAAAAGTTGCCAGTTGACAGTCTGAATCTAATTTACTGCTTTTTAACAACATTTAAGGCCTTTTTTTTCTATGATACTTTTAATGCCTTGTGGAAACCCTGTGTTCTGGCTGAACCCGACCCAGTCCTGAACCCTTACCAGGACACATGAGCCCTACCCAAACTGAGCAGTGACCTCTTTTTCCATTTGACCTGGAGGTTGATCAATCTATTATGATATATGCATGTCAATCAATGAATCAATCAAGTTAGTTTTGTATAGCCCGATATCACAACAAGTGTTGCCTCACGGGGCTGAAAGTGTGACCCGGCTGGTCAGCTACAACCGGACAGTGCGGAGCTGAAGTCCATCGCTGAAGACCCCAGAGCTGAAGTCCATCACCAATTACCCCAGAGCTGAAGTCCATCATACCTCTGGCTTTCACAGAGCAGCAGTAACAGTTGCTGTAGCGTGATTGAATCAAAGCGCTGCTCTCCATTCTCCAGAAAAGTGACCTATCATTTAATGTATGTTTCCAAGCACTCCCCACATCTGTGTCAGAGCAAAAGTTTGTCAAACATTGTCATCAACTGTCATTTGCTCTGATGTTATCCATTCACATGTAGATAGATGGATCCCCAAAGAGGCTGGATTATAAATCCTGATGCTGTGAGGGGCAAACAAGTTCAGTGGAACACCCCAGTGAGAGAGATCTAGAATTCACAAAACTTCTCTGGCAGGATAAGACAGAGTTCAGGGGGTGGTTCTGATTGGACGGGAGTGCCCTGATCTTAGGCAGCACCCTCTGCTCCACCACCTTCTGTACAGAGTCCAGGCCCAGTCCACCCACAGAACCCACCTTTTTTATGAGCATTTGAATGTCCCTTTTCTTAGCGCTGTCCCCTCAGCACACATCAGCATAAGAAAAGAACACTGGGCACAATGGACTGGTAAAACATGTACAGTAACTTAGAGCAGACCCAGAACTAGGCCAGCCTCCTGGGGAAGTGCATTTGCCCCTTCTTATAAATAGCTCCATGTTGGCAGCACAGATCAGCCTGTTTTCCAGCTGCAGTCCCAGGTACTTGTAGTTGAAGACTACCTTGATCTTCAATCAGTCAATGTTGATGGCCGCATGGAGGGCGGCACCTATGGAAATCAAGCACCAGCTCCTTGGTTTTAGTGGTGTCACTGTCACTATTCCACAAAGTCCTTCACCGGGCCCCTGTACTCCCCATCATCCTCCCTGAAACATGCAACAATGGCAGTGTCGTCAGAGATCTTCTGCATGTGGAATATGTGGGTTCTTTGCTCTTTGTCAGTCAAAAACGAAATAAACACGAGACTAATCACTATATTTGGGAAGAGGGTGTTACTGCTTTGGTGGATCGCAATCTTCACATTGAGCAACGCTATTTCATGACATCTTATGACATGATTAAACTCAAAGATGGTCTTTGGAAATGCATTCAATGAATCAGAAATTAAATTGGTCAAGTCTATCTAAAGTGATCTTTGATCTCAGTATGTGACTTGTGACTTAGTAAAAATAGATAGGAGCAGAAAGTGGGGCGCTGTGGAGTCTGAAGCACTCTCAGTCTGGACCACAACACAATATGTAATTCAAAAATATGCTAAATCCATGTAAGACAAGTGTTTAGTAATTAAACTCATATTCAGAACAGATAGTAGTCCCTCATAATATTCGTTGGATTGCCTCTTCACATCACGCTCTGACCTGTCAATCAAGCAATGGCAGTGCTGCCGTCCTCAATCTGTCGGAGAGAATGATTGGCCAATAGCTGCATGGTGTGAGACATCCGGAAGGCAAACTTTTATTGATTAACTTCCGTGCCAAAACTGCAAATTATTGCATTATCTTGTGGCTTGAATCTAAAAGCGGTTGACAGCAGAGAGGGAAGGAGATGAGGATGTAATTAAAGTCTATGAATGAACATCAAGAGAGAGCTAACATCACACACAGACCCTTTCTGTCGGCATAAATAAGGAGAATTTGGAGCAAACGTTTAGGAGCTCAACTGCCAAATAAAAATCAATAAAAAATAATTTCTGAAAAACTGTAGCCTGGCCAGTCTGGGGACGAAGGCGGGCACAAGTCCTCCCTTTTGGAATCCAATCACAGAACAAGGAGGAATGGAAAGATGACATGTATTATACAAACCTCCGAGCTTGTAGATTTTTATGCTTCTGTATCTAAGATGGCAGCAGACGCTAAGCTTTCTTCCGATCTAGGCTTATGGTGTATACACACCAAACTCGCCTAAACGGCCCAAACGCCTGTTGTTGGTCGCTTGTTCATTGGGAAGTCGTGGAGTTTCCATGCAAAGTTTATAGTGGGTGCGTGGCTCTGGAGGGCTTTGATCTCTGCTCATAGCCCTCTGCGCAGAGATTGTTCAGATGCGCACTTTATGCAGAATGGTGGGCGGAGCTTAGTGTTTTCTTGAGACTAGGCTCCACCTACCCCTCTGCGTAAATCTGAAAAAAAAAATGCGACCGAGTGCTCGCACAAACGTGAGTGGCTTTTTATTCCTACTATATTTCTACAGTTATAACTAAAAGAAAAAACCTTCTGGACAGTTTCCGATGACAACAGCGTTTATGCGGACAGATGCATGCTATTGTAGTATTGAACATTGTCATAACTTTGCTCCTTTGCTCCATGCACTACAAGTAAGATCTTTTTATACCTCAGAGTGGATAAATTAATAAGGAAAAGCATGTTATTGCAAAAAAAAAAAGATCTTTATCTTTAGAAAAAAAAAAACTGAAAAATCTCCTGTCTTTTGTTTTGTAAGCTCTGGAACATGTGTGTTTGTAAACATATCCTCACGCTCCATTCATTTAGAGACTTTTATTCCTACCAAGGCGAATGGTTGTCTTAATTCATAGGGCTAGAGATACCCCTTTGTCGTACCCCTTTATTTTCACAGCAGAGGGCGAGGGCTAAATTGACGGGGAAGGAGAATAGAAGAGAATTGAGATTGGGCCTAAATCTCACTGTGATTTAGTCGGGAGTTAACCTGGCTAGAAAAACTGTTCATTTACAGTTAAACTTTAGACATATGTGTGGTGTGGAGTATTGGCACAGTTTACTTTTATCTGCATAGAAAGGACTACTTTTTCATGCCTCGGGGATCAGTGCATTCATTCCGGGACATAAGGTACCTAAGTATACCTCCTTTCCCAAAATGCAATCACTAAATAGGTCAAAATGAGCAATAGCGTGTGAGGGTTTGGAGCTCCACAGAAAGAGGATATATTATTTAGGTGAGATTATTTGTACCACATGGGAACAGGCGATAAATACTGCATGTACTTTCTCAATGTTTAGCAGTACAAGTTATAATGCGTCACAGAGATTTACTATTGTGCTATAGCTAAATATTTTGTGCACTGGATAAATGGACTATGTACTGAGCTGCGTTGAATATTAATATTAAGTGACTAAATTAGGTTCTGGTTTATTGCCTGCATAAATCAGCCCTAAAATAACTTTCTGAAAAATAATATCTTGAAAGTCTCTTTTTAATGCATCAACAAGAAAGTGGTTTGAACAAGACATTATGCTAAACTTTACAATAAAAGAAAGATCCATCCACATGTCAAAAATGCAGTTGGCCCAAAATTATTCTGAACTTGAACACATTTCTAATCTCACAATTCAAGGATGAGTTTTGAGCAGAACTTTCAGGAAGCAATACTATCAAAGTCTAACCTGGTTAACACCTGACTAAATCACAAGTGAGATTTAGACTGGGGAAGAAGCTAAAATGAGGCGTGGTTAACGACCGTCCAGAGCCGTTTATTGGCCGATACAAGTGTCTGTCATAAGCGTCTGTGCGAAGCTTTTAGCCAATCGTATCAATGCTAAGCAAGACTTAGGCTGCGTCTCAATACTCCCCCTTAGCCCTTCCCCTTAGCCCTTCGCCTCCGAAATGCGCATTCACAAGACCCTCTAGTGGTGGTCCAATTCAAAATAATCCTTCCCCTTCGCCTTCCCCTTATCGTTTCTAGCCCTTATGGAT
>JAADKR020000001.1:15235285-15246873 GCA_011763505.2 Lythrypnus dalli
GGAAGGACAGACATCGCAAATTAGCATTGGCTGTACATTTCATATATACATAATTAAGTACATATCAAATATACATAATTGCACATTTCAAATAAAAATAAAATAATTCAAATAATATAGAACTATTTTTTGTTTCCCAATTTCAGGTTTGGGCACTCTTGGCAGGCCCTGATTTCTAAGTTCATTAGTCAGTAATCTAGAGTATAACGTTCTAAGGCATAGCCCATGTTTTTCCCTCTTAAGTGTCTTTTTCTTGTGTAAATCAGTCTTATGTTTAAAAGCATATCGTCTCATTGCATATTACTTGCGCCTAGTTAGCAATTGTGCAGCTAAACGTGCATGTTATGTAATGTGTTTAAACTGTTTTGCACAAGCATTGTTTGTAGTATTTGTAGTATTATAAATATTTTATTACTCACATTAATTTAATTCAAAATTAGCTTTATTGCATCATTGCATAATCCAGACAATTTTTAAACAAGTCTACATACAAAAAGAAAAAAAAAGAAAAGAGGCTGATAAGACATTCAGTACGATGTGCACATGACATTAAAAATACAAAAGCTTTAGTTGTTGGTTTTGTACAATACAGTGAAAGGCACCATTGTAGGGACACATTTTAGGGACATTTTCTCATGCAAAAGTCCCATGAGATTGAAGTAGCTTTCATCACAGCTGAGTGGTAAACACAAGAACACCTGATAAATTAGTGATGTTATCAAAAGTGTACGACAGTTATTGCTGGGCTTATTGCTGCGTTAAAAGTGAACAATGTGCACACTGGTATATCGTTACTGGGTACTCAAGCAGCATAGATAGAATTAACAAGAACACATTGCATTCAATTATTAATTACACTGTATAGTCATAAATTACTTCATAGAATACATTTGGTGGCAGTCGAACTGATACACTACGTAATGATTAAAAAGTTGGTTTTCAAAATACATTCTGCTCTAACAGATAATTCCATGATATACTTTAACATAGTACAGTTGTGCAAAGTGACCCATTAAAAGTCTTCAGCAATATACAATACTGAAAGTTATTTAAAACTAGCCGTCATGAAAACGGAAGATGCCTTAGGTATGATCAAACATCCAAAATTGGGCAACTTTAAGAAACATGGATATAGTGGCAATTACAAAAAATACATTTTAGATATGAACATACCATCAAGGAGGTGAAATATATCACAATATCTTCTTAGTGCATCAAATAAATAGGTGCAACCCAAGTTCAGAATGTGAATTACTTTATAGACCAAGTTTCCCCCGTAAAAAGTGTCCATGTTTTGAGTTTCCTTGAAATTGTTCTGCTTGACAGCTATAGATCAAATGTTTACAGCAATTGCTATGCCACACTCCCATTCATTGTATTGACATCTTGCCCTTACAAGAAACCCCACCATTTGTGCACTAGCAGCTCGTCTCCGCAGCCCGTGTACAGCAGCCGGTTACCACACTCCTCCCAGCGGCACACCTCCCCTTTTTCCAAAACGACAAATTTCCACTCCACATGGCTCTCGGCAGGCAGGCCAACCACGCAAGTCCAATACCCGTCCTTGGTCTTCACTAATGGGATGACGCTCTTCCATGCTCCCAATTCCGGCTGGTCTCCGGTCACCGCCACAGTCTGGTAAGGCGACAGAGTGACGTAGTGGACGCGGAAGGTTACGTTAACGTTCTGGGGCATGGGTTGGACAGCTAAGACCTTTTTGGCATTTTCTACACTATCCTCAGTGCTTGATGTTTGAGCTTGTGGCTTGTTTTCAACATCTTTAGCATCCTTGCTACTGATCGCATCTTTAGAAAAACTAGCAGCGGTCATCCACGGAAGCACTTGGTAGTTACCGTCGGTGATCCATTCGTTATGATCCATAGTGGCTTCCATAATACTGATCTCCGTCTTTTCTGAGTCAAGCTTCTCTCCTTTGTCCTTGTTGGCAGCACATGCTTGTTCGGTCTTCTCGTAGAGTTTAACGGTTTCTTTCGTCACATCCTCACTTGTACTTCTTACACTATACACAACTTGTGTCATGAACTCTTCCGTGGCTTTGTGGTAACCATCTTCAATCTCACTTCCAAACGAATCCTCATTGGTCATCGAAGATTCATTGCTCATTACCTCAAGCGCTGAAATTTGGAGACAACTTGAAGTTTCTGGTCCATTTTCCATGGTAATCAACTCTTCCTCTGTAACTGTGACAAAGCCATCACTTGTAAAAACACTATGAGAAACAATTTCCTCAGCAAAGACTTGGCATGAAGTTGTAAGCGCATCCTGACCAATTACCTCGCAAGATTTCTCATTCTCAGGGCTAACAGTCATGCTGGATATCCCACTTTCTAAACTCGGTGTGCATGTTTCATTAGCTTTCTGCACAACTTGCTCAACTGGCCCCATAGAATCGCTGCCGTGTTGAGGGATATCTAGGGCGACACGACTTGTCAAACCCAAAGGCTTGTCAGTTTCTGTAAGCAGATTTTCTTCAGTGGTCATTTCTTCAATTACAGTCTGAGCTTTAAGTGTGTCACTAGTACCAGCCGGGACATCAGCACGAGCTTCTTCATTAGCAGAATTTCCATCAATCCCTATGTAATCTTGGCAGGGAGGACTTTTAGAAGATGTGGGCTCTAAATAAGAAGTTTCTCCTTCTACAACATCATCCTCACTGTCAGACATTTCCATAGTAGAAACACTAGCCTCGGAAGTCTTGCATACTATAACGACTTTGCTAGTTTTTAAAGTCATATTTGATAAATTATTGCTACAGTCTTCAAGCTTTCCTGACTCTTTTTGATCACTTTGTTCCTCATCTGGTATTGCGGTGTCTTCTGAGACTTCAGCTTTGATGCTTGATGGGATCTCTTGCACACATTCCTGTTTTTCTGACAATAAAATTCCACTCTCACACTCAGTCTTAAATGATAAAAGGCCCTTATCAGTGTCTAAAAGCATTTCTGATTCTTTCTGTTCACTTTGTTGTTCAATTTGAAAGGATGGTGTGACAATTTCTTCAGTTTCTTTCTCAATGCCTGACTGAATCGGTTTCTCGTCTTCCACTTCCTCAATATTGTTCATCTCAGGGCAAGTAACCATTGTTTCTTCTTGTATTTGAGAGGCCATATTGGAACAAACATCCTCCACTTGCATTTTTTGTTCAACAACCTTCACTACTGACTCATTGGCAAAGTTGCTATGGTCAGTACTATTAATATTCAGGATTGGTTGCACTACAAGTTCATCAAGTTGTTCTAAATACTTGCTTTGTTCCAGTTGTGTGGAGTTAACTTCCATGGCCATTTGCTGATCTAAATGTGCATCTTCAGGTGAGGTTCCAGTCTGATCAGTTTTATTCATGAAAAACTGCTCTGCGCTTTCTCCGACATGTTGAGTGTCTTGGGAATTGAGCACATACTCAGTCATAGGCATACTGCTACGCTCATTAGAAGATGTATTTGAATATTTGTTCGCTAAAGCATCACTAACCAAAAGTATTTCTTTTTGGACTTCATCTTCCATTTTTGAAATATTGTTTAGGCTTGTAATTGAATTTACAATGTCCTCTGTTGAATACGCTGCTAAGTTAGAGCTAAGAACTACGGCTCTCTCTACTTCTTCACTGGCCAAGTTGTCAGGAGCATTACTATCATTATCCTGGGAAAGTGCTGAAGACTTGTTTTCTTCCAGCTGCATGGGCTTGGCATCGAGAGCAGTTTGTGTGACATCCTTGTAAACATCAGCCACCATTTGCTCCACCATGATTTCAATCTTCTCCCTTGTAGTTTCTGAAATATTGAATGTATCCATACCCTCATCCACTTGGCAAGTTTGGTTAATTTCATTTTCTGATATCTGGGATGGTAATGCAAGTGGAAGAATGATTTCGGCATCCAAGTCTGGAGTCCCTTCAAGCTGTTTCTGATCATTTGTTTGCACTGTTGTCTCAGTAACATTGGAGATTTCTTCAACATTAGTGACAAAACCTGACGGACTGGTTTCTTCTTCCATTACCTCATATAGCTGACTTTGAGAAGCAGGGGCTTGCACTGAACATTCTTCATGCATCAAAACAACATTTGAACTTTGTCCTCCTTTCTGATCAAGAAAATTCAAATTATTTTCTGTTTGCTTTTCTTCACAAATGCCACCTTTTTGATCACTAAAATTGCCTGTGCAAGCTTGATCATCATTCTGAACTTGGGGCAAATTTTCGTGACATTGAGAATTCTGCCCTGCTGATGTATTCTCTGACAATAATGAAGTTTCAAGCTCCACTCGCATCGTTTCCTGCTGATTCAGACTTTTATCTACTGCAATATTGACGTCACAATAAGACTCTACCTCTAATTCTGATATAGTTTTACCATCATCAGAAGTTGCTTTGGGACACACTGTGTTTACTACTTCAATGTCTTTATTTTTGGAACTTTTGTCAATATCAAAATCAATATGTGATAGTTCTTTAGGGCAAAGTCCATTCTGATCAATCAGTGTTTCAACAGTTGGAGACATTGGAAGTTCACTTGGTTGTTGACTATTTGAGGAGTTTGCAACATTATCATCAGAGGCTAGATTGTTATCGTCTTTAGTATCAACAAGCTCAAATTTCTCACTTCCAGTGGCCTCAATGGAGTCAGTCTCCTTGAACCCATCAGACAAAGTTGAAGGAACCGTTTTGTCACCGAAAGACACGTCTGCTTGTTGCTCATAATTTAAATGGGGCATTGCAGTAGATTCGCCGGATTGCACAGGCAAGTTTTGCTGTAACGTATTGTGTACGTGTTCTACTGCAACTTCATGATCTTGAGTTGATGGGAGTTCATCCTGCTTCAAAACAGGGGCTATGCTGTTCTCAAACTCAGGTTCATGCTTTATATTGGTCTCCTCTGCATTTTCTTTGTCATCATTTGCGGGTGTTGGAGTTGGGGCAGAGCACAACTGATTGTTAAAGGTGAACTCCACCCCCTCCTCTTCCGAAACATCCTCAGCTGTAGAGGTGACGTCTTCACTGGAGTCTGCTTCGATCACCTAAAAAAAAACAGTGGATTGGTGCATAAATGAGTAAATATAGCAATATTTAATTCTTTTAGATTTTTTTTGTGCAAAAAATATCCAAAATTGATAATGCAGTGTCACACAATGTATATCATTCTGTAACTCGTTTTAACTATGAACAAATTATACAAGTAACAACCATCATTAATTGGCCAATATTATGTGGCAAAATGGTTACAACTTTTCCTCAATACAGACATATTTTCTTTCATTTTGTGCTATTTTTTATATTCTATTATATTATTTTTGGATAATAATTTTGTATTGTCAATCTTTAAAAAAAACACACATCCTTGACTTTACTTTTTTTTCTTTCTTTTGGGACATAAAAAGTGCTTACCTTCTCTTTTTCTTCATAGCCAACATCATTTTTCAGCCCAGGCTCCTTAGCTCCACAGATCTCTTCTGTCAAACCCTCAGTTGATTGGTGAGAGTAGTTCCTTTCAGAGTAGTATCTGGTCTCGTCTGCATGATTTTCTGTAGTTTTGGGGGAACAACGATTCCAGAAAAATGAATAAGATGATTTGTCGACCACAGTATCTCCATCAGGTAGCTCATCTTTGTAGGGGTTTCTCTCTGGGGCAGCTCTGCGATGTTTGACGTGGTAAGCATGCTCGTTGTCACTTGTATCTGTAAGACAAAAAAGGAAATTATAGTTTTATGCACGTATATATTTATTCAAGTTTGAAAAGACAGGATATTTTATTTCATGAGCATTACCAATGTGCACCCCTAGATATTAGATGCACATATTCAAATCAAATAGACCTCGGAATGAACACATGTAATGTTGATATATTCTGAATTAAATTACATTATTTAAAAAAAAAAGAAAATGTTTTGTTTTTGGTTCTCAGGGCAATTATCCAAACACAAATCTAGACAAACACAAACACCAGATCTTGTACCTGAAACCTGTTTGAATTAAACATAAAAGGGCATGGAAGAGGACAGATCTAAATACAGCCAAACTCCTCTCAAGTCCTGATCAGAGTTAGTGCAAACTTCCATCTCAGTGACTGATTTCTGATTTGTATCAATACATGGTAGCAAGTTCTCAACCACTTTTAGACAAGGCTCCCGTTATAAGAACTGCTGTTGTTCAAAAACCCCACTGGGCACCTTTTTTAATGTGTTTCAATACAAAGTCTATGGTGGGTGCGTGGGTCTGGAGCTGCGTGTCCTCGGACTCGGAGTAGTGGACAAGGGAGTGGGGAAGCGTTGAAACTGCGGCCGTTAACCAATCAGGAGCTTTTCTCCAGAAGCGAATAGGACGTAGCTACAGCGTGCTGTATGTAGCTGAGATGTGACATAGAGGATAAAGTTACTGCAGTGGTCTGTGCCTCGGCAGGAATTAAAAAAACAAGAATAACAAAGGACTTTGCTTTGAGGCAGAGGTGAAGCGGTCCAAATCCTGGGTAAGTGATCAAAACTTTATCCACAGAACTTTTTAGCTATTGCTAATGTTAGCTAAATGTGTCCGACGCAGTTTTCTGTGAACTAAACAATGTATTTGTTGAGAGGAAGTGGCAATATGACACACGCAAGTTTTCTCAAGACATGTGACTGACTTCACAATGAATAAGCGGCCAACTACAGGCGCCTGGGCTGTTTAAGAGAGTTTGGTGTGCATGCACATTTAGAGCGCATACTCAGTCAGAGAACTGACACGAACCTCCAAACACTGGGCATGTTTGCACAAATGAAGCAACTTAGCCTGCCTATTGATTTTTACGAGAAATAATTCAACGGGTAAATAATGCTTGCTCCATAAATTGAGTAATCTAACTTGTCTGATTCACTGCAGAACATAAATTCTAAAAAGGCTGAAGGTTTTTCACTTGTTTTGTTTGTTTACAGTTTGAAAGAAGTATAACCACATACCTACAACATAGGGGTAAACAAGCGCCCACTACAACAGAGGACAACAACCAGGAGCAACAGCATGTCCAGGAAGCCCTTACAGTTTGTGACCACCCAAAATGGTCCTTTGATAGAGTGAGGTGGTCTCACAGTTCCAAAAGACAGGACAGACAGGACACAGAGCCTAAAAGGAGAGGGGTCTCCATTCCTTATGTGGTGGTGATGAGAGAAAAAATATTTTTAGACAACACAAAATTCGAGGTCATTTCAAACAAGCAAACACTTTGAGGCAAAAATGAGTCCACCCAAAAGACAAGACCCCCTGCCACAAACAAAGCAATGTATGTAGTACATTCTATTCAGTGTCACGATCAGTAAATTGGTGAAACAACCTCTTTAAAAGGATCTCTCAACATCGCAGAGAAAGCAGCAGTGACCCACAGTCAGCTGTATATCTGCATCTTAAAGCCATAGACCACATTTTCGATGACAAGGAGGTAAACATTTTAGCCAGGGAGTAAAAGTGGTCTGAAAGGAGCATCAAGGAAGCCATTATTGTAAAGAACTTAAAACCCAGTTTGAACAGAGGGGGAGGTTTAAGACACAAACTTTCCAATCTGTAGTAACTTTCTGAAGCCAAGAGGACAAAAGCCTTCTGTGTGAGTTAATGGCCAGTTGGAGAGCAGGTTTCAGTGTATTTGTCAGTGCATAGATATGCTCATTTCAATGTAACAAACAACCATTAGGCTACAGTTAGGTCGCCTAATGGTCATTCCTTTCTAAATAAGATTTCTCCACTTGCTTCATCTTTAATCTTGACCAAGAGCCAAGTATGAAGCTTCTGCAAGAAGAAGCAAAACGTCCTCTACTCAATCAACCCTGTCCAGTTGAAGATTCAAGCTTTTCTACGATAGTGCGGTTTATCTGTGTGTATGTAACAGTAAACAATGAACCATTGTCAGACCTGCCAGCAAGTATGCCGAAAGCCAAACAGATCCTACGCAGATGAATCAGGTACCTTGTGAAGTTTTAACTATGACCTACTTATGCAATGCCTCTGGGCAAGGTTTCCGTGGCTACAATGGATGAGCATGTCTATAGTTGCAGGATGTCACTGCATTTAGTTTCCCCAAGTTACATATCCATTACATTATATGACTCGCTTTAATTTCATTTCTGTAGAACTTGATCCAAACTTAGCTCCACAAAATAATGTTTTGTCCAGAATTGCTGGCATGCAGTGAATGTACAGAACTCACTCACAGCACAAGTTGTTTTTATAGTGGAGCAAAGTTAATGTAAAAAGTTGTGATTTTTGCTTGTACATTATGATACTCCAAAATAGAATGCACACACCTGAGAATTGAATGAACAGTTAACACAAGTGAATAAAATAAAATGTGCTGACTCGAAAATCGATTTCAAAATTACTACAATCAATACAAACATAAAAAAAACTACAAGTTCAGAGTGTCCAATAGTCACGGGATCGTCTCCTCACTCTGATTGGAGTCACAGAGAGCTGGTGATTTGGTCGCCCTACTCTCCAGACCACTTTGCTGAGAGGAATGAAATGCAGCACAAAAAGCGGTGGGTGTTCCCAGGCTAGGTGCAAACAGGAGCTGAATCTATGGGATCTGATCATTTTAAAAGTTGTTCAAAGGAAAAACTACTGATTATTCATATGCAATGTGGAAACTTTTTTTTTTTTTTTTTTAAACAAAGATGACCAAGGACTGTTTTCCAGGCCTGTCATGATAATCACTATATCAGCAAACAAATTTACAATATATTTTTGGGCTCAATATTTATCACATGTGCATTTATTTGCCTTTTCCCTTTAAAACTTTACATTATGTACTAAAGTCAATTGCACAATATAATGTTTCATGTTTATTGTGATTTGTGTGACATTTAAGACATGGCTAAGTACATTTAGAACAAAGATTTAATGTTGCTTTAAGCTTTTTACAGTTTTCTTCAATAATAGTGTTAATCATAATATATTTCCGCATCAATATACTTCAAATTGCATTATTGTGACAGACCTACTGTGCAGTCGAAATGAATATCTCCAATCAGTGCAGGCAGAGATAGCCTTTAGCTCAGTAATATCAACCAACTTACGAGCAGTCCCTGTCAAAACCAGATCACGTTCCAACTGGAAATGTTTTTATGTTGTGTCTATCAATACCTAGCAACATTTTGTGGCTTTAGCTTCATGCATCTCTGTTTACAGGGCAGGTTGGCTTTCAGACTAAAGGCCGTCGAGAGTATGAATATACTCCAAGAGGCCCGACTGGAAGAGCACCATGTCAAGTTATTTTTATCCCAAAGAGGGACAGCAACATTGGAACTGGCCTGTCGCTGCAAATAGCATTTACTAGGCTACTAAAAAAAAACTCATTTTAACTTCAAATACAAGAGAGAATAGTTAATGCTCATCAATACAACAGTTAAAATGATCACTGACATTGCACGGGGGAATTTAAAGCCAGTCTGCGGAACATTCCATGTGTTATGTGTTATGTGTTGCAATGTCACAAGAGACACTAATTTCAATAAACAGTCACACTAAACATGCTGCTCATTCTCAGCTAGACACAGGCAATGCCTTTCAGCCTGTGTGTTATCACAACAAAGCAGTTGGAAGAGGACTTCTATTATTTGAACCTCATGTTTGACTAGATCAGTTGTCAAAGCGAAACACCTTTAAAAAAATGGTATGGGTCCCAGCAAAGTCACGAATCAGTTTAAATAAGCGAGTTCACTTACATAAAGACATGATTTTAAAGGTTTTTCTGACTAATTAACACACCAGTGACAAAATTACTGATTGCATTTATTTAATTGGTTAAATATTACACTGTGAATTTTCTAAATGTTTATTTTGAGAGTGAAAAAATTACATCTTTTTTAAAATGTGCCTTTAGTAAATTGTTATGCAACAAAAACAAACGTTCTTGACATTAGTGGCTATGAGGCTACTTTCCATTAAAGTGGCTTCTATGATTTGATTTCTAAAATTTCTGATTCATTTTCTCATTTAAACCCATCAGCAGAGAAAAAAATTGATCTTGAAGCATCATATTGGCCACTGTGATAGAAAGCAAAGACGCCAAAAGACCAAATATGCCTTTCACCTAAACAGTTCCATAATGCACCTAGAATGAATTACAGAAAGTCGCCCTGTAACAAACTACAATCTAATAAAGTATAATATACCTCAAATCTAAAGCTAATTTAGGCCTAAACTTCTGACCCAATTCTAATCCGCACTTGTCGTTTGACCTTCGTGTTTGTATTTTGTTTTGTTTGTTGTCTAAGGGGCAGTTTTGCAGTATATCAGCACAACCAAAGCTGTTTGTTTTAATCAGACCACAGCTGCTGCCTGCGCTCAGCTGTGTCCAATAGTCAATTAACGGACACCCATGTAATAGGGGAAAAAACAACAACGTTTTTGTTCCTTTGACATCCATGACACTGTTTTAATCAAATGTCATATTTGTGTTTGTTTTACCTGTTGAGGCTCTCCGTGAGTCCTCCACCTCCTTGGCCTCTGCGCACGGTTCCTCTGGTTCCACTGACTCCTCTCCTTCCTCCAGGCCGAGCGCAGCGGGGCTCTCGCGGCGGCCGGCCTCCGCGGCCCTCCTCCTCCTACGCTTCTCCCACAGGTTCCTGAACATGATGAACGCCGCCACGGAGCATCCGAGGAGCACGAGCGTCACGAGCACCGCGGGGCCGTGGCGCGCGACCAGGCAGAAGAGCGAGGCCAGGTCTATCCTCCGCTCCATCGCCACGGTCTTCTTCAGCGGCATGTCGGCGGTGTCCCGGGGCCGTGGGTGTGCGCGGAGGTCGGGCTGGTGGACGCTGCTTCTCTCCGGACCCGCTGCTGTGGCTTTGGGTAGAGAGCAGTGACAGGGGAGGGAGCTCTTGTTGCTGTTTGAAGCCGCTGCTGCAAAGAAGCGCAGGTGCACGCGGCTCATTGGCTGAGAGAGTCACGTGGACATTCTGCTCATTCATAATAAAGAGAAACGCACTGTTTGTTTGTGTGCAAATATTAGCACTTCCCTGTAGGTGATACATTCGCTCATGGTTTATTCCAGGCAAGGATTTCACATTGCAGTGTTATACGGTCACATGCATGGCTGTGGGAACTGAGGGTGCTGCAGCTTCCCCTGGTGGACAGTTTGCGCATTGCAGGTTGTATTAATAAATAGGAAAGAAGCACAGAAACGGCGTTTTTGTGGGCAATCGTGTCTCTCAGCACCCGCTAAAAAGAAATATGTTCCTACAGCTCTGGTCACAGGCAGAGGTGGCATTCACAATACATTTACTCCAGTACTTCAGTCACTTTTTCAAGTACTTCTTCTTCTTCTTTGAGTACTTTTTTACTCAGCCTACTTGGGTGATATTATATTGAAGTTGGAAAGCCAAGTTCATTTGTAGAGCACAATTCATACACAGGACAATTCAAAGTTCTTAACAGAAACATAACATCACAGAAAGGCTGATAAAATGAACAGAGCTTTCTATGTTCATTTTATTTAATGTAAATGATTAAATAGTTACATTAAAAATGAGGAGAGCAGATAAAACACTTTCAGTTGTCATATGCACAGCTAAAGTAGGGCTGTGCATTTTCAAGATCCTAGCAATATGAT
>JAADKR020000001.1:15349301-15365597 GCA_011763505.2 Lythrypnus dalli
ATATAATATAGCAATACAATGGAGTATTTTATGTGGAGGTCAGGACCTGGAGTTCATGAAGGACTGAATAGAGTTAGAAGAAAACGGAACATTTTTAATGGAAGGAAAGTGGTATTAAAAGATGCTTTATATAACTTTATATTTTAACAAAACAACAACAATTTGATATAAGTGTGACCTTTAGTGACCCACCAGCTGTTGGTGGTTAGTATGGCCCTTTTACTTTCAATCACAGTGGCTTCTATGATTTGTTTTCTGAGGTTTCTAGTTAATTTTCTCATCGTAACCGTGGAGTGTCAGTCAGCAGAGAAAACAATTGATCCTGGAGCAACAAAAAGGCCACTGTAATGGAAAGTAAAGTCACCATGATAACCACCCATAGCTGCTGGGTCTCTAAAAGGTCAAATAAGTGCACTTTTTTAGTTCACATAAAACGTTCCACCTTCAATATTCCATTTGTTTAATTGGTGTTTTCTTGTTATTGTTTAGTGTTTGTTTGTCCGTTATTCTGGCATTATAACCTACGTTTTGTTGAATGCATAGGGGTCAACATTTTGGTAAACTCAGGGAACAACCTTTTCAGTAATAAAAATAAAACAAAACAAAACGACAACCAGTTCCCGTATCGATAATGTACCAAAAATGTGGCCTTGTCTAGAATACCAAATCCCAAAAATAAGTCAAACATATATGATATTTGCAAAATAAACTCAAAACTCTTTTTATATAATGAATCAGTTTTAATTGAAAGACCAAAATGCAGAGTCCTCCTGTTCAATAATCACACTTGTGCTCTTCTGCTCTACTTGACACTGAGCAGGAGCTTTCTGCAGGGAGCGGCTAATGTTTTTTTGCCTCACGCTATGGTGCTTTTAATATGTGCTATTGAATATGACATTATAATGGCTAACTGTATTCAGCTAATGACACGGTCCAGTGAACCATCTGTCTGGGGACGGACAGGACACATTAGATTGGCAGTCAGAAGTCAGCGTTTACACACACACAACACAAAGGCTCCCATTAGCCGCTGTTTGGGGCAGATAGCCTTTGCCCGGCGCGTGTGTCTGTGTGTGCTTTGGCCGCACAAGTCAAACAAATGGATCCAATCCCAGGACGGTGTGTATGTCCCAAAGCCCTGTGCCCCTGTTGTGACATCATCTATGAATGTCATAATTGAGGGTGGCTAAATTGCCGCTTTTCCCTGCTCAGCGTCGCCCCATGTGTCAATACCGAGGTTCAAGGTGACGGAGCGGATCAATACGCAGAGACAGGAGCCATCCGCCGAATTTACAGCCCAGTAACAAGAGAGCCATGAAACGACACAGCCATAGCCTTCAGCGAGCGGCGGGACGGGGCCGGGCTGCCGCCGCCGTCAAGCATTTGTCACAGCGGGGAAGCTCGCAGGAATGTACAATAGCTGCACGCTTTTATTTGATATTTTGCAGTCATTTATTTATTTTTCTTTGACTGAAGGTACATTTTCTTGCCATTAATAGATCGCGCCTCAAATTACTTACTCCCTAAGCAATTTACAGTGAAAAAGTGCATGCCCCCTTCCTGATTTCATGTACAGTGTTCTATTCTATTTGTATGTATCACGCTTAAATGCTTCTGATCACCAAGTCGGTTTTTATATCACGCAAAGACATTCACAGTAAATACGAAAATGCAGTTTCTAAATTGCAACTACATGTTTTAAGAGAAAAAAATAAACGTATTTGGTCCAATGCGAAAAATACATGTCCCGTTTGTGATTAGCTGTGATTAACAATCTCTAACCCTTCTTTTTTTGTTCTTTTTTGTTTGAAAAGGTCAAACATAATGGTGGCTGTGTGATGGTCTGGGGCTGCTGCTTCTGCTGTCGACCAGAACAATCATGAGTTCAAGCCCTCAAGCTCAAGTGCAATGATCCTAAACATACAAGCAAATCCAAAAATATTTACAAAAATGAAAGTGTTGGAGTGTCCAAATCATAGTCCAGGTTTAAACCACATTGAAATTCTGTGGTGTGGCCTAAAATGGGCAGTTTCATAAATCTGAGGAAAAAAATCTATTGCACATGATCTGTCATTTTATGCTTTTTTTTATAAAAATAAGATATTTTAAACCTAGAAATGCCCAACATTTTGGGTGACAAAATTTGAACAATGGTTTGAGCCAGTTTTAAATGTATGTAGATATATTAGTTACCAAATAAAAATTCAGAGGACATTTTGGATATGTTGTTTACTTTTAAAGCTATGTACCACCATGTACCACATTAGTGGAAAAAAATCTGTAATAAAATAAAAATAATAATCTTGTTTTTTTTTTCATTTAAACATATGGAGACACATTGAATCACTGCAACATTAAATAAAAGATTTAGTAGGACTATTTCCCTGCACTGTCTTCCTCAACCACATCAATCAAATAACTTTAAACATTCCTAAAGTTCCTCTTGGCTCCTTGCACAAACTGCTCAGACAACACAACGTAGGAGTTCACCGGTCACAATCGTACTGCAGCCATGTCAGAGCTGCTTGTGACTCATGAATGTTGCATGTGTGTGTGGGCAGGTGCATATTCACGAGTGTGTGTGTGTGTGGGCAGGTGCATGTTTACGGGTGTGTGTGTGTGTGTGTGTGTGTATGTGTGTGTGTGTGTGTGTGGGCAGGTGCATGTTTACGGGTGTGTGTGTGTGTGGGCAGGTGCATGTTTATGAGTGTGTGTGTGTGGGCAGGTGCATATTCACGAGTGTGTGTGTGTGTGTGGGCAGGTGGTGTTCAGGAGTGCATGGCAGTGGTCGCTGGATGTGACGGTGATAGCAGGTGAGCTGTGAAGGTGACGCTGCCCGCCGCGTGCTCCTCTTGATGGATTAGCTCCATTTCCACAGAAAGACTCTGTGTGCTCTGAGTGACTGAGGCGGCGTGGTCTGAGCCGCAGCAGCAGGAGCCATTGTGCCGGACGGGGAAGTGAGCCGTCTGTAAGTGTCTTTACCTGTGTGCTGCTGTGCACCGGGTGACAGGGGTTGAGTGATGTGATCACTATGGCGTGGAGTGGAGCGGACAGATGCTGGGCCTCTGTCGCCGGGGGCAACAGCAATGTGTTTACAATCAAACGTGTGCTGACAGTCGCGATGGACACCACGCCGTTATGATGACCTCAAACGGCTGATGGTGGCCCCCCACACACTGCAAGGGAGAAATGAGTTACAGCTGACATCTTGTTACATTCCTTGGACACTACAACATGAACGTTTTTTGAAAGATTTGCTTTTGAAAAATGAAGAGTCAATTTGCTCAAAGAAACCATTTTACTGCACAAGGGGAGACAATACAATCAAAAAAGCTTTTTTTTTCAGATTTTGGGCCAGTTTGGTCTCTTTACGTAGACTTTCAACTACTTTCAACAAAAAATACCCAATCTTCACAACAACATGTTTAATTATTGCACTGGTTCAATGTTTCTCTATTGATTTAAATGGGAAATACTAATTTCAAAGGCCATTTTTCCATTTTTCCCCCTCATATTTTTCACCTGCAGTGTCTCTCTGCGTCTCTATGAACTATGTATAAGCCCCCAAAGACTCACAACATTATAGTTTTGATAAGTTAAAAAATATATTAAAAACAGAGCTACAAACAACCCTTTTACATCTTTTCCTCTGTCATCACTCGCACAGCATTGTTCCCCGCTGCCATCGTTCACTGGTGCATAAGCTCAGTTTATCATCACAGTTTTTTCCTTGGATTTAGGCTTTGCACTAGGGTGAGATCCTATGGAGCAGTGGCAATTGTCTCGATGGAGCTAAACCAAAGAAAAGGGGGAACAGTAGAGTTTAATATGTAGTTGCTTTTTTCATTTTAGATTATTCACTTCTGAATCATTTCATAAAATGTGGTGTTTGTCCACAGCGCTCACCTCATACGAAGCAGACTTCCCTGGATTTATTTATTTATCCATCATTGTGTGTTGTAGTTGTATGGCATGTCCTCCTGTGGGACAGATCACCTCTTTCAGAGAAACATTTCAAGTTCAGCATAGAGTGAAGCTGGGTACTGCATCCTGAACCATGGCTGAACTGCACTGAGGCCTAATAATGAGCAGGTCGTGCATTATTACCCCATCCAGATCAGCCGTAACTAGTAAAGGAAACGTGTACATGGGACGAGAAACGTTAAGGCGATTCTAGAGGCCCAGCAGCCTGAAGGAGGGCCTAGAAGATCAGAACGTATTTATATTTCCTTTTCTTATTTTTATATGACTTATACACTTTAGGTATTGTAACATTGCGATGTAAGTGTGTGCATATTTTTAATGTAGAGTGTTAAATTGTATGTAAAAAGTAAAATGAAATGTGGGGGGCAAAGTAATATTTGTTTTCATAAGGTCTAACATTCCTAGCGGTGCTTCTGAATATGGAGGTGGATGGATGGATAAGTGTTTTGCTGGGAGACACAATATCAGAATGTAAGATGAGGTTCAAACAGATAAGGTTTGAACCTCCAAAATTGTGTCTTTCTTATTGCATCATCATTTCGAGAAGGACATGAAGGCTCTTGAAACAATGCAGAAACTAAAACTGTAAACTTCGCCGCAGAGACGAGCAGAGGTGGGTGTGGAGCATTTTGTGCTGTGCTTTTTATTCCCCGTGAGCTCAAACCAAGGTAAACGTATAATAATAACATCTTCAGAATGTATCTCCTCATCTATCTCCCTTGAGCAAAACAAGCCCCTCCACATGGTCACCTCCCCAGCCGCTTCCCCCCGGCGGTGCACGGGCGACCGGGTGTGAAATGTAAAAGGGAGAACGCTGTCGTTCAAACTGTCTCAGTGACCAGTGTCTCCCTCTGCACTGCCCGTCCTGTTTGTTCCTTACTCTGTCCCTCCCTCTCCTTCAGGTGGCCGCCTACTGCAGGTTGCAGGTGTGCGGGACCCCTCAGCCAATGAAAAATGAGTGCCGTCGCGCGCCTTGACTTTGATGAACCTCACCATATGTCGGCCTATCACTCTTCTACATTTGGCTTCCCACAGCAAAACTGGCACACAAACACCAACGTGTGCAGGCAACAGACACTCAGAACAAGTATTTGTCTTGTTGAAGGAAGAGGTACGGCTCAGGGAAACTGCATCTCCCATAATTAACAACATCACAAGGTGTTAGTGACACATTTAAAAAGTCATTAACTTAAGGGGAGACGCTGCAGGAAAAACATGTTTTTTTTTTCTTCAATTTTCAGGTTTTTGTGCCAGTTTGGTCTCTTAACAAATACACTCACCCCAAATCTAAGCAAACATGTGAACAGCAGTAAAAGAGAGTAATATACAATTACAAACTTAACTCAGCGATTTTGTCTCTGTATATTCCTCTTTTTTACTGCCATTCACATTGTTTGCTGTGCTTTAATGCAAAGCTAAGAAAGGAAGTTCCTGATTTGTAACTGCTGAATACACATGGGAACTGCATTATTGCAGAAATGCCATATTTCTAGCCCCTAGAGACTCCAGTCTTGTACATAACAATACTTTAAAGGTTTATGTTTATGGATTTTTAAAAATATTTAATGAATAGCCTGATATTTAGATTTTTGAATTTCAAAAGACAAGGCAAAATTTGATTATTTTCAATTTTTTTCCAGCAATACAGATCTTATTGTATAACTAAACAAGATATCCAGAATCCCCTCTGAAAAACCCTTTGCAACTATTATATCTACAAAATATACCCATACATTTAGATCTTGCTCAATCCATTGTTCAGATTTCATTGCCGAAAATGTAGGCCTTTTATGGGTATTTCTAAGCTCAACATGCCTTACTTTTATATAAAAAACATAAATTAGCAGAAAACTTGCAAAATTTGTTTTTCTTATATTTAAGTCAGTAAACTACAGCAAATGTTTCATATCGATATCTCTACATTTAAAACAGTTTTTTTTTTTCTATTCACCCGAAGTGTCCTTAAATGCAACACAAAAGTCTATGTATACATTCAAATGGACTGGATGAATAAATGATGTGAGGTTAAAATACACATTTATGGATTGTCATACTTTTGTCTGACAAGGCTGAATGTAGACAACTCCAACTAACCCTCCAGAATGATTGTTTTAAGAATTGGAGTAACAAATATTTCATAATGCAAATAGAGCCTTTAATATGTGTTTGAAGCCTATTGTGGCAGAGCACAGAAGTCTCAGAGGGGAGGGGGGGTCTTTAACAATGGCCCCTTAATCCTCTTCTAATCTCTTCAAACTCCAGCAGCCTCTGAAGACCAGGAAGATAAATCAAGTCAAGTCACCCTGAAGTAACGGCAGCAAACACACTTGTCAGTGAAATGAAGCTTCTAAATGGGATTATGGACATGTTTGCTCACAGCAATTCAACTGAGCTCTTAATCATGGCCTCAAACACTCATCCGGGTCCCTTCAGATGCTGAGGTCAAAGCAACAGCAAAAAAGAACAGTAGTCAGTGTGTTTGTATGACATTGAAATAAAACGCAATATCATACAGAAGAGAGAGCTTCAACTTATATTATGAATATGCTTTTTAGAATGTGAAGATTCAGGTTAAGGCGTGACATTGCAGATGAATAGGGGAAAAGATAACAAGCAGATTTTTGTTGCAGATTACTGACATACAGTACATATGACAAACAAAAAAAAGTTTTGTCAAGTTATTGTTTTATACAAAACTAAGACATTTTAAGCCTAGAAATGTCCAAAACTGGCAATAATTTTGGTGACAACATCTGCAAAAGATGTATGGGTTTATTTCGTTTTAGAGTTTTTCAGAGGGGATTTTAGATATCTTGTTTTGTTTAAAAATAAGCTATGAATTTGTAGAAAAGTCTGTAAATATGATAAAATGGCATTGTTATTTGAAATTGAAAACTCTATCATCCATCTAAATATATATATATATATATATATATATATTACACAATTTCACTTATAAATCTATGGAGAAACATTGGATCAGTACAATAACTAGGTAAAAGTCTATGACCAAACTGGCCCAAGACCTAAAAATAAAATGCCTTGAATGTCTCCCCTTAAATGGACTTAGAATCTTTGTGTTCAGTATATACTATATTGTAAATAATTCAAACTATATATTGAGTGAATGGTAGCCTATATTCCTTTGCTCTGGCTAATATTTTACCGGCACAACCTCTGCTGGTTTGTTTTGTACATGTTAAGTCCACACGAAGTGCCCATTTTCATTATACAAACAGAGCATGGCAGTAATCCTCTTGGCCCTCAGTCTCTGCTCCCTCCTCTTCCCAAACAAGAGCATTACGCAAATGAAAAACAAGCGAGAGCGAGAGGGAGTGCAGGCCAGATTTTATTTAAGTGTTCTTGTAAGCCATCTAAGATATTAATGCTGCAGAGCTACTTATCAATATTTAAGAACATAAAAGGAGTGTGAGGGCGGGAGAGCAGCCCAGCAGGGACCGCGCGTGTGTCTGCACATGTGTGTGTATGTCCAGTCTAACCATGAGGTCTCTCTGACAGTTAGGGAAGAGCAATGGCTTTACCGGAGTTCCACTAAAAGCTTTAACACGCCACAAACACAGGCCGGGAATGGGCTGTTAAGTGATGGTCAGGAGGGTAACTACAACTGCTAATGCTCCATAACCGCGACAGGAGCGTTTTGTGGGCTGCCAGACGCACTGATTAACTGTGCTCTTACACGTGTGCAGCAGCATGCACGGAAATAAAATGAAATTGTAAATGGATTTGTTAATAGAGAAAGAATTATATAGAAATACAATATATGAAGACGGAAACAGGCCTGTAAGTTATAATTTACTATTATTACTAATCAAGGCTTGACACACATTTGTTTAGCTGACTGGTATGCTCTCTATATCAACTCATTGTTCAATAAATAACAGGAAAAAAATATACCGTTTTGGTTTAATAATGTATTTTATTTTTTTCCAGATTTTTATTTTTTTATGAAGAAAATTGGGTTTAATTTTTATAGCAACTTGTGTGATATTTTTGGCTCAGTTTGGTCATTTATTGTATACATGTAGAATTGAACCTACTCTAAAAAATGTTTTATCTAATCTTCACAATAACATGTGTAATTATTGCACAGGTTCAATGTTTCTCCATTGATTGTCATTTCAAGGGCCATTTTCTCAAAATGCATTTTTTTAAACATATTTAATTCCAAGCCTTATTTATTGAGTCTTAGAATTCAGTAAACACGGTGAATAAGGATTTTTCCACTAAAACACAGCTTAATATATTTTATTGTAATACTTTCCTGTTTGAATATGTCAAACTTCAGATTTTGTTATCGTGACAGGCTGACTTACTGCCCTTTTTATTGTTCAAACCATATAAACCTTGATGCTTTTACTACCACAATTTATTCAGTGAGATGATGGTTTTTTATACCCTCTTGCCAGGTTTGCACTGTTTTTTTTTTCTGATTGTGTGCAAATTTTCAAAACATGATTAAACTCAACTGGCCAAAGTGACAAGTGGCAGTAAAAGAGTCGTTTATGAGTTTTGTTTCCTTCATCTTATCAAATTTGTGGACGGTTTCGAATGAATGGGTCACACCTAAGCAACTAAGGATGTTGAAGTATTTCAGTGATGTCATCCTTTAGGAAAGCACTTCATCATAACTGGAGCAAAGCTAAATAAAATAAAGTCCATTTGATTTTTCCCTTGATCTTGTACAAAACAAGCTTTGCAGGCAGTGTTGTTCCAGCCACACTCTGCAGGTGCTTGCAGCCGGAGACACATTAGCTCCACAGACTCAAACACAAGCTCGGCTCCTCTGCCTGCAGCCATCATTTACTGGTTTGTGTTCAGAGAGTGTTTTGGATGTGAAACACTGCAGATGACACGGGGAGACACAGAAAGACAAAACGCTGTCCAGAGGTCACAGTGTGGCTCTCAGTGGCAGGAAGCGGGGAGTAAACAGGACGATTTTGTGGGTGAAGTACACAGTGTGTTGGTGTGTCCTGACCCAAGGCGGCCTGAGATGGATGGCTGTGCTGACCGCCCTAAAGGGGTGCAGGCACGCTTATTTACACAGAGCACCCTTAGGTGTGGAGGCGCTTGTGCCGGGGAGGTGCCTGTGTGGAGCCTCCCGAACTCGGACCTGACAAAGAGCAAAGCTGGAACACAAATGGACAATTAAAGAGCAGAGGTGACTCAAGACAACAACAACAATAACATGTTATTATTAAGGGGAGACACTGTAGGTAAAAATGCATTAACATTAAAAAAAATACATAATCTTCATAATAACATGTTTAATGCTTTTGCACTGATTCAATATTTTCCATTGATTTAAATGGAAAATTGTAATTTCAAGGGCTATTGTCACAAAAATGCATTTTTCTCACATTGTGGCAAAACATCTCTACTTTAGCAGCTCCTACAGACTCCAAATTTTCCAAACCAGCACTTAAGAATATTTTGAAAGTTTTTTTTCTGAGGTATTTTTTATTATTTAATTCTAAGGCTGACTTATTGAGTTTTGAATGTCAAAAAATGGCAACAAAAAAAGGCAAAATGTGATTTTGTCCAAATTTTTCCAAACTAGATATTTTTATTTAGAGCGGGAGAAAATCTAAGTGTTAAGACCAAAGTTGCCCAAAGCCTGAAAAAAAAAGAGTTTTGTCTGCATTGTCTGCCTTTTAAATGACAATGATTGAAAAACGATATGAAATGTATAAATGTCATGAAATCAACATGCTAACATGTGATTTCTGACAAAAATCACAAAAAATGTGCCTTATTTTACAATTTCTTTACTTAGACTGGCCTTTGAGCTAAGTACTAGTTGCCAAAATCTGCTTAAATATGGTATTTTGTTACTGTTTAAAAAATGAAAAGACATTACTAAAATCATTTAAATTACATTCCACTTATTTTTCAATGAAATGGTCTTGAGCACTGAAAACCCGTTGTTATTGTCAGGTTGGTAAATAATGGCAGTGGAGTCGATATAGTGTTCCCCCTTCACTTTTTTTACTGCTTTACGGTATGCTTGAATAACAGCCGTGTCTGTTTTTAGCCATGAGAGGAATTTGTATTTGTGCGGCCAGAAAATCCCATTGATTCACTTCTACAGTAAAAGATGAATAAATTGCATGTTTTTATGGCAAGAGAAAATCCATGGCGCTCTTTACAATCCTCGTCTGTTCTGTAAATCAGCCAGTGATCAATGCCCCTATTGACTGATTCATTTGGTTGGTGTGACTATAGTAAATATACAAGTACATATTGTAATGGGACAAAGGACACTTTTGGGAATACAGCTCCAAACACATTTCCTTTGTTTGGTTATTTGTAGACAATTGGGCTTCTCTTTGAAAGCCGCCATTGCATTTAGAGGCGGCCCTGTGTGCATTGCATGTGTGCCGTTCCAGCCCTGCAGCACAGTCATTCCTGTATTGACAACCTGCTTGTCGCTGTCATACAAAGAACATGAGTAGAAAGGCCATTCTCATTTAGCCTGATAAAGCGCCTGTAGCGTCATAACGACCTCTAGCCGTTTATAAATCATACTTTAGCATGAGTGAATCGGGCCTTTAGCCACCGACCGATAACAGGATTGATCAAAATTAATCATTCATGATTTAGTTTCTATTTTTCAATAGGCAAGGGAAAAGCGAAGGTATTTTGAATGAATGAACTTCAGCCACTAGAAAAAAAGAATACAATACAGTGTTATTTTTTCATGACTGAAAACCTCTTATAAGTCATAAAATGTCAGACATTTTGAAACAACAAAAGATGACTGGAAATAGAGACATTAATTTAAGTTTATTTTGTATAAAGATTTTGGAAGTCAGTCTGTTTGTCACGTATCCCTTCTACTTCATGGGATGTTCACCTGTTGGTTCAGTTGGTTCTCCGCTCCGAGTTGCATCTGTTACACTTTTGCGCTCGCCATTGCCCGCCGCAGCCTTCCTCATTAATGTCCCTTTATTATACTTTTTATGTCCACTTTATTCTTCATCATGCAATGCACAGAGACGTCTTCATTGATTCATCCTGGCTAAGGCACCAAGATGCTGTCCTCAGTGCGTCCTGAGGAACCAAAATGCTGTCCCCGGTGCAATGAGATGCTGCCCCTGGTTCATTATGAGGCACCAAGATGCCATTCCAGAATCATCCCAAAACGCCAAAAAGCCATCTCAGGTTGGTACCCCCACACAAGGCCCTGAGATGTCGTCCCCGATTCGTCCCATGGCTCCAAGATGCTGTCCCCTGTTCAATCCAAGACTCCATCTTTGGTCCATACTGAGCCTCGTGAGTCATCAAGACGCTTCATATTTGTTTGTCCACAATATTCAAGATTCTTCTGGGGGATGAAAGCCTGAGAGCTCGTCGTCTCCTGCGATTCCCCAAAACGGCCATCATTACTTCATTCGTCTTCGATGGCCACTGTCTCAGGCTCTTCTTCAAACACTATCCCTGCTTGGCTTTTAAAGTTTTATTTCGTCCAATTTGAGGTTGTGGTTCTTGCTTATAATGTGTCAAAATTTAAGCAACAATTAGCTCAATTTTCAACACAAGGGCCACTCATGTTCAAAAAGATCAATGTTTCCCATTCATGTCTGCTGAGAATATGGAGCACTGACAATCCTGTTTCTATTAGTTTGATTTTCACCGTAAAAATGTCACCTATTGCCTCTATTTGAACTTAATACAGCATAGAAATACAGTTTATCGTATCTGTTTATGATAATTTAAGTTTGCCATACCAATACAGTCTGAGATTAATTTTATTAAAAATAACTTTAAAAACAAAGCTTAGTTTGGATCAAAAATCAAAATGCTAGGAATTTTTTGTCAAATGAAAAAAAAGAGCAATCCAAATCCTCTGTACATGTTCGAAAAAGCCGTCATTTTAAGGTTCAAATATATTGAAATTTGAAATATATTGAGTGCTTTGTGTAAATTTATCCACAATGCGTGTTTTATTTAATATGTTCAATTAATTTGCTCCTTAAAATAAAAGCTTACAAGGAAATGCAAAAAAAAAGAATTTTGAAGATTTTTATATTCCTCCAAATAAGTATAAACTTTTAATTTAGAAAGCAGAGCCATATTTCTTTGTAACAGATGCAACTCAAACGGATCTAAAACAGTGAACAATATGTAAAAGTTGGTATTTTGCTGTTCTACTTTGATAATGCAGTGCGTTTACCCGATGAGTGATTCTCTTTCACCATTCCTATTCTTTGTCCATTTTCTTCCATATGAATCTGCATAGGAACCATCAGCGGCTCATGTTTACTGATTCGCCCAATCAGGTCTCAGCTGTCCCCCGGGGCTCGCGGTCCCTGTCGAGTGCTCTGTGTTCCAGACAAAAAAGGGAAATCCCGGAGAGGGCCGGGCCGAGCGCTCGCATCGATCCTCAGCAATTACCACCCAATCGAAGTGTGATTTATTTCCCCAGGAATCATTTCAATATCAAGAGAGACGCTGAGAGGGAGGGAGATCCTTGTCAATAAACTACTACTCACTCTGCCATTTCTCTTCCTGTGTGTGCTCCACTCCTCTACAATCCTTGTGCTCTGCTCTCTTCTTTCATCCTGCCTGTCTTTCTGATTTCTTCAGTGATGCTACTTTTTCTTCATGTCCAAAGCCAGCATTAACAGGTTTTGTCTCGAACAAATAAACAAATAAAGAAAGTAAATACACTAGTCATGGGCATTTTAGAACAAGTCTAAACCTTTTGGTCATTTTCTTGTTTATTTTGTGTTGCATCTTGACCAAGTTAAGTTCTTCTAAAACCATTTAAATTTGAAGATAGTGACCCTTCTTGGTCAGTGACGTAGGGTTTGTGAATCAGGGTAGGTTTTCTGTGATGCACACACCCAGAAACTTGGTGCTCACTCTCTCCACAACAGCAATGTTGACATTCAATGGAATATGAGCTTCTAAACGCACCAAAATCTCCTGTCTCAATATTTACAAAGATATTGGCAGGATTTTCACCTCACTCCCGGAGCCACAGTGTATAAATCTTCAGTAATCTAAGACAAGATGGTGCAATTCTCACGAGACTAAAACACCCTCCTACATTGTATAACAAACTGTAGATAAGGTAATTTAGAGCAGTTAGTGATTTTATTAAGGGGAGACACTGCAGGCAAAGCTCTTTTTGTTGTTGTTGTTGTTGTTGTTGTACATTTTCAGGTTTTGGACCAGGTTGGCTTCTTAACATATAAACATTTACCTACTCTAAACAAAGATACCTAATCTTTACATATGTTTAACTATTGCACTGATTCAACGTTTCTTCAAAGATTTACATAGGAAATTGTAATTTCAAAGGCCTTTTTCTCAAAATGCATCAACGACAAACTGTCCAGTCTTGTACTTAACAACATTTTTCAGAGGGATTTTTAAATATCTAATTCCAAGTCTGTTTTAATGAGTTGTGAACTTGGCTAAATCAGATTTATTACTGATTTTTCCACTAATACATAGCTTAATTTTTAATTAACAGGATATCCAAAATCCCCTCCATAAAGTCAATGTTTTGTTGGATAAAATATAGGAAAATTGGGGCATTTTTATGCTTGAAATGCCTTATTTTTTAATATAAAAACATAAAATGACAAAAAACTTGCGAAACATTGTTTTCTCATATTTATGGCAGTAATAGTTTATGCATCATTTTAGCATCACGCTTATTACTTTATTTTGTTCACAGCTATTTATAGTAACACAGTTTAGAATGTCACTTTATAATCAAATCCATACAATAAGCTCAAAAGTTTGCAAACTTTCCCTCTAAACCCCTCGGCCGGCGTCTCTATCCCATGGTCCTGCTATCGTTTTGTGTTGACTGCTCCCAGTGAGACCATCATTCTGTGCCCTGTCAATATGACCAGTCAACCAAACAAAAAGACCAACTGACCAATTCAAGTATTTCACTCCTAATCCCCCCTCCCCTCTGCGCTCATTCATCTGCCGCCCCCCCAACCTCATCTTTCACTGGGCCCTCTTTTTTTGCACTTAATTAAGTCGCCAAGTGGCTGTCAGGAATAATTTTTTGCCGCAGCACGAGGCCGAGGGCCGTGGTGGACTTGACATTTGATAATATTGCGTCTCCACGTTGATTGAAATTGATTTTGGGGAGAGAGAGGCCCCTCTGCTCACCGCCGCACTGATCGTTTGACAACTCTCAGCCAATCAGCCCCAAGGACGGCCCGTGGACCCCTTGTCTTTGCCTCGGCGACTTACACTCGTGCGGATGACGGCTGCTGTAGGTGGTGCATGCAGAGGGGGGGGACAGAGGGGGGGGGGGCAGGGGCCGGACATCGAGCACCGTCTCAGGGTCATGGAACTGGCAGTCACATTTCCAATAAATCCCCCCAATATTGATACCATAATGTTCCTTCAAGGTCTGTCTTGTTTTGTTGGTTTTTGCATACAGCTATGGTTGATTAGTTTTGCATCTTATTCCACGCGACCTCTGCTCCCTTCAGCAATGTTTTTCTCTCAAGATAATAGAGGGTATAATGTTACATGCAAATGACTGTTTTAATTGTTGTCGTATTAATGGGGAGTGGGGTATTAACTAAAGAACATCATGATAAAATGCCACTCAAAAGAAAGCTGCTGTCAGACTCTATCAGGGTAATTAATTACAGAGTTTGGACAGTGTTTACTGCCGCACTTTTGCTTCATAATAAAATTGCCAGTGCAGAGTTATCCAGTGTTCATGAATTTGTGGAAATAGTGTCCTGCCTGAGGGAAGTGGAGCAAACCCTCTGACCAGGTTGAGAAGGGTCAGCTGTGATCCGACCTGCACGCCCCCGAGTCCTGGACACGTACAGGTCCTGAATAGATTGGTATGGGATTTATGGCTCTTTCTGGGAGCCAAGTCTTTGGGATAAGTTCAATTAAAAAAGGCCTTTCAAAAGACTGGACCTTCCGCCACACAAACAGCTTTTTCGCCTCTGCCATCAGACTCATGAACACTAAGTAGCCTGCTACTTTCCATTTGCACTGTTATTTAACCTATTCTGATTCTGATTCAGGCCTGATTGCTATTGAGACACTTTTTGATTCAAATCATCCAAAATTACATTGGAACTGATTTTTATGCTTTGAACAATTTTGGGCCGCAATAGATAAAAAGAGGCTACAACTGCCAGCCATAAGTTACAGTAAAAAGCATTCACTTATTTTGCTTGCTCCATAGTTGTGCTGATTCTTGAGATTGTTCGGGATAAATCAAAGTATAATTGACTGTAATGAAGATCCATCTCTTTTCACAGTTGAAAGTTTAAAATAGCTCATTTGCTCATGACCGTCACATATAGAGATAAGGGCCTGATCACAACAAAGACAATGGGCTGCAGGTTGTGTCTGTTCCTGGGAGTGGCACCAGGCGACCACCAGGTCACAGGTGAGGGTCGACCCAGTGATGCCTGTTTAGCCACTGACCGACATCTTTATTGGCAGCTTGAGTTTCCTCAGCTGCTGCAGGAAAAACATCCTCTGCTTGGCCTTTTTGATGAAGGAGCTGATGGTCGGAGCTGACTTCACCTCTCACCAAAACACCAGGGCATTCATACACTGCACCATCTTGGTTTAAACTGATGGTTGTTCAGTTAAAGGTACAACTGATGTTGTTCAACACTGATGTTTGATGGGGAATAAAGGAGGGTTTGTTTAAGCACAAAGTGATCAAACAGTCCCTGGGCAGGGTGGTTATGATTTTCCTGGTTCTGATGAGATACTGTTAAGAGCTGAACTATCTTCAATGTGATAATAAGGATTTCTACTTTGATGTGATGGTTATGATTTCTACTTTCTTCTTCAAATACAATTATAATCATGCATAATTTCAGTAACTTTGGGTTCTGTATAGGCTGTATTCTTGTAATTATGATAAAAAAGCATTCACAAAACAGGGAATGTGCACTGCCTTTACAATGCCTATAAATGTGTTTGTTTGATTGTTTAACAAAACAAACAAATAGGGCTGCAAGATTAATTACAATCAAATTCACATAATAAAATATAAATTAAATTTAATTATTCCCATGAAGACTTTTTTTCCCCTAGTATGATGCGTTGTCTGTATCTCGTGATTTACATGGAGTGATCTCTTTAGTCAGCAGTTATGGCCCAATGAAGACGTCCAGCAGATGGAGAGTCCTCTGTGGATCTCCTCTCTCATCCAGCACTCGTCTGTCCATCTCATCTGTGCCCCACTCTCTCCTCCTGGCCCCTCCCCTGTGCCTCCCCCACTCTCTCCTCCTGGCCCCTCCCCTGTACCTCCCCCACTCTCTCCTCCTGGCC
>JAADKR020000001.1:15378658-15389987 GCA_011763505.2 Lythrypnus dalli
CTGTTAAATAAAATAATAAAACAAAGCGAAAATTACTCAAAATTGTGCATTTTACTTCAAAATAAAACTAAAAAAATGTAAAACATAATTCAGTTTCGCTCTTTTTAAAATCTGAATTGGTTCGAAGTTCTCCTGTACTGCCAGAGGTTAGGAAACACTGACAGAGTTCACATAGTATTAATAGATTCAATTAAAATCTCATTATTAGTGTAAAGATATTAATGGCCTAAATGTACAGTATATATATTTTTATTAACCTTCAAGTCACCAGTTCTCTTTCATTATTTAGTGGTTTAGTTGCATATTTAATAGATTTACTTCCAACAATATAGGCAAACTAAATATTTCAGAAAAAACTGCTAGTACAAAACAATGCCAAAAACATCGGCTACAAACAATCCCATCAATATGTAGCAGTCTGTCAGAGTTTCTGAAAGTTTTTATTCGCTATTACCATATTTTTAGACATTACTGCTCGGCACACATCACATTCATATAACCAGGGATCTTCAACCTTCTTCAGGCCATACCCTCACACTGACCTCAATATGAATGGTAAAATATACTTTTAATATCTGTGTTATTTCGTAGGTTGTAGCATTTTTAACTGATAAATTAAACCTTGTAGAAAATGCATTTTTGCTTGAGGCACGAGAGTCAAGCACATTGCTGTGGAGTGGTACTGTATGGCCCACTGCTGGTGGAGAGCCGTTCTTGACCTTGCTCTACAAGTAATCTATTGAGACCACATCACTGCGCTTGACCCCTCTGTATATATCTAATGTGTCTTACAGAAGCAGAGGGTGCACTCCTCCTGACAAAGAATGTATTTCATCTAAGTGTTATGTGCAATAACCGGAGCTTGGAGACCATGCAAACACTATAATCATTAGATTGTCCTTGGCTGCTTTATAGTCAATAGAATCCATTAAGTGCAAACATGAACAATCTCAATGCTTCGAAGTGCATTACTTGTTGTCAAAAACTTTGGAGAGGAGGATGGCATTTGTCTGGAAGTCTATAAAGCTGCTACATCCTTGAGTAGACATACAAACTGTTTTCCGCCTTTAATGCAGCTGTGTTCATTTAGAAAAGTAGTGCACATTCTTTTCTCTCAACATTTCAATGATTGCATTCACGGTTTTGTTATACTGATTATTTCATTAAACCGTTTTTGAAGAAAGACCATGAAGAGAAGCGAGATGACTGGAATTCACGTTCTTTTTCAAATCATAAACATAGTTACATTTGGAAAAAGAATGTTTTTAGATAGACTAGACTAGAATTTGAGCCCTTGTAATGCAATGCAATGTATCAATGTTAATTGCCCTTGTAATTACTACTTGAAAACTCAGAATGAACATAATTGTCGGACTTACAATTAGGGCTGCCCCTGAGCCAACACATCCTTAGTCGACTAAAAACTTGCCCTGAGGAGCATTAGTTGACGTGACATGGACGTGGAATTAAATGGGCGTGGCATGGTGCTGACAAAACCCCCCTAAAACTACAACTGAGTCAAACTGCATTCACCAGACACAAGGGGGTTACACTGTATACTCTGTTAATACATAGAATACATAGAAGTACGAATTAACAGCACTTTTATGTCTAAAAAGAGACATGACGCACACCATTCCATCATTGTCTATGATCTCAAATATCCCTCTGGATCCGACATCATGGTCTCTGTGTGTCACAGTGCCCCTTTTGCTGATATAATATGATATACATATCATATTGATATAAAAAGCACAGGTTTATTGTGAAATATACAAGTCGCATACTTGTGTGTCAGAATTCTTATCAAACCGCTTATTTTCTTGAACTTTAGTGCTGTATGGTGCAGGGATGGGCCAGGTTCATGTTAGGCGGAAGTCCTCATCTTTCACCCCGGCAGACAAAAAAGGCAGATTGAACGTATAGTATAGGATATTTCAGTGCCGGACCATGTCAGTTGAGGATTAACAACTCAAGGCTTGGAGAAACCTCGTATAAAGATGGTGACAGTCCCAGACGTGGAGCTGCTGACGTTGTGGAGAGCGCTCCTCGCAGCGTATCTCCTCGATGTTTAATTTAACAAAACCATTTCACAGAAAAAAATCAAATGTCTTACCTGCCGTTCAACTATTGTCTGTATATTTGTTTCAACCATGAAATATTAGTTTTCTTTGAGACAGAAGTGCCACGGCTTATGAAGTGTCACCATTTTAATTGGAGTAAAACGTCCGTGCATTTAGTCGACTGATAAAAATTATAGTCGACTAGGACGACATCGACTATTCAGTCAACAGAACGACTAAAATGGGGCAGCGCTAGACTTATTACAGTTGCATAAACGAAGTAACCCTTTGTCATTAGCCTAAATTTGCATAGCCTAAAAGTCATTTTTGGAACTTTAAAAACATTTTGTCACACGATCGATAGAAACACTAACATTTTTAAAGCTTTTGCACCAGGGATGGAACATTTTGCTTTGTTCCAGGCTCAGCATTCGCGTCAAACTAATGCTTTATCTGTTTAAAATCATTTCAGTTCACTTCTGTTCTGCTTCTTCAGTCCACACCTAAAATCGGCACTGTTGTGTTCCTTCTTGTCTTATTAGGTTTGGGCCAGTAACTTTGTGCCAAATGAGCCGGCTCTGTCTGACCGCTGCCAGAGGGACTACTACCAAAAACATGGAGCGCCACTTCTGTTACACTACACTGCACAGGAGGCACAAAGAAAGGTATAGTGAAGCATCAGGTAACACTGGGCTCTTGAAGTCATTGTTTTTTTTTGTTTTTGTTTTTTTCGTTTTGATATTGAAACACTTTTCCTTACTTTTATACTTATTTTAGTGTGTAAGAAAAACAAGGCACTTTAAAGCAGACATACCATGCCAAATGGACTTTTTTGAGCTTTAAACCATGTTATAACGTTGCTCCCTCACAGTTTTGATTAGTCCTCAGGGAGATTTTGTTTGTTAGTTTCTTCTTCTACGCTTCAGCATTTCAGTCTGGGCTTCCTATATACAACTGTGTCATTGTTAAAGAATTGAATTGTCCTTTATATTTAAAAAAAAGCCTATAATCCAACATTGTATTGCTTCTGAGCCGGTTACTCCTACCGATGTCAGCCGGAGGGGCTTAAGACTGTTTCTTCCCCAGCTCTAGCATTTGCATTTCACTGATAAAAGTTAATTCTTCCATAGATGTCCATAATTAGATAACGTAAAATATCAATGCTCAGGCACCAAATGTTTTGAACTGAAGTCCATTTGTAAGCTCCGTATGCGTGATATGTCTTCTTAAGGTTTTTAAAAGGTTAATTTGTGAAACTGTCCTTTTTATGACAAATTAATAAACTGCAATAAGGTTCAAGATATCCCCTATGCGACAATTTAGTGTGTAGCAAGCAGTCGACCAATCTATTGATCTGCAACTTGGATTTGTAAAACATGATAGCAGCGTTCAGAGAGAATCAGAGAAAACTCTTCCCACAAGGGGTGGGAAGCGTCAGTAGTGATGCCCTTCATCTTCCCCACACATCTATATATACACCTCACTATAATCATTTAAAGCAGTGCCAGAAAACCGCCTCTTCTGACAATTTATTATGCTGTTACACATTGCAAATTGACTCACATGCCTCATTATTGTGAGCTACAAGCAATAAGAGACTAGGAAAATCATTACATGATAGAGTACTAATTATTTTTTTTCAAAACACTTCATTATGGCTGAAAATATCAAGCCGTTGCACAAAGTTTAACTAACTTTGTATCCCTCATGTTTATTCACCCTCACAGTCTCTCTTTCTTCATCCAACTCACATCCTCAGTCTGTCGTTCAGTTAGCCAAGTGTGTGATTGGACAGGCAAGGTGCATTAGCATAAGGCTCCTGCATCCATCTCCAGCAAGAACATTAGGCAACGTAACTGTGTGTAACACGAGGAAACCAGCGTTTTGTCACGTGAAAGGACTCCGCTTTTGACGTTTTATGGTGAAAATATAATGTATGTGACAGTGAAACTAATGCATGTAGTTCCCATTGACAGGTTCAGTACTCAGCTGCACAACACCACTTGCATGTGTTCTCCCTCAGTGGCGGCAGTAACCGTGGGCGACAGGGGCTAATACAGTGCACAGCATATTAAGCGTGTTGGTAAATGTCTTATTAGTAAGCAGACTTGGGGTCGGAGCCGTGGAGAAACTTTGGAAAGAAGAATTAAACTTGACAGAAGCCGGAGTGTTTTATTTTGCCTCACTTCCACTTACAGTGACAAGACTTGCTTATGAAGAGTTATTCTTAATATGCATAATCTCATACCTTATTCATAGATAGTGTTTAAGCAGCCATTGTCTTTGTGAACGAGTTTTCTAGTTTCATTGATATCATATTGTTATATTGCTTTATAGAACATTTTACCTTTAATCTATGCCCTCTGCTTCTATGTTTCATACTTGGCCCCCTCATTTTACATATAGGATATACCTTATTTACTTTTATGCAAGTTGTTGTGTGACTGTGGCAGTAGCATGCTTAGTTAAAGGAGTGGGTGGCAGCACTTTTGGGCTGACATTTTTTTTTTTTTTGTGTGTGTAATAACCTTGATATGCAAACTATGCTATAATCTCTGTATATGCAAATACCTACATTTAGTGTCACTTTATGAATCACAATCACATCTTCTGTAAAGAAATGGAAAATTACTGTAAATATATTTATTGGCATGTTGTGCAGCACCACACGTCGGCCGTCAGTCACGAGTACATCCTCTCAGTGTCCACAACAGAGTGAGAATGAGTCTGTTCTCTGACCACAGCAGAACAGAGACACGTCTCTTGTCTCTGATCTGCTGGACCTGCTGCACATCAGACTGCTCTGTTCAGAGAGTGTCCGTGCATGGTGCGTTCTGCTCATGTGACCGAGCCTATTAGTCCCATGTGCATCCACGGAGCACTGATTGCGAACGAGTGCGGAGCAGAATGGAGCTCCTGATTGGTCAAAGCATTAGGAGCATATTTTTAGCCCAAGGACAAAGCTGTAGCGACTGAAGTTTATTCTGACTTTGTATGAGGAGAAGGCTGCCTTTGCTGCCGGTTGCTGAGGTGCAGGACCTACTGTCGCTGCCACTATAAAAGCCATGTCCACCTGACTGAATGATGACTTTGACCAACTGGCTGTCAGGGGGCGAGCTGTCCGAATTTGTTAAAGAGTGTGCGATATGATGATCTTAAACCAGGGGTGTCAAAACATTTTTCATCAAGGGCCGCAAATTGAATTGTACACAGCATGGAGGGTCACAAATTGGTGGTCAATGCAGTTAAAACATTCAACATTTAAGAGCAGTTTAAGCCACTCCCAACATTTTAATTAGGTATTTGAGCCTTAATGCAAGCTCAATCTCACAATTAAATTATTTGTCGTTTTAATTGTGTGCAATTAACAATCTTGCAGCAAAAACTGCCACCTTTCGCGATGTGAGTTAATTCAACCAGAAATAAGTCTGAGGGCCACACGTTGCAAATCCCTGTCTTAGACCGTCTTCTGAGCTACAGGGCTGACGATCTGTCATTTTTGCGATGCTGTTTTATCACAATTCAAAGCACTTCTGCACAGTTTGCTCTTTGCTGTTTTTACCTGGGAAGGAAACTCAAGCCCCAAACTTTTACATTTGGAGCACATATTTTCACACATTTTCACACATTTTTCATTTGGTCACAATTTGCCCCTGTTACATGTGGACCAGGCTTCTCCAGAGAAGTCTTTTACATCCACCTGTAAAACGACTGAGAGCTGGGTAATGGTTTCTTTTTTTTCTTCTTTTTTTATACCTGTATTTAAACTATACTTTGCTTAAGATACTGATACCTGAACAATACTTTTTCCAATACATATACTAAATTATTTATCATCTAGAACTAGAAAACAGAACAGTACCCTTCAAAACAGATCTCTTGATGAATTAAAATTATAAAATATTTGACCTTGATTTGAGATAGATTTGAGCTCATTTGAGAATAATTTTCAGTACATTTAGTTCCTTAATTTTTTTTCAGCACCAGATTATTTAATCTGTTAATGTTGCCCAGCCCTAACCTTGTCATCCCGGCTTTTAAACGGGGCATTCTGTCTCCAATTCAGCGGTCAATTTGGTCAATTCACTTTAATGACTCTCTCCCCTTGTGTTGCTGCTTTGTACGTGGACGCCATCATGTGTTTGTTGGCTTTTGTGCAAAACAATGAGTCACCATTGTGATAAAACATTGTGTTATTCTATTTCTGCCAAATCACCCACCTTTAATTGCAATTAGTGTCAACTACAGTTTTTTTGCTTACTTTTGTTATCTTGTGATTCCTGTGGTATTGCATTTGGTAGAATTTATGATATTTTGGACTGAACTGATGCACCAACTCTTAACTCAGCTTGGTGCAATAAATGATATCTGCAGTGTTTTGAACTTACTTCTGGTGTGTCTGTTTCCAACCTGTTGGCTTGTTGCGCGGTGTTGCCCTGCTATTTCACGTCTCCTCTGGAGAACAACTTACACCTGTTCAAATAAACATATTTTCTAATGAGTCCATGGTGGACAGCAATTTCCTGGTGGTTTACTGCATGTTAAAACTTGATTTTGGATCTAAATACTTAGCTAGAGGAGACAACTGCATTTAAGGCCAGCAATTGTATCTTAAGCAAAGGCTAACATGACTCAATAATTGAATTAAATAAATAACTAAATAAAATGTTAACTATAGTATATAGTTTTATTCATATTTCAAATCTATATTTGCATCAATATTTTAAATTGTATAATTCATCACATGAACCTGAACCTTTAGCTTCAAGACAACCTCTCAGCCACTGAAGTGTTTACATCTTATACATCAAGCTCTTAACACAGTAAGTGCTCATCTACCTCGCTGTTCACCTTGGAAAAAATACACTTGTTTTATAATTACAATAATGTGTCTGTAAAAAGTGAGTTTTATCAGCGTTCCTGTTGATGACGACCTCGCCTGGGACTTCTCCCGCAGGCAGTCGAGGGAATAATACATTAAAAACGTTGTTTAAAAACAGTTTCTGTTTCGAATAGCTTAAGGGCTCTTTACCGATTCTTGTGCAGTATGACAATTCATTAATGGAAAGTCAGCCTGGATATGGCATTTAAAGTAGACAACTGGATTTTACTTGAGCTGTGAACAATTATGCATTTATTTCTTTAGTGTCCTTTTTACAAGATAAACAGCACTTATCTTTAGTGATGAGCAGTAGCCAAAATACAGAGATTTTTCATTATTATTATTGATAATTTCTAACCACTTATTTTTGTGCAACTTTTTTACTTCACTTTGTCCAAACACTTCAGAGCTATTCTTGATTGAATTTTTCAGATATAGAGAAAAATCCTTGAGAATTTCACAGATTCCTTTGAGTGCCCAAATTCATTTATGCCTCTTCAGGAATGCACAGAGAGGCAGAATGAACTTGATTTGGTGCCCGTGATGCATTCAGGGACAGTGCTGATGCCTCGTCTGATCGAAGCGTGCTCCGATGGGGATAGCATTTTATCTTGCGCAGGCTAGAGAGCCACTCCAATCTCCTTCACTCGAGCTCATGGGGCTTGACCTTTATAAAATGACGGCAGAAGCATTTCCTATTTCACCTTAAAGAGCCTGCCATTCTGTGCCACTGTTTCTTATTTTGGGCCTGCCTCTCTGACCCAAGGTTAGGACCGTAAATTGGCATGGCGCACTTTGAATTAGGACTTTGGCTCCCAGGTGACACTTCTGACTTTGAAACAAAAAACTTTCCAGAGCTAATTGAATAGAACTCCATGAGATTTTGGAGTGTGTGGGTTTAGAACACTAGACTTCCTCTCTTTCTTTCTCCTCCATGTGCACCCCATTCTTTTGTTTTCAATTTTCCTCTTACCCGCGGCTCTCAATCTCTATTGTTGGGGCTTCCTTAATCCTGTTAGACAGAGCTGGGGAACAAGAGGATGAGTGAGGTTATAAGAAAAGACTTTGGTGTGAAGACAATGGCTGGAAGTTGGGACTCGTTTAGAAGTTGTCCAACAAAAATGAGCCCAATGAGAAAAGAACAGCAGCCGGGGCATTAATGATTAACCATATTAAATGTTCTTTTGGCTTATTAAAATTAATTCGTTGGCTACACAACTTCAGCTCAACTTTAAGTACCCATGCAAAATTCATAGCTCTCTTCGTTTTTATTGAACAAAGTGAACTATAGGCGATAACTTAACTTCTACTACTTCTACTTCTACTTCTTACTACTTAAGTTTGGTAATAACTACTTTAATTTCCAAAAGCAACTTTTTTCAAGCCCAAGTAATGATTTCTTACCATGTGGTGGTTTCTTATTTGACAACTGGTCTTTAGTGATCTTTTTGAATGGTATTCAACAAAATGAAGCTTTTAGATGATTGTAACTATGTGTGCTGTTAGAAAACAGGACGGAAATGTTATCTTTCTTCAGGTACTGTGTTTAGTGATGGTTTACTTTTACAGGACATTCTGTCAGGTCTTTTGAAAATTGATCATGTCCTTAAAGGTGAAAATATTATGCAAAATTAACCTTTTCAAGCTTTTTAACATGTTACAATGTTGTTTCCTCATGACCAATATATCCTAACCCTAGCCATGTTTCAGTAATATATGAATCTTCCCCAGTGACTTTGCATAATGCCATGGAGGCAGATTATGTAGTATCTCAAGAAAGTAATGACGCTTTGCCACAATATGAAGTAGTCCGTTCAGAGCTTGTCTAACAGTAATATTTTAAAGGGGACATATGCAAAATCAACATTTGAAACCATGTTATAACATTTCCTTGTCAAAAACATGCCTCTCAATCTCCATCTCAAATCCTTGGGTTAATCCTGTTTAATTTAGGCACTGCTGAAGTTGCAAATGATGCTGTAAATTGAATCTGAACGGTTATTTTTGAATGTGTTATTCTCACGGCTGCCAGTAGGAGGAGCTCCACACCAAGTCTTCACCACTTTCACTGCATTGACACTATTTAAATGATAAAATGTAAATTATCAATGCTGAGGCACCAAAATACAGTTTTTAAGTATATTTTTAGGCTCCATATGCATGATAGGTCTTCTTTATTGTTCCTTCAGCACACAGTCATTAATGTCAAAACTGGTAGCACCAAAAATGAGTAGTCAGTGAAAATGTCGCTCTATGGACCACTTTCTGAAAGAAAAGACTCATGCTCTGCTTCAATATGGCACAGAACATGTTGGTATTCATCTTTTTCGATTCGGAATCATGAATCTCGGGGTCAGCCTGTCCATGTTCAGTCCAGATGCACTGTATATGTAGATAGTGATCAAGATGTGTTTGTAGCACCTTTAAAACTAATGTCACTGAAAAATTGCTCATTTTTATTTTGTCGTTGTGTTTACTCACATGTGGGGCCCAAGAGGCAGTCTGTTCTTTACTAATGAAATGCCAAGGTCAGGTCGTATTTGTTCCCACTCATCAGCTTGATAAATCTAAGCACTAAACATGTGCTGCATTTAAAACACCAGCTCATATTTACTGTTGAACACTCACTATCACAATAGGTACTTCATAAATAATTTAAATAATCAGATCATGTTGTTACAATCAGTGTTTAAGTACTGCATTTGCACCGTCAAAAAGTTTATCTCTGCTATACCTGAGGCCACAGTAGCTCATTGAGTCGTGTTTATCACTGAACAGCATGATGTTATTGTGTCTTAAGACATTTTTCCATGCCTTGGCTCAAGTTTTCTAGCAATGCACTGCACATTTTGTGATTTCACCAACTCATGAAAGGTTTACTATATTACTGAAGTGCAAATATAATACATTTTAGAAGTAGTTTATTTCATCCTCCATATAGTTTGTGAATAACTTTATCATGTTCTTCTTATTATTGTTTTTGACTTTTCATTGTTTGTTGTACTTGAGGTTTCATTCCTCTGTGTGGTTGTATGTGATGCCTTATGCAATTATAATTAATTCTTTGATCACCTAGATTTGTCACAATATCATTTTTAAAGGATGATCTCATCTCATAAAATATATACAGTATGTGATATTGTAGTGCCTTTTTCTCACCAAAAGTTAATTTTGTTTTCAATTAAACCAGATTTTAATTGAATATAATGGCCAAGATAATGCCTTAATGAAAATAATAGCAGATATAGGTCACAATTTGAAGCTTGGTATATTAAGGCAGGAAAATATCGCAATAAAATTATTGAAGTCCACTTGATGCTGAAAGTAACTAACTAAAAAAGCAAATGTCAGCTCTCCCTGGTTCTTATAAAATATATATGAACAACTCTTAAATAATAGTCAAGTTACAATACTCATAAATCTTGGTAAAACGCAGTAAAATTGTGCAAGTATCGCAAAAATAGGGAAAAAATTTAATGACCCACAACCAGATTTTGTTCATTGTCGGAAGTACATTACTTACACTTCTAGATGTTTAGAATTGAATGAGCTTCTCTGTTTTTCCACTGTGAGAGTTTAAATTAGGGCTGGCCTATTGCTAATATTACTAATTAAATGTTAAATGTTATGTTTTTTTATTGCAGGAGCGCTTAGTGGTGGAGAGCTCTCATTGGCTGGTGGTGGTCCCGTACTGGGCGACCTGGCCTTACCAGACGCTGCTGTTGCCACGACGACACGTCCTGAGACTGATGGATTTGACGGTGGAGGAGAGGCAGGGTGAGTGACTTGTACAAACATGAGACAATTAGGACCAGTTTAGGCTCAGTGGTGGATCATGTTTTGTCCTGAAGTTCCCTTTCTTTACTTTTTTGGACACTTCTATCTTCGGTTACTTTTTGTTTATGCCCCACCTGCTGAATTTTACCTTAAATAATACAGTAGATAAACAATTAATCTATGGCATTTTAATGATTATTCTGCTGGTGGTGAATTTGTACACAACCGGGATAGGTTGGTGTATTGTTAACCTTTGTGAATTAAGGCTAAATGTAACATATTCTATTATTAAAAACTACAGTGAACCCTCGTTTATTGCGGGAGTTGCGTTCCAAAAATAACCCGCAGTAAGTGAAATCCGTGAAGTAGATAGCTTTATTTTTACTATTATTTTACAATGCAATATTGTACTATAGAATGAAACAGAACATCAAAACTTGTTTTAAGGCCCAAAATAAATACAAATATGAACGTTTTTAACAAAACTCTGATAGTTTAAAGAACGGTTTTGTAAAACAGGAAATATTGTTTCTCGCGTATTTCACAGTCCGCCCAGCTGCGCCTCTTCGTCCTGACTCCGCTGCGCTGTAGCGTCTTTTTCCACTGA
>JAADKR020000001.1:16086007-16097082 GCA_011763505.2 Lythrypnus dalli
ATATAAAGGCATTTTACTGTTTAGTGTCAGCATGCCTGAGCCTCCTGGTGTGCTGAATGTTGTCCTCTGTGGTGTTGCCGATGGGTAGCTTGAAGGTAAGTGCTACTGCTGTGAAAGCTTTCCCAAACAATAGTTAACTTGTGCAATGTTTTATTGCAGCGTTCATGTTTCCTCTTGAGTTGAGCCATCTGAACACCACATCTGTGTCTGCTTCTTTAGCAGATGCATCAGCGTTGATAGTGAGAAAATGTTTATATTATATAGTACTAAAAATGTCTGTATTTTAGGCCTGGTAGCTCCTGGCACTGGTCGCTGGGACTTCCGCCAAAAGCTGCTGTCCTGTATTCCTCGATGTCCCTGTTCTTTTATTTTTGTATAAAATGTTAATATAGAACTAACTAAAACTGGATGTGGACATGAGCAACTGATCATCTTCATTAAACCAACTGAATGGCTTTTTAACTTTTGGTGACTGATTTAAATTGTATAAAAATAAAATATATTTTTATAAAATTTTATAAAATTAGTCATTAGCACATGTACTTATATTTGCGCCCTCTGATCTCAATATATATTTGACCAAGAAATTGTAGTGTTGTTGACAACCAGCTAAAGAAAACAAATGAATCCTAGATGAACCCTCATTATGCCACACTTAAGATTTAATCTGTTGAAGCAACAACGGAAAATACTTCTAATCAAATTGTGACTCTGATACCTACAGTTGTACGGCTTGTGGTAGATTCACGGAAAGAACTTTAAAGAGGTAGGCTCTGAGATGGTGAAGCTGAAGGAGGAGAATCGGTTTAAAACAGACACACATCTCATAATATTTGAAATTATTCATTCATTCATCTTCCTACGCTTAGTCCATTTTCCGGGTCGCGGGGGCAGCAGTCCAAGCATGAGACAACGCACCAGCCCCTCATGGCTCCTCTCGCAGGGGGTGGGTCCACGGGAGGACGGCCTCACGACACTCCAGTCCGGGCTTTATTGGTTCCATCACATGTGGACCGACACTGGGGGCATGTAGGGTGAAGTGTCTTGCCCAAGGACACAACGACAGGATGCACACACGGGAGCGGGGTTTGAACCGCCAACCCTCCGATCTTAAGCCACCCCGCTCTACCATCTGCGCCACTGTCGCCCCCGTATTTGAAATTTAAAAAAATTAAAAATACTTTCATGTTTGGGTATCCAATATAGTATAATTTGAATCTATTACAATGTATGACATTTTTTGGTGATGTTTTAACTCAAATCTTATTTGTCTTATTTGGTCACAAAACTAATTGTCTTACAATTGTCCTGCTGCATTCTCCACAACAAAGCAAGCTATAATTTCAATTACTGGTTTAAAGAGAGCTCATTTGATTTATTTTTATTGTATTTTTAATGTTTTTTCCAACTATCGTCGTAACTGTCACTTCATTAAATGTCATGGGTATCCGTGATGCAACTAAAAGAAAAGCAATGTTTTTATTTTTTAAAAGATGTGATGCTGATATAATACTTCAGGAAACTCACTCAAACGAAGCTGATGTTACGTTTTGGAAGAGTCAATGGGGTACCAATATTTATTTCAGCCATGGATCAAACCACTCTGCGGGTGTTGCCATTCTAATGCATACATTTAAAGGTGATGTCAACTTAGTTATTACAGCTGACACTGAAAGATGGATAATTATTACAATTAAGCAAGATCATTTAGTATTTATAATTTGCAATATGTATGGGTATAGTATACATTCTCAAAACAATACCCTTTTCCCCAGATTACTTCCAAACTAATGGAAATATCACAAACATATTCAAATGCTCATATCATTTTTTGTGGTGATTTTGATGAATGCCCTGATGAGACGAGAAATCAATTTCCCCCAAAATGTTTTCGGGCGCTTCAAAGAAATAACATTTGCAAAATGTGTTCTGACTTATCACTCACTAATGCCTAGCATTTTTTATACCCGAAAAAAATTGATTGTACTTGGTCTAACCGAAATGTATCGATAAAATCCAGAATTGATCTTTTTTTAAATTTTATCACCCATCCTTTATCTTCTCAAAGAGGTTTCGCATTCTTCCCCTTTGTTAATAGATCATAAGCTAATTACACCAACTATGTGGTCAGTTGAACTAGTCAAAGCTGAGAGGCTATTGGAAATGTAATGATACTCATCTGCAGGATGACAATTTTAACAAGTTAAAAGTCTAATAAATGTAATTTATTGACATTGAGAATGGTAAGCACAAGCAAGTGTGTGCACTTTTTAAATTTAAACTGAGAACTTTTGCAACACAGATGTAATAATACGAATCATCATAATCATAACTTAGATTTATATAGCGCCTTTCAAGGAGCCCAAGGTCATTTAAGTAAACAACAACCTTGGCTATTTTTCAACCGAAATAACTTAAAAAGCAAAAGGCAATGGATTTAATTTACAGAATGAATGATTCAAATGCTTGCAATGAATGCAGATTTGACACTAAATGAAGTTAAACAAGCTTTGTTTTCAATGAAGAAGGGTAAATCACTGGGTATTGATTGTCTCCCAGTTGAGTTCTTTATACACTTTTGGGATATTATAAACAAATCCTTACTTTGTATGTACAAACAATGTATTAAGGATGGAGTAATGACTCCAACAATGAAACGGGGTATAATTTTACTCATTCCAAAGGCTGATAAAGATACTCTGTTAGTAGAGAACTGGCGCCCTTTTACTCTTTTAACAACAGATTACAGAATATTAGCTCTTGTATATGCCAATAGACTTTAAAAAAGGTCTAAACAAACTTATATCAGAAACTCAGTCTGGTTTTATTAAAGGTCGCCACATTATATATACGCTGAGTGCTAGACTTATTGAATTATGCTGACAATGTGTACTCAGAAGCCTTTTTCTACAAAGCATTTGATACAATTTTTATTGAAGAGTGTCTATGGTTACATAATTTTGGAAACTCCTTCACTCATATAATTGACATGTTCTACAGTGGTATCAACAGCTCAGTTATTGTTAATTTTAACACTACCCAAAGATTCAATATTAAACATGGAGTGAGACAGGGATGCCCAAAAGGTCCTTTCATATTTGTTTTAGTAGTTGAATTGATATCTCTAAATATTGTCAATACGGGTATTTCGATTTTTGACAGAGATACAAATTTCACAGCTTGCAGACAACACAACTCTATTCCCGAAAGACAAAAAACAGATACCAAATGCTATTTTTCTAATCGAATAATTCACTAAAGCCTCAGGCCTGAAACTCAATGTTTCCACGTGCGTTCATTCCCATAAATAGTTCTGAATATCGGTATCTAGGGAATATACCAAACAATGTGTTAAATACTTGGGGATCCACATTACAAAAAGCAATGTATCCAGACAACAGTTGTGATGAATACATCACGATAAGAAATAGGTTTTTTTCCAAAATGGTTCCAAAAAAATATTAATATTGTATCAATACTGGATAAGCATGGCTCTTTTCTGACTAATGAACAATTTATGGTGAAGTACAAATTCCCTGTTCCATTTAGAGAATACAACTTTGTGATTAAAGAGCTTAAATCAATTTACTTGACAAGAAATACAACATATACCATATCCGGCAGGCGTTTCAAAAGTCTAATAACATTTCTCCACGAGGGAAATTTTTTGGAAAGCCATAATAGAAAACTAGAAGAAGACTTGGCTATTGCCATACAAATATAGTATTCCCAATGGAATTATTCATAAAATCTACCCTGTCAACTTGATTATTTCAAAATACATTGATATTGATAAATCTTGCTCATTTTGTCAAGTACATGAACAGACGCTAGAGCACTTATTTCTTTCTTGTAACATTGTTCAAACATTCTGGGCTGAAGTGTTCACTTATAATTTCTGAAATTGTCGAAATGGTTACGGTTTTAAACTAAAAGATACTGGATGAGATCATGGCGGTCTTTGGCGCAAACGCATGCGGGTGGCACTCTCGCTTCAGTCTTGGCGCCCATGAGGTGGCTGGACATTGACATAGAGGGGCTCGAGTAAGGCGAGACAATTGTCCAATCAAAGAGAAACGCTTCTGATTGGTTGCGGGGCCGTGGGCCATTTGTTACCGGCCACAGAAGAAGATTACTAAAAAATAAATTAAAAAAGGCTGACCGAGACCCGAACCTACGCCTTTTTTGCATCCCACTTTGACTAAAACACTTTGTCCTGAGAGGAAGAGCATATAGTTCTACTGCGATGGTCCCGCACTGATGCTGTTATCAAAGAGCTCTGCGCACTGACCCACCCCCCCATGTTCCGCAGAACACATGCAGTATCTTATCAGGATCATTATTATTTAATATTTTCCCAATAAATGGCCAGTGGTGATATGCGCCTCACCCCGCCTCACACACACTTCAAGCCGCCTCTTTTTGTTTAGAGTGACGCCCCCTAGGATCTGGACGCAGGTGTCCAAAGACAAGTTAATGATCTGCGCCACTGTTGCGCCAGGTGGAAGATCTCGCCAATTCTGTTATTTGGAGGACAGCATAAAAAGCAAATCCTGTCACTATGCAACCAATTTTTTTGTCATCTTGCTTGGTAAATTATTTATTGATTAGCAAAAAATCGAATTGAAATCATCATTGTCTGTTCCCCTTTTTAAAGTGATGTTAAAAATGTTATGAAGTCATTGTCACTTGTAAAGAACAAAAAAAAACTCACATTCAAGACTGTTATGAACGCTTTTTCAAAGCAACCTCCTTTTTTTTAACTATTTTTCTTGTTAATGTTGTGTGTTATATTGAGCTCTGTTATTCCTAGCATTGACAAAGTAAGTACAAGTTGTAAATTTTAAAAAAAAGATTACAGTAAAACTAGTGATCATGAGTGTAAAGTTCCAACTTTAAAATAACAGGTGCATTTTTACTTCCGATACCGATACTTTGGACTTGAGTATCTACTGATACCAACCGATGCCACAAGGTTTTTTTTTAAAAAGTGGCTGCTGTGAGTAAAAAAAATAGTGAATGGTGCGCAATCAAGGATGTTTCATAAAGAAACAATAAACAAGGGTTACTGGAGTTTTCAGCACTAAATATCCTCAGCTACATGAACCAGGATGTACTCAAACATAAAGAGGTCTGATAATTAAACAAATTGTGCATTACAAATGCAATATGTTTTATCAGTTATTATTACAGTAGTTTATCACAGCCTCGACTGGCTCATGCTAGCATTAGCACACCATTTTTTTGTTTTAGGCTTCGTTCACAAAAAAAATGTTTATACTCAGTCAGATGAAGATGAGTTGATTTTGCGATATATTGTGGCTTCTTGGGTCATATTATAAAGGTCTTGGGTTAAATTTACGGGTGGATGGAGACTTTTTATGTAGAGTTCACATGTTCTCTCCTTGCCTAGGCTTGCCCTACTGCAAAAAAATACGTAAAATAGTCCTCAATACGGATATTCCATACACTATATTGTGCAACCCACAGCTACAATCCAGTGTGGCATGTTTACATGCACAGTCCCAACAAAAAAACAAATAACCTAAAAAGACAAGACACAAATTGGACTGGCAGCATTTTGTGACCTATTTTTTGTATGCAACAATGTCAACCAGAAAGGTTTTAAAAATAATACGATGAGGGGAGAACAAATATAAAAGAGACAACAATCAGCCACTTTTCTAACATAAAACATACAAAAAAACGTGTTTATTAAGATTGGAGCTGTCAAACATATTCAAGAAATTCCATGTCCAACTATGGAAAACAGGCTGGTTTTGTGCATGAAATTAATTACAGCTAATTGAGCAGAAAAACAAATTACATTACAATGGAGTATGTACAAAACCTTGAACAAAAAACGCTGCATCAAGACCCATGTTTAAACTGCACTATGTTTAGCTGCAACGATGTTAATCCGCAATAAATGTAAATATTTTCCGTAAATGTCAAGGCTTCATGTAAACGCATCCCTTGCTTTTCGATCACTGGTGCGTGCCCTCCGTTTTACACCAAGTAGAACCGCTGCCATTTTAAAAAGCCCACACGTCAAAAACACAGCCTGAATTTAATAAATAACATAAAATCTTTGAAGGATTTGAAATCAAGACTCCAAGCTGTGAATGCAATTAAACGCTGTCACAAGTCCATACAGGCTGGAGAATTATTTCATATCTGCTCTGTACAGATGTAAAATGTGAATGGATGAGATTATGGTTCACGATAGTAGGTTCAGGAAGTATTCACAAACGTTTATTTCTGTTATGATGAAGTCTGATACTGAAAGCGTTTAGCGTATTGTTTATGCACACAATGCAAAAACGCTTAAGTTGCTATGAAAATTAAGTTACTTATGGCTGGAAAAAACTAATCAACAACTAATCAATTATTGAAATGTGTCAATTATTTAAGTACCAGTAGTTGCTTGTTTTCTGGAAAAGGAAGATCATCAAAATGTGTATTTTTATGGAAGACCTATTTTGTCAGATACTTAAGTCTCAATTAGTGAGCATCCAGTAGTTAGGCTCATTTACAGAATTCTAGAGGTTTTCAGCTTTCAAAATAGGAATAGCATGTATAGTTAAACTTGTTCTCATCTGCACCCTAATATTTAATGTTTTAGAATTTGAAATAATCAACTTTTGTTAATGCGGTCCATGGAGTAAAGTTGGGGATGACATCCCGCTGGCAGCCATGGGAATAACACCTCACAAAACAAAAGTGGAAGTTTCGATTTCTGTGTTGTTTGTGGCTTCAGCACTGCCTGATGTAATGTTGAATTACAAAGATTCAAAATTATGAGGACAGTTTCAGGTTTCCACAATCATGCAGTTTAGAGGAAGCACAAAATGAAGTGCTGAACTGTAGACAAAATCGCTAAAGTTAACCTGAGGATTCCTGAAAACTCAATACTATCCAGGTCCGAAGAAACAAAAAGTCAAATTTGCATATGTACCCTTTAAAGCAATTCGGGTAATGATTTAGTGACTTTTTTGAACCACTATGTTCAAAAAAACCATACAGACATGACCTAAAGTGCACTCTCCGAGATGTCTTGTAACAGCATCACTTTAGCTTTATGTTGTTAAGATTGAAAAAATAAAATTAATCTGAAAAATGATCATCTGATTACCAGAATAATCGTGAGTTGCAGCTATAAAGATATAATTATAATTGAAAGATATTTCATCAAATTATCTTAATATTAGACGACGCCATATACATATCGCAAAAAGAGGCAATATCAATCGCAAAACAATTCATCTGACCATGGTAACTTGAGTGCTAAAGGTTCCGTTTTTGACATGTATTTTGTTTTGGTCATAATTTAGAATTTTGTTACCGGTAATTGAAAAACAAAAATGAAATGGAACAAAATTGAATAAAACCTACTGTGTGTAAATGATTTAGCAAAAATATGAAAGTTCAAAAAAACATATATAGATATATATATATATATATATATATCAAATATCTCATTTCACATTGTTCTGCGCGAGTGATTGTGCAGATTGTTGCACTGCTTGGAAATAAAAGTATATGATTTTAGTATCAGACTGCATCATTATGAAATAGAAATAACTGAAAAAGCTCTGACAACTTTCTGAAGCCACTTTACAATGCAACAAAAATGTAAATAAATGTGTTTTCATAGTGAACTTAAACCTGGCTGGAGGAAGTCGAGGACAAACATCAGTCTGCTCAGTCAACAAGAGGGCTTTCAGTTAGAAAAACATGTTCTCTTTTCTTACAACAAAACTTTATTTTAAAAAAGAAAAAATAATAATAAATGAAACAGTTGTAAAATGTTGCTGAGAGGCTTTAGCAGTCGCTTTTCCATAGCTTGATGGTTTTGTCGTTTTCTAAAGCTGCGGAGGCGATAATGTTGTCTGTGGGGTGGCAGGCCGTGGAGATGACCACATCTGCAAAGACAGCAAGTACATTTACTGAAGTTTAAATGCTCACATCTGGACAAAAAGCACAGACTACCTAAACAGGGCAGCTCCAGGTTTGGCCAAGTGAAATTTAATTTGCATTTTGTATGTCTTTTTAATGCCCCCACTGTGAAATTTAATGCCACTAATGCAGGCCAAAAGACATTTTTTCCTCATCATATTAAGGAATCCATCATATTAAATCAAATGATAATGGAGCTAGAATGAAATAAGATAAAAGTAAAAGCAGAAGGATATTGTCGGACAGTTTGAGAAATGCTGGACTGTCGTAATGACTTTAAAAAGCAAGTACATTGATGTAAAACGAAACATTTTTAAAGCATAATCTAACAAAATATGTGCATTTTGCCTTTGATCAATTTCTTAAAATGTGCTTGAGTAAACAAACATTTATGTTGGACACAAACTAAAGCTTATGTTGGAACAATCTTTAGTTTGTGTAAAATTAGAGAAAATAACTTGTGTGCTTAGAATTAAATTATGATCATTCAAGCCATTCAAGTAGGCATGTGGACATTTCTGTAACAGTGGCCGCCAATTTTGTCCTGGCCTGCTGTGACCAGATTTCCCTTAATTACTTTCAGGGTGGGTCACCACATGTGCTGTTTTCATTGCCTTACTGTGGGAATCTGCTTATTTTCAGTCAATCACATCGTCAGGACTGTAGTTTGCAGTCTTGTTGTCAATTTGTGAAAATTAAACTTAATTTTTCACTGCAGCGGCAATAGTGAAAGCGTCAACTTTAACGAGCTAAAACCTAAACGTTTTCATTCACTTTGACCGCTTCTTCTATATCTAAAACAATTAAGACTCATCACAAAAAGTAATTTTTCGTTGTTGTATTAACTGCTTTTAAGGACTGAAATTTGGCATGATCAAATGTAATACCTTTTTAATGATTCAAGACCCTAGGGCTGTCCTGTAATGGGTTGCATGCATGATTCTGCATCAAACAGGATCCAAACTTAGCGTACACTCTCTGGGCCTTTATAGAATCAAAACAAAGATCACTCCAGTGACTGGTGTGAAACAAATATATGGTACTAGATTAGCACAATTTGGGTTTAGATATTAAAGCCTATTGTAGAAAAAGCTTGAATCTTCAACTGAACAGCGTTGGTTGAGTAGAGGTAGACGTTTTGCTTCTTTGCTTTTTCTTTGGGTCTCAGTCATGAATGATACAACTAGTAGAGAAATCTTGTCTACATAGAAACTCACCCCCGAATCACCTTTTTTGCTGATAAACTTTATAAAGCCTTGTCTCCATGTCCTAGTCATTATTTTGACATTTAAGTGCATAGTTATTTAAAAAGTTTGCCGAAACCCGTCTTTTTAAGCTCCATCTACAAATGAAAAAGAGGTACTGCATTTGAATTTCGAGCCGTCCTTCTGATTGGTTCTGGTGTCATTATTGACGTAATTCTTACGTCGCAGCAGAATTACGTACGGCTGTCAGGCATTAACCACCCCCCTCCTCCTCCCCTCGCAAGCCCAACGGTCCTCCAGGCGACGCTCACTTGAAGCGCAATTTTCAAATGTTTGTGAGGGACAGAGAAAGCTAATGGCAGGGGGGTGAGTTGTTCTTTAAAATAGAGCCAGACTCCTCCTAGAGGAGGAGTCAGGCTACAGCCATTGATTGAAATCATCCAAGTAAAACAGTTTTCTATCATTCAAAATAAGGGCTGCTTGTTGATATTAAGCAGTCTGCAGGCTACAGTTTGTTTCTTTCCATGTTAGTTTCACATTGCATTTTTCTAAAATAGAGATGGGACAATAACTAATACTATCGTTAATAAAAAGTGGCACAATTAATTGGGTCAATGTAAATAACTCTCATTATAAATCAAATTATAATGGAGATAAAGTGAAAATAAGATTAATAAAAGCAAAATATAAGTTGGTTTGATTAATGCATTTTAAACATTTTTATAAACTGCACAAGAATGTCATAATGATTTAAAAAAAATAGTGCATCATTTCAAAAGCTAAACATTATAAACAATATGTGCATTTTGTCTTCGATCAATTTCTTAATTAATTTTAAGCAGGTTTGGACAGTCTTGAAATTGGAGAAAATTAAATAAAAAAACAAAAACTAAAAAAAACATTTGAAATGAGGCCAATAAGTCAAAGGCAAAACAAATCTACACGAAATCAGCACAAACGCTGATCCTTCTTTTATCTAAAAAATATAAGTATCTCATCTAAAAAAAAAAATGCATTTGTTGTTATTTGGCATGATACCTTTTTAATGATTTTAGACAGTAGTTCACCCTACAGAGCATTAAGGAGCCTTTTGGTAATCCTTTCATGGGAAGGCCGCCTCATCAAAAGGCTGAAAAACACTGCTCTGACCTGTGTGTCCCTGGAGTTTCTGCACGATCTCCTTGGTTTGCAGGTTCCAGATGTAAACCATATTGTCCTCGGAGCCGGACACAATCCACTGAAGAGTTCAACAGACAATTCAAGAGTTCAATACAGACAAAAAAGACCGAAGTAAATTCAGGACTGAGCAGTTACCTTCCCACCGGTGACAGAGAAATTTGCGAATATGCAGTACTTCTCATTCTTGTGGCCCGTGTATGTTTTTAAGCACTAGAGGGGGAAAAAGGCCGTAGAATTTTTAATCAAACAATGAAAGAAAAACTGCAATATTTATTAACTCTTGCCAATATGGCCACTGCTATTACAATTTAAATTGCACTTTAATTTTCATGGAAAACTCAATGTGCTAAACCATTTAACAGTATACTACACATTTAACACACTGGAACAAATGGAGAGCTCCATCTTGTGATTATCCACTCCGCTCAAGAACTCTTGTAAACCAAGAGGAGACCCCATTTACAGTAGTGTTCAAAATAATAGTCTTCCAATGTGACTATAATAATCCAGTTTTTTAGTATATTTCATTGTTAAAAGGCAAACAAGTTACCAGTAGGTGCAGTAGATTCCTCAGAAAACCAACAAGACCCAGCATTCATGATATGCATGCTCTTAAGGTGCAATTCGTTAAAAGGGGTGTGTTAAAAACAATAAACATCCAAAGTGCAGATCCTGAGCTAGGTTCTCTTAAAGACAATCTACTTGAATTACTCGCATTACATATTTTTTTAT
>JAADKR020000001.1:16097904-16109685 GCA_011763505.2 Lythrypnus dalli
AACCAACAAGACCCAGCATTCATGATATGCATGCTCTTAAGGTGCAATTCGTTAAAAGGGGTGTGTTAAAAACAATAGCAGTGTCTGCCATTGACTGTACAAGCTAAAAATTATTTCAAACAAACCTTTTTGTTTCTAGGATTTAGCAATCCTGTGAATCACTAAACTAATATTTAGTTGTATGACCACAGCGTGGCATGGAGTCAACCAACTATGGCACTTTTCAGCCGATATTCCACTCCAATATTCTATAACAACATTCCACTACTCATTTACATTTCCTGGTTTTGCTTCATTCATGTTTTTTTTTCCCCCACACACACATGAAGGCGGAGGGGTGTCTCAATTCAAAGGGTTAGATATACCCCTCCGCCTCATAAAGGGGAGGTGGAGGGGTACAAAAGAGAATGAGACAGCCAAAAACGTTCCTATTCCTATCCTATTTCTCCTCTGCAACTGCAACCAATTACACACACGCTGCAGAAGTAAGAGCGAGAGGAGAATGAGCTCGACTTGAGACTTGTATGCGAGATTGCCATGAAGATGCGGGAGATGGAATGGATATTATTAGCCTAAACTATTTCTTCATTGTTGTTTTCTATGTAGTGTTGTTGTTAGTGCCACATTAAGGAAGGCTTGTTAGCTGCTTCAACTTGTCAAAGTTCATCCAAAGTGCAGATCCTGAGCTAGGTTCTCTTAAAGACAATCTACTTGAATTACTCGCATTACATATTTTTTTATCAACTGCCTGTTCCTGAAGCCACCACAGTGTTTATACTGCTCTGAGTGAAGCTAAATGGAGCATTCGCTGCGATCTCCATCGGCCCCCGTTAGTAACTCCTGTCAAAATCAGTTGTAGTCCTTATGCAAATTATATTGCGCCTGAAACCGTATAAAAAAAAATCTTCCCCGGTGTCAAAAAGATGTACCGGTATAACCGGTAACAATATGATATAGCCCAGACCTAATACTAATGTTCCTTTTCAGTGGAATTTAAATTAAAAAATGACAGAAGGCTTTCCTTGTGTCGTTAGGACTCGCAGTGTCTGATTTTTAACTTTTACTCAAGGAAAACTTGATTTATTTTACATTACAGTTTAGCTAAAAGGTCGGTCACAAGATGGCTGCCAGTCGATGTATTATCTTTGGAAAGGTAGAGGTAAAATAAACCTCTAACAAAAACAAAAATAAACAATTTCTGGATGATTTAAATGTGAAAAACTTACTTTTCCTTTGCTGTAGTCCCAGAGTTTCAGCGTGCTGCGTAAAAGATCAAGAAAAGAATAAAAATTATTTATCTTTGCGGGGACTTGCTGATAGCTTATTTCAGAGCTACAGCTCCATTTGCTATTCACACAAGGACATGACGGCTGTGGAGGCATGGTTGAACTTACTTGTCGAGTGTTGCTGCCAGGATGTATTTGCCGTTCGGAGAAAACTTTACAAATGACACCGGCGGGTTATCGTCATCTGAAAAACAAACGAGAGAGAGGTAAGGAAGTTTGTCTGCAGGCAGATAAAAACAATAATGAGTCTCACCTATGAGCGTTTTTAGACATTGTCCTGAAGCGGTGTCCCAAATACGGCTGTAAACCAAATGAAAAATGAAAAAGATTATAATGAAGAAGTCCTAAATCTATATAACTAGAGACTTTTTATACCACGCATTCATTTTTCAAGAATTCTACTTAATCTAATTTTAGTCGACAAAGTGTAGTTTGTGCCTCTGGTCCTGAAATTGCTTTAAGAACAGTGGGAAAGACGCTTTATGCGTGCGTTTCAGACAGCTCCATACTAAGCACACAGGTTTCAAATGAATTTGACTTTAAAGAAATTCAACCAAGAAAGTCCCGCTTTGATTCAGAATGTCTGTCTGGACTGGAGCATGCCTATACCAGTCAATCTCAAGTGCCACCACATAAAACATTCGACCTGTCAAGCAGCACCAGGCCTATCAAGAGTATACAGCGTTTATACAGAGATTATACAAGTTTATATACCTGCAAGAGATTCAAAGTCAAATGTACCGGTTTTTGAAGACCTCTAAAATATTTACGGCCTCATGGCAACGCACCTCAACCTGATAAACTGTTGCAAGCAAAAACAAAATAAAACTGAAGACATTAAATGCAAAGTGTATAACTGGATTCAAGATCATGTGATATGAACGGGTTCCAAAGCGTCCTATTTAACATTTTAAATCCCTAATTTTTATATAAAAACATAAAATGACAGAAAATTTGCAATGCATTATTTTCTTATCTTAATAAGTAATAGGTAATCATTACTTATCTTAATAGGTAATGAAGAGTAATGAAGTAATGAAGAGTAATAGTTTCAAATATATATATCTACATTTGCAGTGTCTCGCCTTTAGATAAATAGTTTGCATTTTAGAAAACCCTAAAATGTATCTTTAATTTAGATTCCTATCAAAAATAGTTTCAAATATAGCATCAGCAGTCAGTGGAGATTTCTTTTCCCAGTTCGAACTAGGCAGAACTGAGGCAGGATCTCTCTCTCCCGTTTTCCTTTCTGCCTATAAAAACAGTGTTCTTCTCACCAGAGGCCGTCGTAGCTGCTCGACACAATCAGGGAGCCGTCTCTGTTGAAGTGAACCTGCGGACAAACCCAAAACATTCCCACGTTTGCAATATGCGCACAAATCAAACACAATGACACCGTCCTTGCTGTCCAAACAAACTTACAGCGGACACCGGGTCCGAATGCGCTGGCAGCGTTTTCAAACATTTCCCCGTCTTCACATCCCATATCCGAACACTTTCATCGAACTGGAACAACATCGAGGAGAGTTTTTAGAAGTCACACGTGAATCAAATGTTGAGGATTGTTGTCATAAGCCTGTTTCAAAACTCACCGATCCTGACACAATGAGGTTGGACTGTGGGTTGAAATTGCAGCAGAACACGTAGTTGCTGTGACCCTTAAGAGTTTTCAAGCATTTGCCCTGGAATCATAAAAAAGGCACATTTTGTCAGCATTGTTCACAGTAAAAGTTACTTTATTTTAAAGCTGATTATAGATTTTATCTAGGAATAATGTATTGCCGATGTCACAGCTCCACATGCCCAACTCTTTGCTAATGCAGGGTTTCTACAGGTGGGAGCAAACCAATGTAATGCTTTTGTAATACCATTTTAGGGTCCAAATATCAGGAGTGTAAAGATGCATTGTGTCCCAGTGCAAAAATCTCACAATATGCATGGTGGCAAAGTCACGGTGCAAGTTTTAGTGTATATTTTATAAGCTCTGTCTCGTGTGTTATGCATGTGTGCGGATTCCCAAACAAAGCACGTGTGTGTCATCAACGCAAAACAGAAGGCTGTAGACGCTCAGAGCTGCTGAGTTACAGTAGTGTTCAAAATGATAGCAGTCCAATGTGACTGACCAGATTAATCCAGATTTGTTGTAAATTTTTTATTGCTACATGGCAAACAAGCTACCAGTAGGCACAGCACAGTAAGACCCAGCATTCATAATAGGCACGCTCTTACGGCGGTCCAATTAGGCAGTTAGTTGCAAGAAGTGTGTAAATAAAAACAATTAAAATAAAAAAAGCAGTGTGGCATTCAATCAGTGAGGTCATCAATTTTGTGAATAAAAAGGTGTGAATTAGGTTGTCCCTATTTCAGGATGAAGCCAGCACTTTTAACATGCATTTTTCTTTGAAAGCCCGAGGAAAATGGGTTGTTCAAGAACTTATGAGGTGCAAACAATTATAAGCTGTTAAGCAAAAATTAGCTGAAAGGTGCCACATAGGGCTGCCATGAGTGACATTGCACTGAAAAAATCCTCTAAAAACATCAACTTATGTGACCCAAACTGCACTCATAAAACACAAAATCACAGGGACTTACACTGTAACCACTATTAATACATCGAATACATAGAAATACAAGTAAACTGTGCTTTGATGTGCGAGTACTCCTCGCAGAGCGTCTCTCAATGTTTAATTTCACAAAACCATTTTATAGAAAAATAACTAAAATGCCTAACCTGTTTGTAAAACATTGTATATTTGTAACAACTATGAAATATTAGGCTTCTGTAAGACAGTAGTGCCATAGGCTTATAGGGGGAAGCAGGCTAAATTGAGACCATCTGAACTGATGCAAAAAGTGCTGCTTTTAGTTGATTGTAGTCGACTAATTAGTTGACTGAACGACTAAAATGAGTCAGCCCTACATTGATTAATTTAATGCTTTGTAACAATTTATTTACAGTTTGTTGACCCTTGACTTGCACAAACTCTCACCGAGTTGACGTCCCAGATTTTCAGAGTTTTGTCGTCAGACGCCGATACCAGCAGGTTGGAGTCAGACGACCACGCAACATCTGAAATGCCCTGCACAAAACAAGTTCACACATCATCTCCGCTCGTGTTAAAGCTCCGACAGAACAAGTACACAAAGTAAGTAAAGTATGACATACTTTACTTTGTGCACAGTGATCAGGGCAGTTGCCCTTACAATGAAATTTAATGCGGGCCAAAGGATTTACTGACAATGTAAATAAATATATTAAATCAAATAATGATATAAAGTGAAAATTAGATTAGTAAAAGCAAAAGGATATAGTTGGATAATTTGTGGAATGTTTTTTTAAAAAAATTACAAACTGTACTAGACTGTCGTAATGATTTTAAAAAGCAGGTGCATCAATTTAAAAACTAAACTATTTTAATTCTGACACAAATATATGCATATTGTCTTTGATCAATTCCTTAAAAAGTACTTGAATAAACACAATTTATGTTGATTTTGAATGGGCTTGGGTGGTTTTTAAATTGGAACAAGCTTCAAAAAACATTTAAAATGAAACAAAAAAGTCAAAGGCAAAACAAATCGTTCTTGTTCCCTGGACAAATCTACAAAACATCAGAAAATCTTGATAATTCACGTTGTTCAAGTCCCTTTATCAAATAAATTAAGACTCATCACAAACAAGCAATGCTTTTTTTGTTATATTTAATGCTTTAAATGCCTTAAATGGTGCCTTTGATCATGCCTTGCATGACAAAATGTAATACCTTTAAAATGATTTAAGACCCTGGGTCTGCCCTCTAAAGCTTGAACAGAACAATTGCCTAACATTTTACAGGGTTCATGTACAAAAACATTCATCTTAAAAATTGCCTAAATTTGTACCAAATTTAGGCAAAGGCTAATTTCCATCTGCATTCCCTGGGCAGGGATTTACCACGTCACACTTTGCCTTGTGCACAATGATACGCGAGTGAACTCACCAGCTTGTGTCCGGATATGGTTTTCTCGAACTTGCCATCGTAGGCTCCCCAGATTTTTATGAGCTTGTCAGCCGCTACACGACAAATAAACATGACTTTGTTACGGTCTGGGTGACGGAAAATCTGTCCGATACATTTCCATGGGGTACTCACACGAGCTGGCGAGCCACTCTCCACTTGGGCTGAACTTGACGGAGGAGACGGCCTTCGTGTGACCTGCTAATGTGAACTTTAGGCTGTAGTTGGGCTTTGCAGGAGCAGACTGCACACACAAAAACAAAATAAGAATTAGTGGGGGAAGATTTCCAGCATGTGAAAAAAAGGTGCGAAAATTCAATAAAATAAAAAAAAAGCTTGAGGAGAGGAAGTGGGCTGAATTGATTAACTCATTGAGTGCCAGCCGTTTCAGTGAATTTTAACTCATCTTTCAAGACCCACAGAATATTGTGTACTGTGACTATGAAAAAGCTTTAACCACCAAAAGAAAGACCAGACTCTCCTCCTCCCATTTTGTCTCTACCCTTTTCTGTTCATGAGTAAATGGCTGTAGAACATAGGGCGGTTTCACCAGAAGTGCCCGTTTCTGAAAAAGAGCTTTTTGTGAAAAAGAGCCTTTTGTGAATTTCAACCAAATAGTGACTTTGATGCTAATATTTTTTGCTTTAGTGACACCTAAACATTGGTTTCCTTCATTTATAACAATAAAAACCACACTGAGAAATGAGCTTTTGATGCCATAATAAAGATTTATTTGAAACATTCATAAACTTTTAAACTCTCAGAGAAGCGGACCGTTTGTGTCGTGCTCCGACTCCGCGTGGAGCGCAGTCCACATCTCCCTCCATATCTGAACCGCAAAAAGCTCTCAATGAGCAACCCGGGACAAGCAATCTCCAGCACCATCACCACTGCCACTACCACGCCCGGGACTCTGCCTTGCCGTCTTCTGCCAAGCAATGCTCTGTTCGAGCGTAAGCTGCTTGAGCGCGTAACTATCTGCCTTCCTCGTCACTATCTGCAACGTCTTCTTCTCGTGATTATATGATGATCGCTCATCCACAGAGCACACTACTGCCATCAACATGTCATCAGACCCATAGTACACCATGTATTGGCCTGATATTCACAGACAAGGTGCGCCAGACAGTCCCACTCGACAGAACCAGGGCTCAGACATTAAAGACTTCCCATCTGCAGACAAGGTTTTTTCCGGAGGAACAGACCGGTGAAAACATCGCAGATGAGTTGAAGGAGTTTCTCCAGGAGTCAGATGAAAAGAAACAAGTGTGTCCTGACAGTGGATATAATTTTGTAAAAGCGGCTGAACAACTGGAAAAGATTTTAACTTTGGACACTCTATATAGTATCATTGGTAAGTGCACTTCTTTGTTGTGAACCTAAGTGCATTTGTCACAGTTATCCTATTTAATGGTCATGTATTTGTATTCAAATCAAACAAAAACATTGTATCTAATTATATGGGTCAAGATGTATACATTATTAGTGCAAGGCTCTGTTGAATTTATGTATTATATTGTCATGTTGTGATATGTGCTAAAGTCCATTTCACCAAACCAGACAGCTAATTATTATTTTTTTTTTTTTTTAAACAACTAAAGCACAACGCTCACGTTGTGCAGCTGTCTATAATGAGTCTTACCTTGCTTTGAGTGGCAGATGCTGAAGGTACAACTGGAGGTTTCGTATCTGTCTCTGGTTTCTTATCTTCTGTCGACATGATGAGGGCCAATCATATACTCTTCACTCACAACTTCAAATTGATGACCTTTAAAAATATATAAATAAACAAGATTACTTTTCAGTGTTTACAAATCTGTTAAACAAATGTCAACACCACAAAGGCAGCAGGCTTTTAAAAGAACATTAAGTCTGGAGCAGTTTAATTTAAACTAAATTATGTTGATAATGTTACATGTCACATGTGAGCTGACATAGAAGATTACTTTTTGTGGATTAGAACAGCAGTCACGTTTTGCATTACATTTATTTCATACAAACTGATCATATTCAGGGCAATTCCAAGTTTGTCCAAGTGAAATTTAAGACTTTTTAATCATTTTTTACTACCCTCATTTAATTCCACTACTGTTATTTTACTGACAAAGTAAATAAACAAAATATTAAATCAAATGATAAGAGATAAAATAAGATCATTGTAAAAAATAAGATTAGTAAAAGCAAAAACATACAGTTGGACAGTTTTAGGAACGTATTTGAATGATGAAATAGCAAGTACCTCTATTTAAAAACTAAACATTTTAAAGCATTTTCTGACAAAAATATGTGCATTTTGTCTTTGATTCGATTCTTTAAAAAGTACTTGAATAAACACTAGGTTGATTTTGAGCAAGTTTGGACAGTCTTGAAATTGGCTTCAGTTTGTTTAAAATGAGAGAAAGTAACGTGTGTCCTTATATCAAAGACAAAAAACAAAAACTATATTTGAAATGAGACAAGTCAAAGGCAAAACAAATCGTATATGCTCCACGCACAAATCTACGTAAAATCAGCACACATTTTGATCATCCAAGTCTTTCTAGCAAATAAAAATAAGACTCATCGTATATATTATATGCTTTTAAGGTCTTAAGGTAGGCATAATCAACTTTTTATTGATTTAAGACGGGGGGTGGGGGGGGGGTTCTCTGGATGTAGGAGCCTCCACGCAAAAAATAACAAAAAGCTATCTTCACACGCAGCGTTTTCCCACAAATCGATACACATTTGATTGAACGGTCTTTTTCCAATAACATTCTATTGTTTTGACCTTGAGTAGAACGACACTGATTGCAGATATGAATGATTGTTTTGTTATCTGGGGGAAACGGCATGCTAACTGACCCACCAGCTAACAGCTATGCTAGGACGCTGTTGACAAACGAGTGCAGCAGGCCTGCATTGTAACCATCTAGTGTCGGCGAGAGAACCGAACTCACCTGAATATGGCGTGATTTACGGCCACATCGACCGTCCTTCGACTAAATTCCCAACTGAAAATTCGTGTTCAATTTTAATTAACCATAGACACAGTGTTAATCGCACAAAACGACGGCCGGAGAGGTTTGCTCACACAGAGGAAGGCGAGGCGGGGAATGTGCTGCAGCGCTGCTGCTCTGAGCATGCGCAACACTCCGATGCATGAAGGGCACCGATGAGGGACAAAACTGATCAAGCGCGTGGGTGACGTTGTTCTCCCCCTGTCATCGCCCAATTCGTCCGTTGGTCCGATCCGCGTGTAAATTTGATCTGCGCATGTTTCGATGTCCTCAAGCGCGCTCTTCTCCGTTACTACGGAAACACACGTAGGGACAAACTTTATTGATTGACTGTGATTCCACAGTCAACCAATAAAGGATATAGAATGATGTTTGATGTTTTTAGAGGATTTTTTCAGTGCAATGTCACACCACCTTTGATCCTCATGGCATTTTTGGGCAGCCCTATGTGGCATCTTTCAGCTATTTTTTGCTTAACAGCTTATAATTGTCCAGGGAGCCGCGGGTTGCCCACCCCCGGGCCAGGTGCAGTCAAAGATACGGGGAAAAGTATGTTTTTTTTATCAGAGCAGTACGCAAAAACCATGAGACTTATCCAAAAAACTGGCTGATTGTTGTAGCCCCATGTCTCTAGGTGGTATTGGCCAAGTATGAGCTCACTCTGCCTAAAAACCTAGGACTAGTTTGTTAAAACATCCAGAGAGTAAAATTGTCTCTGGGATTTCATTCCAAAATGGCCAACTTCCTGTGCGTAATGATATTTTAGGATGGTCTCCATGTGCTCTATCACTGTGGCCCATCTAAATTGGCCTGGCCAAAAAAGCTTGTTTTCAAATGCATAGGGGTCAACTTCCAGGGGGCGCTGACGACCCATTCTGTGTGTGGTGTGAGCATGTCGCCCACTCATGCAATTTTCACAGAGCCTGATCACTGTGCCAATTTCTGCGTGTATTTGGCCATGGGGAAGCCTCCAAAAACGCAATCCCAGAGGCAGAAGAATAATAATAATTAAAGCCACTCGCGGCATTAAAGTCCCTCCTTTTTGACCGCCCTTATGTCATGCTCCCCCAGTGGCCCAATCACCAAATGCCACTATTGACAGGGCTAATATCCGTCTGCAAAACTGTTTATATAGCCCCATATAGTTCACACCTTTCAGCAGGTGGCGCTATAGCCTGGGTCATCACTGTGGCCATGTGAATTGGCTAATCTGGTGTATGAGTGATGTATTTTCCTACTAAATCGGACAGAGCATGTGTGAATTATAAAGAATATGCTATTGCTGATACATTTGCCAAGGCCACACCCAAATCTTACAAAATATGGCTGACTTCCTGTCCATATTAATATGATTTTTTTACTTTTCATGCCAAGCGAAATCTGTGTACGTTGACATTTTTGTGGTTGGTTAGGCCCAACGTAACCTGCCTCTTTGAGGGGGCGCTGCCAGCACCATCTCCAGGCAGAGGAGCAGCTTCAGTGACAGGCTGCGATCACTGTACTGTTCCACTGACAAACTGAAGAGGCCACTCCTCCCCCAGGCATTGAGGCTTTACAACTCCACCCAGGGGGTCGAAAGTGAGCTGTTATGTAATGTAATGGGAAGGGGATGTGAATGCTACATTTTTGCTGCTACTATCTATCTATCTATCTATCTATCTCTCTATCTATCTATCTATCTATCTATCTATCTATCTATCTATCTATCTATCTATCTATCTCAGAGATGACCATTCTGTGGAGGACCTGTTCAGCAGCTGTTCAGAGGCCTTCAGCTGCAGGGCTGTCCTGTCTTCAATGAATTTTAGGTGAAAACGTCTGTTGTTTAAGCACCAAAAAAGATAAATGTATGAGTGCTGGTGTGAGAGTTACCACTCTGTGAGCAGCACTGCTGTAGGCTTTGCTTGCTTTGTGTTTCTCTGTAGTGAAGCAGTGTAAACCTCAGTGTGAGCATTTAACCTCTTATAACTCATCTATGATGAAAATGATAAACGGTGTCATCATGTAGGGTAAACAGGTTTTTAAAAGCAAACTTGACAGTCCAATGTGCAACCTAAATTCCAGAAAATCAATTAAAAAAACTTCGGCTGAAGGTGTCATGTCTCATCCCAGAATTGCCATCACTGGCTAAGTGCCGTGCTAAAGTGAGTTCCCAGTACACTCCTGACTATTAAAAATAAAACAGCGAGACCGCAGAAGGTGAAGTGCAATATGGCGAGGGTCCACTGTATTCATTTATTTTTACTATGAAAATTTGGACCTGTTTCTGTACAATGGAGTGCCCGATTTTTCCTCTTGTCTTTGTATTGTTTTATTCTAATTTTGCTGTTTGATTAGACCAGAATGCACTTTGGTCACCTCTGAGTGGCTTTAGAAATAAAAGGTGATAGATTAATTAAAAATAAATAAATAAATTGAAAAACGCTGTAGGTGTTTACCAGTGCTTGAGGTCAGCTGCATTAGAGTCAGGAGATGAAAGCTACAGCTCTGTGGATGCTCCAGAGAGCAGCTCCTCATGTTACAGACTTCAGACAGGAGGCCATCTGAATATGCAGATATGACCACTAAAAACACAGCTCTGGGCACCAGGAGTCACACGCTTATGCCTATTCTCCTGTACAAAATGATTTTCTCAAGATTTGATGAATGTTATATTTCAAAAAAAGGTTTCCATTTCTTCATATCTTGAAAAGATTCTGTGATTTTTTTTTTATATATGAACAATGAACTCTCGGTTGGAGTAATACCCTGACATTGCATCAGTATAAAAATGCTTATTGTTAATGGTTGATTTTATTGTTTCTTTTAAAACACTGATAGTATATACTGATCATTCATGAGGCAAATGTGTTGGCTATTTTACATTCTTACTTTGTAGACGCATGTCAAAATATTGCAGTGTTTCATTGCACAGATTTCATTTTGATCTCTTTATAAAGACTAATGACAAAACAGGCTGAGAAGGCTTTGAAATTGCCTATATTCTTTTACAAACCCGCATCCAAGTTACAGATTTACCACCCAATTATTTCCAATATTTTTAATAGCCTGGGATTATGGCTATTGTGAAGATTTGTGCTTCTATTATATTTTGAAATATGTTAGCCATAGCATGTTACTAGAATATTTAAAGTTCGAAAAATAACTTAATTAGAAAACTACAATGAAATTAAATAAAGTTATTCAAGTAGTTTCACTGCAGATTGTGGAATACATTATGCGTTCTCATGCAGACTTGTGCTCTCGTGGACTCGTGAAACGTCATCACAGCCGGACAAAGTACTCCATCTATCCATTTTCTTCCACTTCATCTGGGGCCAGGTTGAGGAGGCAACGATCTGTATGCATATGTATATATTAGGCCAGGGCCGTTAACGGCGTTAACGCATTGCGCTAATATAAAATTATTATCGGGCGTTATTAAAAATACCGCCGTTAATCTATTTTTAAAGTGTGTCTAAAGTTTGGGAGCGTCTGGTCACTTTTACGTTGATATAC
>JAADKR020000001.1:16131893-16144510 GCA_011763505.2 Lythrypnus dalli
TCAACAGTTCTAAAACAATCCATAGTGTTAGAAGAGACTGGTTCTAGAACTAGATTTCTCTCGGGGCTAATAGTGGGAAGCATTTCATTAATTTTGTCTCTGATGGTTAAGATTTTATTATTAAAGAATGTAAGAAAGTCCTCACAGCTGAGAGTCACTGGGATCGAGGGGTATAACGTATCATGGCTGTTAGTTAAACGAGCTACTGTGTTAAACAGAAACCTTGGGTTGTCTTTGTTCGTTTCTATTAAACAAGAATAGTAATCTGTTTTGGCTTTACACAAGGCATGCTTGTAGGAAAGTAAACTGCATTTCTAATTTGCCAGAGTTTGCACAGTGCTACAACTGTGCCATAACCGCTCTAATTTACGAGTCTTTCGTTTCATCATTAAACAATGGAGCAACATGTCTTGGTCTAACAAGCTTCTGTTTAAGTGGAGCTACCTCATCGAGAGGGATTTTTAGTGAGTGCATAGCACTATCAACAAACTGATCACTGTTATTAGAGCTTATAGGTGATTTACTATTTGTACAGTCACATGGCAGTAAACGCTGATTGGATCATTTCTTTATACCTCAACACTGATTTTTTCAGATAGTGTCCGTTTCATAAGAATTTTCTCCTTAGGGAGGGTATAGTCTTCAAGTAGAAACTTAAAAGTGATCAAATAATGGTCTGAGAGAAGGGGGTTCTGAGGAAGAACATTTAAATCTAAAATATCTAACCCATAGGATAAAACAAAATTCAGGGTGTGCTTGTGGTAATGAGTAGGTTTGTTCATATTTTGAGTAAAACCAACCCCATCGAGTAAGGCATTGAATGCATTGCTGAGACAATCACTGATATTTTCGACATGAATATTAAAATCATCAACTATCACAATTTTATTCCATTCTAGCACTGTTAAAAAGTCAGAATAAGAGCCAGGAGGCCAAATAAACAGTAACAACTGCTTTTTGAATTCTCCAATCTTTTGACGTGACTAAAACATTGGAAATTCTTCAAAAAGGACATCTGCGTTTTTTCCAACAAACCCAACAACATCCTGATCTTAGCAGCCTTTTGGATCTAAGGTAAGGAGGTATTCTTGTGAAGGCCTAAGCAGCGGCTACAATCCTGTGCCCTCTGAGGGGACAACACAGCCAGCATCGGTTTGAAGCCACTGGGCCAGCTTCAGTACTTGACACAGAACCTGGACTTTAACCAGTCTACAGGCCGTCAGCTTGACCGAATCTGAACCAATCCTTGGCTAGAACTTTGCTGGATGCCGTGAGAAACTGCACACATGCACAGACTTGGCTCAGAACAGAAACTTACACTTAGACCTAACCAGGTTTAACCACCACTTACTCAAATCAGAATCTCTTGTCTGTTACTGTTATTGGATTCACATGTCAGCATTCAATGCTGTCTGTTTACTGAATCTCATCATTAAAATTCCCATAACCACTGTTGCTTTGGTAATGTGCTTATTAGTATCGGACTATGGGTCCCTGTTAATGGCTCTAGAATTATATGGTAATATTTAGCCTCTAATTGTTTGACGAATGATATGTACTATATATACAGTATATATGTATATAGCATATCATATCATCTCACCATTGAACTGGAACCCCTTTTAATATTAAAATCTTATCTAACACTTATAAGACCAACTTATTAATTAATTAATTCAGTTAATTGATTAAAGAAAATAAATATACTACATCGATTTTGGCGCCTGATGTAAGGCCATTACAAACTATCTGTTATTAATCACTGATAAGTCCAAAGCAATCTTAAAAGCTGAATCCAATCAAAAGTTGTCGAAAAAGAAAAAGGAGTCTATTGAAAAACAATTTTGCACAAGTTTCCTTCCCAACCAACATGCTACCACTTAGGTTGCAAAGGTCTGCTCTTTATTCTTTGTTCTCGTGACTAGTCTGTGTTGTGCTATTAAATAGGCAAATTTGTCAAAGGCCTTGAAGCAGCTTGATAGCTGCGAAGTCTCCAATATTTAAAATATTATCTATATTTTTGCAGAAACAATAATTTGCTGCGAGTTCAAGAAATTATCTTTCTCTGCTTAGTGCTAAAAACTATTCCCCCCAGCCTTAGGTGTGAAACTAGCAGCACTTTTCCCAAAAGTTGAGAGCCCCCACAGCTCTGGTCGGGGAGATGCTCCACGTGCACGGAAAGCTTCGGCGCCATCTTTGTTTTTCTGGAGAAAACACTAAGCTCTGCCTACCCCTCATGCATCTGAATTCACTCCGCGCAGAGGGCATCAAACAGAGATCGGAGCCCTATGCCTCTACCTCGATCAAAAAAAGAATTCGGGCATAACTCGGTCTCTCGTCAATGCGCTAAAAAAGAGGCGGGAGGGTAAGGGGGAGGGCCAAGGGAATGATAAATGAGAGAAAGTGTGATTATTGAAGTCAAATCAAATTAATGAGTTGAAATCGATATCAGAATGAATCGTCAATCAATGTGAATAACGTGAATAATAATGTGATTATGGCTGTCCAGCAGTCATTTCAGTCAGTTAACATTGGTCAAAAAGGTCACAAAATTTAACTAAATAAAGGTTAGGGTTAGGGTTAGGGTTAGGTTGGCTTTAAAATTGTGAATATTTCAGTGATTTACACATTTTTTTAAATTGTCAATTGAGGATAAAGGCTTGTATTGTGGCCATCAAAACAACTATAAAGTTAGACCTAATCGAAAGAAGACAGGTTGAAGGTAAGTTAGTCTTGACAGGAAAAGAACAGAGCGTCCAAAGCACTATAAGACAATGACGTTTTCTTTGTTTTCAATATACATCAGCTAACTAAGACACAACTGAATGTGTTTGTAGTTTAACTGTTTTAGTTGTATTGTCAAAGCTACTCAAGTAAAGCTTGTTTACTTGGAGGAAAAGGGTTGAGTCTAAACTCACTTAAAAAAAGGATTAACTTCTTCTGCCTGTAGCTCCACCTGTACGGTTGGGGGCAGAGTCAGTGCAGCCGTATATGGGCAGGCATTAAATGATATATGGTCACATTTTATATAGCGCCTTTCTACCTGCTTTAGGCACTCAAAACGCTTTTACAAGGAACCAGTCACCAACGCAAGGAGGGTGAAGTGTCTTGCCCCAGGACACAGCGACAATGTGCAGAACTGTGCGGAACTCTATTAAGCAAAAGAAGCATTGTCTAATACCAAGAGACAAAATGCTGAGCTTGTAACGCAAATTGCATCTCTCCAGGAGAGCAATGCAAAAGCTCTTAAACAACAGGAAAACAATCAGTCTGCACTCACTACATCAAGAGGTGAGACTAATGCTCTCAGAACAAGAACTGAATTTTACATATTCAGAGCTTCACAAAACTAGCATAACCCTCTCTGAATGAGAAGAGGAGCTAGTCACAACTCGAGCTGAGCTAAACAAGACTGCTCAAACGCTTAACATGCGTGAGCATGCACTTGATCAAGCCACTCTGATCATAGGAGACTTAAAATATGACATTTTAACTGTCAAAGAACGCGAAGAGCAAGACAAAAGAAGATTAACTAATTTTCTGAGCCAGCTTACAGCAGCTCAAACTGAGATAGACCACATGACGCTACAAAGAACCTCAAAAGATTTCTCTCCTCCACCTGCTTCAACAATGACCACTGCACCAGCAGCGGTTGGACAAGCTTGTCTGCACATCCATTAATGATTTCTAACAAGGATTTGCTATCTCCTAAATGTGCTTGATGGATTAACAACTGCTGGAAACATGTGGTTTGTTCATCATTTACTATGTTTGATGGCTAATGCTACGTAGATCTAGGAACATTATCTTGAGCAGCCAAACATGAAAACTGAAAACATTCCCAGACCAGCTGTCTTGCTAACTGTCCACATATTATTTTCAAAATAATACCAGTTCATTAATCTAAATTAGTATATTTTTCATTGCTACAAAGCAAACAAGTTACCAGTAGGTGCAGTAGATTCTCAGGAAACCAACAAGACCCAGCATTTGTGATATGCACCCTAAGGATGTGCAATTGATCAAATGATTTAGTGATCCTGTGAATCACAGAATGAATATGTAGTTGTATGACCACAATTTTTCAAGTCAATCAACTTGTGGCACCTTTCAGCTATTATTCCTCTCCAATATTCTTTACTAACATTCCACAATTCATTTACATTTCCTGGAACAGCATTTTTGATGTCACCCCACAAGTTCTCGATTGCATTAAGGTCCGAGGATTGGGCTGGCCACTACATAACATCAATGTTCTTGTTTTGGAACCTAGAATTTGCTCATTTACTCGTGAGTTTGGGGTCATCTTCTTGTTGAAACACCCATTTCAAGGACATGTCCTCTTCAGCATCAGGCAGCATGAGCTTTTTATGTGTTTTGACATTTGCAAACTGATCCATAATCCATGATTTTTAATTAAAAAAAGGCCTAGCAGCACAGAAGGAGAAACATGCCCATATCATGATGCTTGCACCATCATGCTTCACTGTCTTCACTGTGGACTGTGGCTTGAGTTTGGTGGTCGTCTCACAAACTGTCAACAGCGCTTGGACCCAAAAAGAACAATTGTATGCTCATCCACAAAATGTTCCTCCATTTCTCTTTAGGCCAGTTGTGTTCTTTGGCAATTTGTAACCTCTGCTGAGCCTTTGCCATTCTGGTTATGCTTTGTTTTGATGGTTGTTTTTTGTTTTCTGCCACGTGTCTCTGGTTTGGCTCTCATTGGAGATCATTTTAGCTGAACAGCATATAATTGTTTGCGCCTCATTATAAGTTCTTTCCTTTTTAATTATTTTTTTAATCAAAGTATGCTGTTCTTGAACGACCCATTTTCCTCAGGCTTTCAATGATCAGAACCTAATTCACACCTGTTTATTCACAAAATTGATGGCCTCCCAGATTGAATGCCGCACTGCTATTCTTGTTAACACGCTCTTTTCAAGTATTTATCCAATTGCACAGCCTTGAGAGCGTGCATATCACAAATGCTGGACCTTGCTGTTTTTCTGAGAATCTCCTGCACTGACTGATAACTTGTTTGCTGTGTAGCAATAAAAATATACTAAAAATCTGGATTAATCTGGTTAGTCACATCTTTTTTTGTACTACCTAAAGGCCTGGCATGTAATCACAGCGTTTCAAGTGTATTGAGTAAATTCATGTGGATAGTCACCTTTATTAAATCAACTCCATCGTTATGAACTAAGTTTTTAATAATTTTTTATTGTTTACACTGTTTATATATTTTTTTATATAATTAAGGAAGTAAACAAAATCCATATCCGACATTAATATGTATGTAATCAAAATATGGTAATTTCTTTTCATGGAATCTCCACAGGCGAAGTGTTCTCTGACTAAAGAGCACTCTTTAACACTCTTACCTCAAGATCTCCACTTTAGTAGCACTTACAGGCTTTAAACTTTTCAGTCTTGTTAAGTATTTTTTAAAGATTTTCTCAGAGGGATTTGTTCATATCAAATTTGTGCCTGATTCATTGAATCTTAAAAATAACAGCCTTATTAAAAAACTCAACAAGTCAAAATCTTTGTACAGAACAGTACAGGTTTTCTCATATTTATGTCTGTAATCTACAGCGACAGTTACAAATTGATATCTATATATTTCCCTATTCACCTGCAGTGTTTCGCTTTAAGTAAAGAAAAAATATTCAACACAGAATAGGAATGTATTGAAAGAGTATATTTGTTTTTTATTTACTTTCTGCTTTAAACTTTATTTCTTTGCAGCTCTGCATTTGCACAACATGAATTCTGTACATGCATATAAATATTTCCCGCGCCTAAACTCTTTCACTTGTGATGACATTCACTTCTAATTTGTGTTTGGCAGGGGAGGATGATGCAAACGCAAAAGAGTGGTTTCTTTCCCAGCTCCTGTGTAAAACCCTGTTTGGACCCTAAGGTACTGCAGCATGCACATTCAGCATTCCACGCGTGTATACAGACACTTGCACACTACAGAGGCTTGTGTGCTCACTTTGCTGCTGTCATTAACCTGTAGTATCTGTGGCAGCCATTCCAGTCCCTTTTGAGTCGGCCGTCTTCGCGGGATGGAGAATACTATGGCTGTCCCTGGTAAGGCTTCAGATCAGCTTAAGATTTAAAGGGGACATTTCATAGGTGAGAGCAGTGGTCAATGTTGAGATTTGTACCTAGTTTTCTCCTTAACATCCCAGCTTTCGTGCCAGAGTAAAAAAAAAATTCTCCCTTTGCAGTGTGTATTTGATAGTTTTGTCGGCGAGTGCACTACAGAAAACCAGGAAGTGGCGCCAACAGCTGTACTTTCTCGCCTTCTCCCTTGTGGTTCCCTTCGCCAATAGTGACATGGTTTGCAGCCACGTGTCGTACGTCAGACAAAAGACATGAATATGTAATCTAAATTATGATGATGTCCTCTCAGAGCATTTCTGAAACGAACAGGCAGGCAGCAGGTACGAGGCATGCACAGATGCTTCAAAGTTTAACGCCTGTTTTCTCAAAATGAGGTTTTCATTGCACTCTGCCATCATCTTCATTTTGGTAGCTCCTACAAACTCAAAACCTTCCAGTCTTGGTCTTAACTATATTCCAAGGGTATGATCAGAGGATTTTTTTTTTTTTTTTTTAATGTTGTTTAAATGTTTTTTGAATGTATTTTTTCACTAATACCTAGCCTATTAAAAAACTAAATAAGATATCCAAAATTCCACAAAATTCCACAATTACGGCACTTTTTACATAGTAAATGCCTATATTTGTATAAAAACATAAAATTACTGAAAACTTGCAATACATTTTTTATGTCAACACTGCACAGAAAAAAGTCAAATTGATACCTCTATTTTTTTTCTCTCTGTTCACCTGCAGTGTATCGCCTTAAATGCACATTGATCCATAATTAGTTCTCATTTTGTTAGCAGTAACGTCTTTTTGACGCTTATTCTTCACATAGGTTTGCCGGGAACATGGAGAGACAGCAGGCGGACAACCTCCTCAAGTCCCACTGCAGTGGTACCTACCTGATCCGTGAGAGGACAGCAGAGTCCGAGAGATACGCCATAAGCATCAAGTAAGGAAGAGAAAAGACACAGCATAAACATCAAATAAGGAAAAGGAGAAGTAAGTCATCAGTGTTTGGTGATGTGGCTCACAGGAGACGAAATCCCCAGGCTTACCACCAGTAACTCATGTACATTCACATACAATTATCACAATGCCAAAAGACAGGACAGATTGGACACAGAGCCTAGAAGGAAAGGTGTCTCCATTCCTTTTGTGACAGGGATAGGAGGGAAAATACAGACACAACACAAAACTCCAGTATATTTCAAATTAGCCAACATTTGAGGCAAAAAATAGTCCACCCTAAAAACAAAACCCCAGCCATAAACAAAGAAATGTAGTTTACTCTATTCAGTGTCAGGATCAGTGCAGTGAGCAGTACATTGGTGAAACTGAACAACCTCTCTTTAAAAGGATGTCTCAGCATCGCAGAGAGAACAGCAGTGGCCCACAGTCAGCAGTGCATCGGCATCTGAAAGCCACTGACCGATGACAAGGAGGTGAACATTTTAGGCAAGGATAAAGGGTGGTTTGACCGTGGCATTAAGGATGCAATTTTTGTAAAAAAAAAAAAAAAAAAAAAAAAAACATTAAACCCAGTCTGAACAGAGGGGGAAGCTTATGATACACCCTTTCTCCAATCTATAGTAATTTACTGTAGCCATAAGAACAAAAGCTCTTTGTTTGAGTTAACATCAGATGACAAGTTTCAGAGTAGTTCTCCAGGCATAGATATGCTAATTTTAATGTAACAAACAACCATTTGGTCACAGATTCAATGGCAGTAGCTTGACTTGACTTGAGGCTGGCTCTCTTTTAAAGAAGATTTCTCTGCTGGCTGTATCTTTCTTGACCAAGAGCCAAGGAGGAAGCTTCTGCGAGAAGAAGCGAAATGTCCTCGACTCTATGGGCGATATCTTGATGACGCAAAACGTCAACGCAAAGCCTGAGCGCAGACACAAACGCAGTCGCTGATGGCGATCTTCAGGGCGCAGAGCAGGCGCACTCAATGGGTTGGACATGAGCGGGACGTAGGACCTGAGGGCGTCCCTGCAGAGCGGCTGTGAATAAGTGCAAAAGAGTTCTGTTCACGTTGGACTCCTGCGTCTGGTAATGGTTCAGGTCTGGGTCACTGTTATTTTCCTGTCATCTTCTTCTGCGGGCGGTACCAAATGGCTCACGGCTGATAACCAGTCAGAAGCGCTTCTCAATGTCCAGCCCCATCACCGCCCACTCATGCGGCGCAAGGCGCGATCACGAGAAGTTTTGTGCCGTGCACTTTGCGCCGTGCACCGCTGATGTTTTGTGTCGTCAAGATATCGCCCTATGATTGTCAACTGTTTTGTTAACAGTTGACAGTTGAAGATTCAAGCTTTTCCTATGATGAACACGGCCTGGACGACTGAGAGCTTACACGAACAAATTTAAGGAAAGAGCTGAAAAGACCTGTGGGAGCAAGGTGGCCTCCAAACTCAGTTACATCAATTCTGTCAGAAGATAAGAGCCAAAATTCCTTTCAACTACCGCGAGAAGGTTGTGGAAGGCTATTCCAAATGTTTGACCAAAGTCATACCATTTAAAAGGCAGTGGTATCACATATTACTGGCATGGATGTAAACATTTGTCTATGAAAAAAGTCCAAAAATATGTTTGTTTGTTTGTTTTTTCAGTCTGAAGAGTGAGTAGCTAAGGTGTTATTTCAATACAAAAATTACTTGAGCTTCCGCTGTATACTTTTTTATCTAAATATTTTGAAGATTTTGTTAAATGGCAATTTTCTACAGTTATAGTCTCACACTTCTATTTCTACTGTTAAACCCTTGTATTCTCAGGTTCAACGAGGAAGTCAAACACATCAAAGTGGTGGAGAAGGACAGCTGGATCCACATCACAGAGGCCAAGAAGTTTGAGAGCTTATTGGTGAGGACTACACCAAAGTAAAACACTTGCTGATACCCTTATATTTTTTTCTTTAGCTTTTTTGTTGTCAATGCTTCAGGAACTGGTGGATTACTACCAGACACATTCTCTAAAGGAGAGCTTCAAGCAGCTGGACACAACACTGAGGTATCCGTACAAGTCCAGGGAGAGATCGCTAACACGGGGCAGCACCAGGTCACCAGGTAACTACCATAAACATGGCGGTAGGGATGATGCACCCATGCCCTAATTCCATTCCATTTTCAACTTTAAGGCAAGACACTGCTAGCCTGGTAAACACAGTGGCTAAAGCAACGATCGTCCAGAGCCGTTTAATGGTCTGTCAAAAGCGTCTGTTATGGTGCGTTCCAGGCGACTGGGAACTTTGATGTTTCCCACTTGAAAATGACGAGACCCGACCTCAGAGCCTTTTGGCTGAATAAACTTGTATGTAAACACAACGGCAAGTGCTAAAACAAGAGCTAATACGATGTTATGTGGACTTTTTCTCTCCGTAATTCCCAGTTTGAGTGGCTCCAATGCATTTTTCACAGTTGGTAGTTTCTTAGTTCCCAGTTTCCTGGATAGCACCATTAGCCAGTCGTATCAGTTTTACCTAATGACGTTCTCAGCTCGACAGAAATTAGTTGTGTAAGAACACGACTTATTATTATAATTATTTTTTAAATCATAGTGTAAAGCTACATCGAAAGAGAGCTTCATGCTTTCTGCCATCTTAAATAGTGAGTACAAGTCATCGGCTTGTCCCTCCTCCCTGCTCTGTGATTGGAGCCTTAACACCGGTTTTTAGCCGTTAGCTCGTCGTCCTCCTCGCCAGACCACTTCTCAGAGAGAAATGAAATGCAGCGTGACGAGCGGCATGGGCGTGCCCAGGCTAAGACACTGCAGGTGAAAGCATTGCTTTTTCATGCAGTGGCCAATGTTGAAATTTATATTTAGTTTTCTCCTTAACATCTTTGCTTTAGTGGCAGATGTTAAAAAAAAAAAAAATCCATTTGCAGTGTGTATTGTATTAAATTTTGTCAGCAAGTGAGCCACAGAAAAGCAAGAAGTTGCTTTCTCGTCTTCTCACTTGTGATCCCCTTCACCAATATTAACATGATTTGCATCCACGTGTCATACGTCAGACACAGGACATGAATATGTAATCCAAATGATGTTCATTTCCTCACAGAGCATTCCCAAATCAGAGAAGCAGGCAGCGGGTATGATGCATGCGCAAACGCTTCAAAACTTTAAAGCCCGTTTTCTCAAAATAAGCTTTTTATCACACTCTGTCATCAATATCTCCTCTTTCCAGTCTTGGTTTCAACAATATTTTGAAGGTATGTTCAGAGCGATCTTTAATTCCTAGCCTGACTTATTGAACATTAAAGCCTAACAAACAAGCCAAATTTAGATTTTTTTAGATTTTTTTTTTCACTGATTATAGCTGTCTAGCTATCTAGCTTATTTAAAAACTAAACAAGATATCCAAAATTTCCTCTGAACATATGTATGCAATATACTCAACAAAATAAAAACATCAATTTAAACTTGGCTCCATCCACTATTTAGATTTTGTTGTCGACAGTTGTGACAGTTTGTATGCCTAATTTATATACAAAACATAAAATGACAGGATGCTTGTAATAATTTTTTCCTCATATTTATGTCAATAATGTACAGTAAAAGCTTCAAATTGATATCTGTTAAAAAAAGAAACCTTTTCACCTGCAGTTTTTCGCCTTAGGAGCACTGATTGCCACATGTCCATCTAGAAACATAAAAAAAAAGGAAATATGCTTCTTCCAATTTTTTGCAACCTTTGCTAATGCTACAGTCGTTTGATCCTTGTTCTTCTGCTAATGCCTGCGCAAATGCTCGGGGCAAAGGTTTTAATAAAACACTAGATAGGACTTCAGGTAACACATTGGAACGAATGGCAAGCTTTGGCGTCCATCTTGTGATTGTCCTTTCAAACCTACTGCAATCTAAATGAAGAGACATCTGCCCTTGTGCACCTGCTGTTAGCATTAGCCTCACTGGCCAGTCACAAGATGGCCACCACATTTGCCACGTCAAGGAGTGTCACCTCCTTTTTAGAGTTTTATTACATACCTTTGGCCCTGGGCTTTAAGACACTCTTGTAAGCTGTGCATGTTTTCTTTCGGCGCATTGCTTTACTGCTGCTCTTCTCTTCTTCTGTCGTATGCCGCTCGCCAGCTGCCACCTGCGCCTCCTACAACTTCTCCTTCCTCAGCCCGCAAGGCCTGAACTTCTCCTCCTCCCCCACCGCTGCCCCCTTCTGGTCAGGTACCTCGCTTTGCAGTTGAGTTAATTCTTGTTTTTTTAAATGCTTTTTAACTAAACTTTTACTGAAAGGTTTTCAAACCATCATTTGTACATGGTACTCTTCCCTCAAGAGGCTTTGGCAGCAACTAAAAGATCAGCCTTTTTTTTTAATGTGCAAAGAAATCACGAATTAACTAAAATTACAAATCAATTCACATACTGGTAATCTCAAAATAAGAGTCAAGCATTCTTTTATAAATCTACAAATAACAACAACAACCAATGACAATTTACAGATGTTGCTATAATTAACTTGTTATAACTGTGAAGAACTGATGGTTGGTTTTTCACAGTCCAACCATCAGTAACTCTCGACCAGATTGGTCTGGTTCATACATTTCAACGTTCTTCACAGTCCAAACATCAGTAACTCCCCACCGGATTGGTCTGGTTCATATCTTTCAAGGTTCTTCACAGTCCAAACATCAGTACCTCCCACCAGATTGGTCAAGTTCATACCTTTCAAGGTTTTTCACAGTCCAACCATCAGTAACTCTCCACCAGATTGGTCTGTATCATAACTTTGCCTTTGCCCTGGAGAATCTTCCACTTTGTCACTGATTCTTGAACATTGTTCTCAAGAATCTGCTGATATGGACTGGAATTCATGCGACCCCCTCCCAACTTTAATAAGATTCCCAGCACCTGGCCATTGGCCACACAACCCCAAAACATGATGGAACCACAACCAAATTTTACTGTGAACAGGAAGTGTTTTTTTCTTGGAATGCTCTTCCAGTTCCTTTTGTCTATGCATACAGCCCCTTGTTATGTCCAAATAACTCAATTTTAGTTTCATCTGTCCACAGCATCTTATTCCAAAATGAAGCTGGCTTGTCTAAATGTGCTTCAGCAAACCTCAAGTGACTCTGTTTGTGGCGCGTGCGCCGAAAAGGCTTCTTCTGCATTACTTTTCTGTGCATCTTCTCCTTGTACATAGTACGCTAAATAATTGCATGATGCACTGTGACTCCATCTGCAGCAAGATGATGTTGTTGGTCTTTGGAGCTGACTGTGACTGTTCTCACCACCCTTCGCCTCTACTTAACTGAGATTTTTCTTGGCCTGCCACTTCTGGCGTTAGTTAGAACTTTACATGTAGTCTTTTTTTATTTTATTTCTTCACTATATTCCTCATAGTGGAAATTGAAACTGAAATCTTTGAGATAGCTATTTGTATCTCTCTGCTAAACCATGATGTTGAACAATCTTTGTTGAGATGCAAAGAGAAAAAAACCTTGCAATTGGCCTTAAATTCATCAAGGGTGCCCAAACAT
>JAADKR020000001.1:16150077-16167005 GCA_011763505.2 Lythrypnus dalli
GCTAAACTGTGTAAAGCCATGCAAAGTTATTTCAAAAATCAAATTAAAACTAGGTGCCTCGAATCCAAGAACATTATGGTGCACAAATAAATCCATGAATGGTGAAAGCAAAATGAAAAACTCAAGGAGATTACGTATTCCTATCAATGGCATCCTTATCACAACAGTGAATACTTTCAATCCATATTTCAATCCGTCTGTGCAGGAATTATCTTCAAAATGTGCTCCTCTCATCAATACCAAGCTGAATTTCTCAATTTCTGAATTTGCTGTATTCAATAATTATACAAAATTTGGCTGGTGTTCAGGATTAGACTCAACACTACACCTGCTCTTTGAAGTGGAGGATTCCAAAATGCAAAACAACATTTGCACAATCAACAAGTACTGCCAATTTTAACTGTACAATTATGACTATGGCATTTAGGGTTCAGTACTTTGACTGAATTTAACATGATATTATGAGGTATAAATTGTAGGAATTGGGAAATCATGAAACTGACTGATGCAAAGTGAAATGCAGAGATTGATAGTGTTGTGAAAACTGATGAATTGTTGTTGGGATTTTCTTTTCGATTGGGCTTAATGCTTTGGAAGTCTAGATCATTGTTTTACCCTTTGTTATTGAATGTGCAGTGTTATATTTTTGTAACCAGGGACCGCGGTTGGAAAATAGTGATTTTGCTATAATCTGGTGCAGTACATCTGTCTCTATGATCTTAATGCTTTTGTACAATGTGCCTTAAATAATGATTAAAGTAAAGTAAATGATCTAATCTGTACACTCCATTCTCTTAATGTCTCCAGTGCCCTCGACTTAAATAGCTTAGACGTGAATTACTTGAGAAACCATTCCACCAATCTAATATTTCATTATGTGATTAACCTGTGTATCAGGCCATCTACATTCCCTGACACCTGGAAAACCTCTCAAATCATGTTTCTAAGTACAGTCCGATAGAAGTTCTCAACTATGTCCAGATGACTTGATATCTGAATATATAATATGGTTTTTGACCCCTGAGCTGTGCAATGGGAGTCCTAGGGCAGTATTGACCAAAGACCCTGACCAAGAGAACTCTACAGTCACCATAACTATTCGAAAAGACTCTTAAAAGCACCTGACTGATGGCTACCACTATAGCCATCAATGAAACCTGATCTCCATGTCTGTGTGCCTGAGTGAAATGCCGTTTGTGTCCACATGTTTACTGTAGGAACCTGATTAAAATCAATTTGTAACTTAATCAGGCAAGAATATTAAATCAACTTCCTGTTTAATAAAAAAGAAGAAAACAAAAGGCACACGGCATTAAATGAACTTGCCACTTCCAGTTTCTAGCTATTGAAGATTCATTTTCTATTTAGATTTGCATAGAATGTGGATATCTTCTATAATGAGTGAAATAATTGACATACATTGAGAGTGAAAGCAGCCTGATAATGACTGCTGCTAAAGCTGCATTACTTTGGCATTATCGAGCAACTGAAGTCAGAATCAAAGACCGTGGCTCTTTTTATTGACCTGAACCAGACTTTTGACAGGCACAAAATCATTGAGTTGTGGCTGAACTACTTTTGAGTTGACTCTTCTTCAACCGTCTTTTGTTCTTATCAGCCACATTTGTGTGTTTGTCTGAGTTTAAAATATACTAAGGAAGACACAACACATTTTATTCCATTACTATATAGAAAAAAAAAAACAGTCCTGGTGATAGAACTGTCCAATCATAGCGACTAAAACTATACACTCTTGACAAAAATACATTTAATTTAAGTAAGCCTATTTCCATTTATTAACATAAGTCAGAAATAAACCAATTCTTTGCTTTATATCACTTTCTTTTCAAGACATTTTGATAGCCATTCTTTACTCCCATTAATTCATCTTTTGTCTGAACTTTGTAGGACACTTTCCCTGTAATATTTTGTTGACTGTTTTCATCTTAAGGTCAGCCTTTCTATCCCATTTTTTAACTGAAGGTAATGGGGCACATAAGGTCATTAGATTAAAGGCGGACACATTAACGCTGCAATAACATGACATCTTTATCTCTGTATATAACGTCCTACACAGACAGGATTCGTGTTAGACGGTTTAGTCTGGCACTTTGAAGTGTTTTAAAGCCTGGTCTCAGATATGACTAATGTAATGAGATGAGGTCAAGCAATTTGTGTGCAGCGGAAATAGTTTTAAAGGTGCAACTGCGGGAAAATATTACATTTGGGGGTTTTTCTTTAGAACTGTTCTTATAATTGCTTACTTTCTTAGAGATCGTGTTTGTTTGTTTGTTTATTAGGATTCACATTTACCATTGCCTTGGCTCCTAGTCAAAAAATGCAAATTGCAGTTTATTTATAGTTAATATCATAAAATCTAAATATACAGACAAAAATTCATGCATAACTACTTAAACTACAACATATTTTGTGCAGAATCTAAAAAGAGTCTGTTTAGAAATAGGTATGTTTGCAATGGTTGAAATGTCTGTGGGCAAAGCTTTCCAGGATTTCATTCCTCTGACCACAACAGTCTTGACCATTAGCTGCATGTCTTGTATTAAACTTATGGGAGAAATAGCTGAATTTGAGCCTTTAACACAGAACCTTTGGACTTTCTGACACAACAATCTTTTTGAAAGCGCAACATGTATTTTGTTCTTCACCAAAATCCAGCAAAAAGTTTGATGCATGCTCTGAATATTTGTATATTTTTGGGGATTTGGTGCAAGACAATCCATCTTGTTCTCCTCTAACTGTAGTTTTTTAATGTATGCTTTAGAGGTGGACCACACTACTGCACAGTAATGTAAATGTTACCGAACAACAGTTTTCATTACTAATGGATGGGGCGAGATGTTGAGTTGAATATTTTGCAAATCTTCTCATGACGTTAATTATCTTCCCATAACAGCCACAATCTGCTTCCACCACTTAAATCTATGGTAATGGAAACAGTCATCCACCATCTGTTTTCAGCACAGACGCAGTTGAATGGCCGACACGATGCGCATGCTGAAATTGTGTGGATAATATATTGCCAGTACTTTGTTCAAGATTTTGTTTGTATTGGTATCAGGCAAAAAGGTCTATAGTTTGAACCACTCAGATTTTGTGCTAAATATTTCAGAACTGGGACCCACTTTTGTAGTTTTCCATGAAGAAGGAAAAATGCTCTTATTTATACTTGAATTGAAGATATGGCAAACAGGTGCAGCTAAGCAACTGGCCTCTTTTTTCATAACTTTCCCATCCACTTCCTCCACTCCCCCAGTTTTATTGATATTTAAAGAGTTAAGACCCGCAACCTGCAGCTCATTCAGACGTAAGCTGCTGCTCCCATTGGTTTGGAAAATACAGTGGAATGAAAAGGTTTGGACACCCCTGATAACTTTCATGATTTTCTTTTGAAAGTCATTATTTTTCGGATAAGTTAAATATATCATATAGCAGATGAACACAGTGCTATTTGAGAAGGGAAATGAAGTTTTTAAGGTTTACAGAAAGTGTGAAATAATAATTTACCACAAAATTAGGCACGTGCATATATTTGGGCACATTTTATTGATTTGAATATCTTTAGCACTAGTTATTGGAGCACAAAATTAGTTTGGTCAGCTCATTGACCCTTGACCTCCAAATACAGGTGAATACAATCATGAGAAAGGGTATTTAAGACCAAATGTAGTTTTTTCTTCTCTTTAAATAATAAAAAATCCCTCAATAAATACATAAGCATATACATTTGTAAATGTCCTGTCAATCATCTCTCATCCTCTGCGTCCAGGTATAGTTCGATAATGTTGAGTGTGGAAAGTCATTGTATTGCTAACTCTTGCTTATCTAGTGCGTTCGTAATGTGCTATATGAATATAGGGAGATTGACATTTTAAAAATTTTAACATTTTATTTTGTTTTAGTGCAGATGGCCTTTACCTGTGCAAGGACACTTCTCTCCTTCTGAAGAGTCCAGCCTGTTGTCCTCATGTAGTTCAATTATCTCCAGCTAACTCACTTCTCATCAATAACGGATGGGATTTTTAAGCAGTTTGTTTGGGCATTACACCGGTCGATGAGAAAGGTCGTCTGTGGCCTTTTCTGCTGCATCCTTAAACCGTGTTGTAAAGTTCCTGTGCTCCTTTGTGTCAAATCAGGTAGTTTTTAATTTCCCCTGCAGGTCTAGAGCCACTTGGGAACTAAGAGCAGGGGATTTTTCTTGTTCTATTCTGCCATAAACATCTTCACCGTGTCCAAAAGCTCATAAAAGAACAAAACCACTTTACCTCTCACAGTGCTGCTGCTTCCATAACGCAGATAATGTTCTGTGCGTAGGCAACATGTCCTCTGAGGGACATCACATCAGGACACAGTGATTGAATGGGATTGTACAGTATTTACATCATGATTTTCTTAATGTAACAGACAAACAGCCTCGTATTCAATGAGAAGAGTCAAAACATGTCAAATGTGTCGGTGTGATGATGAGGAGATGAGGAAACTTTGTGAACAGACGTGCTCATGTGTGAAGTTTTCTCATTCATTCAACCGACCACAGGTGCAGAGAGAGAAAGGGAAAAGCCACAAGTTGCTCCCGGTTGATAATGCAAAATAAATTCCTATATGTGTCCTCGCCGTTCAAATAACTAATCATTTAAGGTACTTCATCCATGGCTATTGCATTGAGCGTCTCCAAAGACAAATTGATTTTTTTTTAACACATCAGTCATTACATCTTTCACATTAGTGCTGCATGTTCTTTTCTCTATGACACAATATCAAGGAGCTCTTATTTAATCATCTGTGGCCTGTCTGTCACCATAGCACTTTTGTCTAGTGCTATGGTAAACAAACAGTACATTTATTCAGGTCTGCATGAAGGTCACATTCAATTGCATTAGTTATGTCTGATATTCTTGTTTCCACTCTTTGTTGTGACAGTTGTTAACTGTTAACTGAGCTGAAAGATGAATTCCTGTGATTTCACAAACACAATGATACTAATAAACACTAAATAATACTGCAGCGACGAAAAACACAAGGTTTGTCGCTTCAGACTTACAAAACAAATTACATATTTTATACAGCAGCAAATGATTTTTTTTTCTTCTGTAGCCAATGTTTCACTTGCATCCATAAGACATTGTTTTACATTTCTTCATCATGTGGTTATTTATTATAAGGAGGTTTCACACCTCTTTGTTGGATGCAACTGTCTGCATGTTTGGCAAATTGGTTTAAATATTTGAGTTTGATGTTTTGTCTGGCTTTTAGGTGTGATTAATTTTGATAAAATTTCTTGAAAATACCTTTAGGGATATATTTCCGCAGATTGTAGTAAAATGAAATTGAAATTGTGGCCTTGCATATTAAGAGATTTGGAAGGAGCTCTTGGTCTATGGTCAAGACCAGGTTCTGTCCCAGAGTTTAAGCTCAAAGTCAGCTAAACGTCTTGACCAAAGGCCGTTGTTTATTTTAGTTTTACTGCTCGCAGTTAGGGGCTAGAAGATTATCATCACGTACATAGCTACGGCTCTTTCATATGACTTTGATTTGACTTTGCATGTAAACCAGATGCCCCAGACACATTTGCTCTGAAAACAGCATAAACGCTACACTTTAGACATTATTATTATCTTCGCTGAAAAAGCAACTCGATAACCTCACAAAACCCACATCTGTTCAGTTCTTTGTGTCTGGCTTCACTCCCAGTACATTTCCCAGTCCAGACCATGTTGGGTCTTCCACTTCCCGGACTCTCCCCTCTGCCACGTCTTCTAAGGAGCAGAGAATAATGGTCAGAGATTGTCCTGTCAGTGTCTGTGTGGCTGGACGGCTCCATAAGCAGATGGAAACCAGTCACTGGGGAGCAGAATGTGATTATTAGGCTGTAAGGGCAGACTGAGACGGCTCTATGCTAACACTGGGACCAACTGTTAGCTTCAGCAGTGAGCCAAGCGACCAATTTAACTCAGGGTTTATGGGAGAAAATAAAGTCCAACTACAGAATCTGATGCTGTCATCATTTTTTGACAGTAGGCAAATATATGGGATATTTATCAGTTAATATGTTTGCTCCATTATTCAGTTATAAGTTTTTTCTCAATTTATAAGTCACTAAATTCATTTAACTGCACACACTTCTCTAAAAAAGGATGCTGTCAACACAATTCATGGATTGCACAGCAGTTCCCAAAACAAATGTACTAATTTTTTTTTACAGAAACCGGACACATTTTCTGCTCAATTGAACACTTTTCACTACAGTGGAAGTCTACAGAATTAGGTTAGAATTATACTGCTTCAGACATAATTCTCAAAAAATAACACACACACTCAAAACTCTGAGCAAATGGTGTTTATTTGACAAAAAAAAAAAACATCAGATATAGGCAGAGATGTGCAACAACGTGCTCCATTTCAATTGTACTCGCTTTTCAGGAGAGCGGTCAGATGCAAACCAAAACGGTCATGGCAAACTGCAGCTGTTAAAGGACAATGCACTTCAGGGGTCAGCAGTAAGAAAGGACAGTCAAAACACTACCCAGACAAGGCCCGGACAGACAGAGGATCGCGGTCAGACCAGACCGGACCAATGAGTCCGGCCCCTTGAGTTTAACGCTCCTGTAGACTTGATGAAATAGCTCTGAGAATGACCGGCAGTTACACGGACTCTCAGGCGGTCAGTGATCTGAAAAAACCCACAGACTTCAGAGTGGAGAGGAGAGGAGAGGGAGAAAGGTCCAGAGGGAGAGAATGAGAGAGTGTGACCATGAGCCTTGAGTGTTGAGGCGTGCATGTTTTCAGTTTTGAACCAACTGTGCCTAAAATGAACCATGAATTAATATACTACAATAGGCTATTCATTCTCTTCTATTGTTTGGTGCTGAGTCATATCTTTATTCAGTATATTTCATAGTTTCTGTTCTCTCGTAGTGGTACTGAATTATATACTGTAGTTTGATTGAATGAAATAAACTTACTAATGATTATGTCCATTATAAGCTAATAGTTAAAACCTTGCAGTGATATAAGACTCTCACCTCACTGATATAGTTCTTTTCTATATTCTTTCCTTTGGTTTAATTTACTCTTCTATTGCAGTATACAGGAAATTGCATGTCATCCCCCAGACCAGGCATGCTCAAAGTGCGGTCCGGGGGCCAAATGCAGCCCTCAAACCAATTTTTCGTGGCCCCTCAGGCTTCTTGTTGAATTGGCACACTTCGCCAGAAATTGTACTTTTTAGTGCAAGTTTTATAATTATACACATTTATAGCCTCAAATCTGACATTTTATTGTGAGAGAGAGCTGGCATTATTGTTCTAACTCTAAAAAAGGTTTGGAGCACAGGTTAAACCTCTGCTTCCTGCACTTTTAAGTGACCACCGATCTGTGGTTCTTCCAACTGGACACACTTGAATTTGTGACCCTCGGTGAAAAGGTTTTGAACCCTGCCCTAGACCCTGGACACACGCTATGACTATGGAATCCTAAACCCCCATTGTTCACACCAAAGCTACACCTTTGGCCCTAACAATTAATATCTTGCAGAGACCGATTCTAAAAGTTTCGATGTTGCAAGATGAAGCACAATAACTGGACTTTAATCAGGCCTTCTGCTTTGAGTAAACCACACACTCCCTTGCTCTGTCTTTGCTCTCCCATATTGAAAGAAGATTGTGGAGGAGCTGTAGAGAGCCTGGAAGCTGCACTTGGCTCTGACCACGTCCAAGTCCGTCCAAGGCGGAGTGTAAATCCGGCGAGTGGGGAGCAGATGGGCCAAGCAGATGATGTGTAAAAACTGTGGCCCTCGCGAATCTCATGTCACAGTTTAGGAAATAAGTGTGTGCCACTGCGTTCTGCGTGGGAAAAAGTCAACATATACTGCAAGTGATGAGAATATTTAACGCTAATGAAACTTAAGGAAAACAGAAAAATTAGATATTTCTGGTTTAGTTTTTGTTGTTACGGTGTCATCACAAAAATCAAACTTGCAAGTTGACCAGAATCTTTTTTCAGTCTGTGTGGGGGAACAAAATAAACTTTGATGTTAGATCAGTAGGTAAATGTCAAAAATCATACTTAACTCAGCTTTTCACACGTATCTGTAATCTGATCAACACAGTATACAATATAAAAAGTAAATTGTCTTTTTAAGTCACTTGGCAAAAAAGGCCACTTGCCATCATGTTGGATCATGTTTCTACTGTAAATAATGTCAAACTGAACCTAAACTGAACTCACTAAGCTATCATCTGCTCAACTATCCTGCCCTTCTGTTCACTATTTTTGCATGCCACAGTAAAGATGTTAATGCAGGCATCAGAGTCACGTGACTACTGTATAGTACCACACTATGTAGTAAATAAGGGGCCTACCCTCGAGGGGACGAGAGGGACATTCGGACACAGCTCTAATGAACGGCTGTAATATGACCTTGGAGTCAGGTTTAGTTGAACTACTGCTGTTGCCGTTGCCAACCGTGCACACTGATGTACAGCTGCATTAACATGGCAATACCTGACCCTCCTCCTTTTGTTAGAATCACACCTGTGCTACGCGCTCCTGTTCACATCAAAATAACCTTTGATGCTCTATGAATGTTTGAAGAGAGAACCAGTTCTGTGTGATTAAGAGGCTGAAATCCTTGGGGCTGTTTTGCAGTCTCAGGGGGGGCTAAAGCTCACCCCCCTCGGCGCTGCCCATGGCACTGCCTGCTCTGGTTACCATGGAGATCAGCTGGGATACCTCACTTTTATTAAACTGATTGGACCAGGAGGAATCTCAATAACATGTCTAGATTTGCTTACATTCACATTGTACATTTAAACGTGCAATAGAACAAAATGCAAGCATGATTGATTTTATCACCTTGAGTGGGCTCTCCTCTCCTCAGAACTAAAATGTTGGATGTGGGACATTATCACTTTGAGTCTATCAATGTTGATTACAACTTTAAATACATTAGGCTCTTTCAAATGCTTCATTCTGATAACACAGGAGCATTGTTGGTGTCTAGCTGAGTATTAGAGGCATGTATGGCATCACCAGCATTTGTATCTTAGAACATTTGATTTGCTGAAGTGATTTAACATATGAGTCTGTGCACTTTTTTTATTTATCTGGAATTTGAATGCCAGAATTGGAACAACCTAGAGTTTAAAGTGCTACATGCTTGTTCTTCACGTCATCTCTTCCTCCATCATTATCTTTTAACATCACTCTTCAGCCTTAATGCACTTTCATCTTTTTTACGCCTACATAGCACATCAAACTATTTTAGATAAACACACTGGGCTGAGAGAAAGAGAATATCCAAATGGTTCCACCAAAACTCTGGTATCATAGTGTGATGCGCTCCAGGCTGCAGAAACAAACCAAACTGATCATGTGTTTTCTACATGTGGCTCTAGAATCTCTACAATACATGATACAGATATGAAACTGTCCCTCACAGTGGGACTCGGGACCTGTTGTGGGAGTTGCAGTAAGATTGACTCAGAGTCATGTGTGATTTTGGGGATTGCAGCCCAAAGAGTTTGAAAATCTCTGAAATAAATTGAGCCTATGCCAGTGTTGGTCAAAGTACTTGATTTCATTATTCAAGTAAAAGTTCAGATATTACACCAATTACGTAAGTAAAAAGTTACACTATCAAATAATTACTTGTGTGAAAGTACTGACGTATTTGCTGTGGAAAATATTTAAGTATGCAAAGTAGAAAAGTTAAAATTTAACTACAGTAGTAAGTGAAAAATAACTTTGCGGCTTCAAAAACACAAACAAAATTGCTCGAATTAATCTCCTATATTGAAAATGGAGATATACCTTTTTTGCATCAACAGAACATCTGCACACCGCCACTTACTGTTTTGGAGTGTGCATTGTAAAGCTTTAGAAAAAAATCGTATTTACTTTTCAAATGTAATGCAGTAAAATGAATAATTTCTTAACAAAAACACCATAAGAATAGATCCTCAATGTACTTATTGACCTAGACTCTATACACTATTCTAAGTTAAACATACTTAGTGAAGATGTCACTGGAAAGCATAGACCAAAATTAGCCATTTCACTTTGTTCTTGAAGAAATGTGTCCTTTAAAAGAACAAAACAACCTGTGCATGCGGCTGTGCACATTTGTCAAATGGAGTGAACACATGTTATGAAAGGGCGAGAGAACGGCGCGAGTCAGTCGTCGAGGCGGCAGGCAAAATAATTAGTGACGTATGTGTTTGAAGCTGGAGATGAAGAAGGAGGAGGAAATCAAAGGCCTTGTTTTTTGCTGTTTCCCTTCACGTCCGTGCCAATCACCAAAGCCCTCGCGGTGATGAAACGGAGCACATCAAAGATACTGGAGCTTACCGCCGCCTCCCAACACTGAACTTATGCACGGCAATGACACATGCAAAAGTATTTATTGCCACGCTTTGTGAGGGTAAATGGCACGCAATTGTCCAGCTGCCGACGTTTATCTTCAGGATTCTATGTCTAGATTTAATTTCGGAACCAATTTTTTATTTGAAATGTAAAAATGCAAGCTAATATCATACTTCAAGCATTTTAACAATTACAACAATGGTCAAGAATTTTATAATATATAGTCATCTCCTAGAACACTATTGATTTGCAAATTATAATCTCCTTTCATTCTTTCTACAGACCATAGAGGAGGTCTTTTTACTGACAAGAAACCCCCCCAAAAAGACCTGCCTTCATTTGGTTTTCACAAAGACTCAAAGACATGAGAAAAGTGAATACGTTTAAATTGAACTATTTTAATTGAAATGACTTAAAATGACTCCCTCGAGCAAACCTAATTCAACCTTCTAAAGCAAAAGTGACTCAAAGTTAAACGCTGATTAAATTATCAGATCGAAGAGTGGTCCCGTCCAAGCGAAGAAAAGAGCGAACAAAATTAATTTGTTCTAATTACCTTTCTTCCCAGGTTAACAAAGACGATGTTTATTAGTATATGGCACATTCTGCTTTGTGTCCTATTCAAATGTATATGAAATTGCATATGCATGAGTGGAACATGATCTTTTGTGTTTCATTGGCTGTCAAACTGCTGCGGGGTGCTAGAGGGGGTGTGGCTATGGTTAAGCCACACCCCCTCTACATAAAGGTGGGAAGGACAACCTCCAAGCAGTTTGAATTGGAGTCTGAAAGAGAATAGTCGGTTTGTAAAGAGAGAGAGAGAGAGAGAGAAGACATGCTCCTGGCGAGATGAGAGCAGGCCATGCTTGACCCCTGACCTCTCTTTGTTTCAGAGGGAGAGACCACTTTTTCCAAATCTCTCTGAACCTTTAAGAAGTGCCCGTCTTTGACATGTATTACGGCCACTACAGTATCTTGAATTGGAGCAAACTTAAATTGGTCGAGCATCTTCGTCTGACTCCTCTAACACGAGAGAGTTTTCATCGAGCTGGAGCTTATTGTTCAAAGCCTGGGGGCCGCTGACCACAGACCAGAACTGTGGATCTGGACCAGTCTGACACCTCTGGACCCGCCTGGACTAAAACCATCTGTGCGTTCTGTAACCTCACACAGAATTGGCTCTAGAAACTAAATCCATCATAGCCTCAAATATTTCCTTTCAAATTAGTTCAGAAACATTTAGTTTTCTGTATGTCCTGCTGAACAAAAGAGGTGCCCCGTTTGTTTCCTCTGATGCATTTCAACTTTTGATATCAGAAGTTTTGCATTTCAACATTCCAATATAAGTGCTTGTTTGATTTCAGTAAACAAAACTTCCATACACCACAGCTTGCTTTGGTAATGTGTTTAAAAAAAATCGAAAAGAATTAACTTCCTTCAGATCAAAGTGTGTAGTTTTAGCTCTTTAATTCTTAATCTTTTATTTTGCTTAAATAGATGAATTGATATATTAATGCATTGATTAATTTAATTCTCACATGCCTCAGCAAGTGTTGAAAGGAGCTGCATGGTGTTGCATTAACTATTTTTAAATTTATCTGTTGGATAAAGCTGCATTTTTCTTTTTTTTTCATAAAGCTACCTTGCTTTGCGAAATAATACAATTTCATACAATTGCCAACTGGATTAGGCTGTCGGTTCTATTATTGAAAAGTAAATGAAGTAGCAGAAAAAATAATAGTGTACTTGAACCAGATTGTTGTCGGTCTCGATGTTCATCACAAAACACACTGCTGTTCTTTAGTGATGTAATATTAAGCACAGTAATGTTTATATGCAGTTAACGGCTCTTTCCCATGAGAAACTATGAGATGTGCAAATTCACATTGCACTTGCAGATTAAGTCGAGCTCCTCTGTGTCCTCTGTCTTTTAATCACAACTGATCAGACTTGTGTGCTTGTAGTGTGTTGTTGCTGACAGGGTTTATATACAAAAGGAATAAAGGCACATTTAAAATAGAAGACACAAAAGGCTATAAGGTCATGTCATTTCCATACAGTTTGTGGCAGTGTTGCTTGCAGGCCGGCTCTGCCACTAAATGTTTCTAATTTTTATTGACTGTGCGCTATAAATAGTGATTTTTATGTAAATTGCTCCATTAAATGCTAAATTGAAAGCTAATACAGAAGTGCTTTAGCATGTCGGTGCGGCTCATGGTTGGTGCGCTGGTTGTTTTGTCCTTGGAGGTAAGAGCAGCTACTCTTATCCTTTAGCATTAGCACAAGTGTTCAAATCACAGCTGCTGTAGTGCTAGGAGTTGGCTGTTCATAGCTGTTCCCTGTGGAAACCTTGGCTTCCCTGGTTAGCAGGCAACTTGAATTGACATCAGTTTAATTTTGTGCTCAGTACTGGGTAGAAAAGCCAAAAGCCAAAAGTCCTCTAGGGAATGAAGCAGCCAGTCTCACACCTGGATTTGGGGATTCTTTGCCATTCCTCCAGATCCTCTACAGTTTCGATGGTGAACGTTTGTTTACAGACATTTTTATGTGTCTTCAGAGATGCTTAATTGGGTTTAAGTCCAGGCTCTGGCTGGGCCATTCCAGAATACTCTCAGACTTGTTCTGAAGCCCTTTCCTGGTTATTTTTGCAGTGTGCTTAGGGTCATTGTCTTTTTGGAAGTGGGCCTAATCTGAGGTCCCGACCTTCTGGAAAAGATTTACTTCCAAGATTTGTGTACTTGGCCACATTCATTTTTCATTTAATTGTCACCAGTCGCCCTGTACTGTACCTGCAGCTGAAAAACATTGCAATGTATATAGAAGCAATAAGGAGAAAAACAAAACACACTGACAATTTTTCACAACTCAATGGTAAAACATAATTCACAGCACTATGCCTGAAGTAGTCCGTGAGTCCACTTCTGTCCTCTCATCTTCCCGTTATTTCCTCCACATAATCTGTGCTATTAAATACAAAATGATGTGTAAAAGTACCCAAGACTGAGAACTTTCGGTAAAATTCAAAATTCTCTTTTTGCAGGGAAAGTGTTGTGTTGTGCCATGTTTCCTTCTGCTATTATCTATTTTAGCTTTGCCTGGACAAACACAGCTAATCCTCTGCCCACATGCCCATGGAACCTTGTTAAAGCAGATGATTCTGTGGTTTTCCTGCAGCCTGGCCTTGGTAACAGCATGTCTCTGCTGTTGTTCCCTCACTCTGATGCATTGCCCCTTTAGGCTTGTTTGTCTCCACTTTATCCGTGCTCCGGCCCTTCAGCTTGTCGCTCTTATGAATTATTGCGAATGGACAGACTGTGAGCGTCTGAAAGTTAAGTTGTTTACGCGGTCGTCACCGAGGTTTGATGAATCATGCGTCTATGATTTTGGGGGAGTTCTGTGTCTATGTGGGCTAACGTCTTCTTTCTCAGGCCTGTCTGCTGTGGAAGAGACTTAGGTCGCCAACGGCTTGGACTGGGGTCAAAAAGACAGCCCCAGAGGACATGAATAATTCAGCGTGTCTGCTGTGGGGCATACAGGCCTGTCTGTGCTGCCACTGCACTCACCAGCATCACGCCAAAAGAGGAGCTTTATAGCAGAGAGTAATTCAAGCAACATATGTGACACTGAGAATGCACTGTTAATGAATGTGTGCAAATGGAGCCTGCCAAAAGTGATTAGAAAAAAAGTGGAAGGAAAAATAACAGAATCATTTTCTCAGAGGACTCCTTGCCAGTATTTAGTGAAAGAGAAAACCTGGAGGAAACTTACGCAGACCTTGCTTACGGTCCGAGATTCTCAATCAGGGTTTGTGCCAGAATCCTAATGGCAAAATGTGTTGCAATTTGAGTAACATGAACTTTTAAAACTCTTTAAAACCCTGTGGATACCCTCCACTACACAATGTAGCATGTTGATTAGAGGAGGATGTGCCATGAATGCCATATAGTTTACTAGTATCAGGAAAGTGCATGTTTATTCTCAACCAAGGTGATGAAGAGCAGCTCTTCTAAATCCAAGGCCAGGATTCTCGACTGGAAAATGCTGGGTTGTCCTCAGGCTGAATGACTTTGACAAAAAAAACAAAACTAAATGCTTTTTTCAGGCAAATGAGCATTTAATTGCACACACTTCTAAAACATCTGTTATCCATTGCTTTACTTGCCCATTACATTTCAGTTTTATGTAGTAATCAGATGCAAATCTGCAAGAGACGGCAAAGAGACGTTTTAAGGAGTTGTCAGAAAAAAACCTCTTTAGTTTTAGCCTATTCATTCTCAAATGAAAGGGTGTCTTGTTGTTGATGATGATGATTTCCGGTCCAATGCCCGACCGTTGGATTGTTTGTTACAGTGGAGAGAATAGTCTGCATTTTGTACAACACTGGACACACATGGATTTTGTTTGTATATATCGTACAGCAGACCAGACAAACATGATTGTCCTGCAACCACTTCTGGTTGGTCTGCAGGTAAATGGGAACGAGGCGTGATGGGAAGAAAAAAAAAAACAACAACAAAACCTGATGCTTCTGAAGCTCAATTTTGATTCGATAAAGGTTAATTGTGTAGCCCTGGCTTGACCTGTCCAGGTCGGTGAAGGGTCAAGTGGAGGACTCGGGGTTTTGTTCATGAGTGAGACTCTACATCTCTCAGCTGGCCTGGGGCGGCCTCAGGATTCCCCCAGAACAGCGTTGATAGGGATTCTCTGCTCAGACTGCTGCCTCTGCGAGCCAACTCCGGATGAAGCAGAGAAAAATTAATGGATGGATGAAAAATGGAATATTCTTGTTGTTGGCAAATATTACACTCGCCCACTCACGTCAATACTCCAACGTGAATGGCCCAAACTATTGCCTGTTCGGTTTTCAAATATATCAGCGGGAGCAGATATGAAACCACAAATTCAGCTTTCAGACAAGGTTAGCCCAAGGTTAGATTGTTGCGCTCCAATATCCTGCCTTAGCCAACACTACTTAATGTTATTAACTTTATTAAACAGCTTTGCCTACATATGGCCCTGTGACGGCAGTTGAACTTGTTTTATGAAGGCAAGTGTGGCTCATGGGGGGAAACATGTAGCAAGACGTAGGCCATAATGTGAAATTAGCTCCGGTGTCAGCCATCTGGACCTCAGCGTCAATAGTCTGACACACTCCGACCACAGTGGACGTGTCCCGGGAGACCCATGCAACACATTACAGAGGCTGCGTAACCAGGCTGGAGGCTTCTGCCTGGGAAAGAGAGATCGATGTTACGCGCTCTAAATTAATGAGGCTAATGTTGATGTGACAACCCCATAACAGAAGGTCTGCGGGAGCAGGGAGAGGTGCCTGATCGAACTTGGAATGAGCAGGGAAAGCTTATTTGAGTCTCAGTTCTCAGGGACGTGGGTTGAAGCGAAGTGCCACCGAAGCAGGTACTCATAGATCTATAACATCTATAACTTTAGAAAGGACAAGCACACTATTTTATATTCACGCCGTTAGCCAAATTCTAATTGAAAGTTTATAAATAAGTAAAATCAGATCCTGTGGTAATTTTTAAGTTCTAATGATGACGCAGGACGTCCAATTGTCTTTGTCATGGCAAAGTTTCACTGAAATAGAGCGCAAACATTCATCTCTAGTGGAATTTAATACAGATGTACTGTGTCTTTATGAGTCAATGCACTGTATGGATATCTATCTGTGATTAAATCCACATTTATGTTATACCAATGAGTAAAAGTGCTGACTTTAAAGGTGCAGTGTGCAACTTTTAATGTGAACAACAACAACACAAATAGTTGATTTTATGATAATGTTTTCTGCTTCAATTTCGCAAAACTTTTCAACTGAGGTTCCCCTGTCCTGCAAGTATATTCTCAGTTGTGGCACATTTCTGTACTTTTGTATGTTGTTGTCTAATCTTATTGTTTCTTATTGTTGTCAAACACAATTTGGCAAAAACCTTGGCCAACAAGCTTGTGGAAATTGTCTATTGATCCTAGAGCGTTATAGACACTGCCATGATGGAAAGTGAAGGAGCCATGATTTTTATTTTTGTAACTATTCTTTATCCAGAAAGTCAAAATAGTAATATTAACTTTTTTTGCATAAAAAAACTGCATAACGCACCTTTAATGACTAAAATTCAAAGTTACTTTCCCCCCAGATGTTTTCCCATTAGTGTGTTATGGCATTTTTCTTGTTTCAGGGGTTGAGGTCCCACATGATAGCAGTGGTACTTTTAGTGTTTTTGGTTTGGTTTGGTTTGGTTTATTTTGGCTGCCTCTCCACCTGTCATGGATTCCCTCCCTCTTTCTCACTTCTACCCACTGGTAAACCTCAGCCCCTGGTTTTAATTAGGTTCTGGTCTGAAATAGAATTTTAAGTATAGCTAATAAAGGTTTCATCTGTTCTAAAATAAATATGTATTCCTTTTGTATATAATGAAGTCTTTTCTCATTCATTTTATGACTGGATGAATTTGAGTGGGCGACAGTGGCGCAGATGGTAGAGCGGGGTGGCTTAAGATCGGAGGGTTGGCGGTTCAAACCCCGCTCCCGTA
>JAADKR020000001.1:16501063-16511590 GCA_011763505.2 Lythrypnus dalli
GCATTTCAACATGGATAGACTCAGACGGAAACAGAAAGAGATTAGAAGCTTTATTTGATATTGAAGTCTTTGGCGCTTGAGCCCCGGCGGAAGACGTGCATAAAGAGACTGAAGAGCTATGAGCTATTGAAAAGAGCTCTGGGGTGTCTTCTGCCCCCGGGGCCCGGACACTGGTGGTGAATTTATTCTGTCCTATTGTACATGTTTTTTGGTGGTAGGGGAAACCGGAGTACCCGGAGGAAACCTACCGCAGACACGGGGAGAACATGCAAACTCTACACAGAAAGGCCCCGTCCAGGGTGGCCTGAATCCAGGGTGGGAATTGGACCTTCTTGCTGTGAAGCGCGAGCGCTAACGCTAACCGCTGCACCACCGTGCCGCCCGATCAAGGTTGGAGCATCCCGATGCCCTAGGTGATGTTGGGGAGGGGGTGGGTTGCAGTGTTGAGGGTGCTTAGCTGAATTGGAGCGGATGAATAGATGAATGAAAGTGAAGGCTTAAATATGAGATCCTTGCGTTGATTGGTTTAGGCGAAGGAGAGGCTGGGATGCTGATCTGAGTAGGATGATTGGCATTTGTTCCAGCTGGATGACGTTGGCTTTGATAGGCAGAGGCTGAGGTGGAGGTGTGGTTATGGGATGATTGGACGAGTTGATGCAGCTGGATGGCCAGGGGCCTAGATGTTGTGATGAGGGACCCAGCTTGCAAAAGAGTCTTCCATATTGAATTTACGCTTAAGCTTCATTTTTGCTGGACGTTGGACGTTGGAGCAGTCTCTGATCAAGCCCAGGGAATTTCACAGCAAGTCAGCTGTTAGGAGAGGATCTGGTGAATTTTAGAGTAAAACTCTCCCTGCCTTCACAAAAAGTAAACAATAGAGCAAAAGCAGAGACACACATGCATTTTGGTTGTATACATTTTATATATTTATATAATAATATATATATTTTTACTTTTATTAACACAAAACAAATCCTTGACAATCATAGACATACTTACTTAGTTAGCCATACAGAGATGTAGTATTTTTAGAATAAAATACATAATACAAATCCATTGAAATCCATTTGTCATGAATTTGATGGGAGCCAAGACCTGTTACGTCCGCTTCACAACATGGCGCCACCGGAAGTCTATATTATAATATTTTAACATGTTTTTATACGTGTATCTGGTTTATGAGTATTTCTTTTTTTTTTTTTTTTTTGGACTTTTATTATTATTTTCGTTTTTTTATTTGTATTTTTATAAACTTGCCTTGGCTTTCCTTGAGAAACTCAAAAAAAAAACAAACATGGCTGGCGATGTTTGCTTTGTGTAGTTATCTATAAATTGGTTAATCTTTGTCTCCTATCCAGGTAAAACCGAAGACACCAAGGTTTCTGAAAAGGGCAAGGCGTCCTCCAAATCCCCCTGCAGTATCCAGCGGTCTCCGTCGGACGCGGGCAAAAGCAGTGGCGATGAGGGCAAGAAGCCGCCATCTGGCATTGCGCGGCCACCCACCGCCGTCTCATTCGGATACAAGAAGCTCCCCTGTCAATCCAGTACTCTCATCACCTCTAGCGGCGCAACCTTAGCCAGTGGGTCTGCCACTTTAGGCAAAACCCCCAAGTCGCAAACCTCTCTGAGCAAAGGCACAGACATCGTGGGCGTGCGAAAAACAAGCCTGGATGAATCGCAACATCAGGACGATGCCATTTTGATAACTTGTGGGGGCTCCAAGGTTTCGTTGCAATACCGTTCACTACCAAGACCGGCAAAATCCTCCAGTGGGGTTGCGTCCAGGAGTTCGCACCGCTCCAGCTCCAGCAGCATAGAATCGAACTTCAGCGGGAAGTCAGGCGCCAAAAGACGAGACGGCGGTAAAGTCGGCTCAGAACACTCGAGTCCCGTCACCATTACCCAAACGGACAATGGTAAAGGGCCGGAGCAAGACAGCGCGATGGGAGGGCTATTGACATCGCCGAAGTCAAGTCCAACTTCGTCAGGGCAGTCTGGTCTGAGACAGCCGGGGTCCAAGTATCCAGATATCGCCTCACCAACGTTTAGAAGGTGAAACTTTCAAAGTTACATTTCCAGTTCGTTTTGTTGTCTTTCTCTATTGTGTTTTTGTTTAACGTTTGCCTTCAAGATCTCATAGTTAACTGTTGCTCATGTTGGAACATGTTTTGTTTCTTTGTCATTGCATTATTTTCAGAGGCAAATTTATTTCTATTTCTTCCCAGGTGTAGGCAGTTCAGTGCAATAAAAATCAAAAAGTCATCTCGCTACTGTTTCAAATTCACACTCAGTGAAATGCCAAGACAAAATGAAAACGGACAGAAATGTCCACGCACCAATATATAAGTCATTGCACAGTAGCCCGTCAACACCAAACATCCAAACGGTTTAATCTTCTTGACTGAGTGGAAGTTCAAGTCAATGGATTAATAGCTAATAGAGCAGCTTGTGGAAAGTTTCAAAGTTGAAACAGTTGTCGACCATATCAAGTCAAGTGGCGCTTTCAGTGCGCAACAAGTATCTAAAACTAAATAAAATTGACATAGCAATCAAGCTGATGTTTTTTTATAGTGTGGTGTTGTTTTAAATAAATGTGTACATTAACTTTCTAAGCTTAAACACCTACATATCATGAAAAAATATATGCAAACATTTGTCCTCCTCAGTTCTCACAATACCAAATGTTACAGTTCTGTATGTTTCCATTTAAAACTCTACATAAACACAGTTATGCCTACATTAATTATTTCTTTTGCAAATTAGCTTTTTTGTTAAAAGAGCATTCTTGAACTGCTTTAGGCATAAACGTGTTTGAAATAATCACACACATGATTAAAAAACATGAGGAAAATACTTAGAAGTGTCTTAAATGTATATAAATATTGATGTTAACCTAAGGCAGAATTTTAATCGAGTCCCACCATTGATCACTCCCAAGACTTTTGGAGACATGTTTTGTGGACTGACAAGACAAAAGTTCTTGGCAGTTCTAAGGTGCAACGCAACATTTGATACAAAGAAAATGATGGCTTAAGTCAAACATGGAGATAGCAGTGTGTTGGTCTGGGGCTTTATCGTTTCCGGACCTGGCCAACCTGCTTTCATTGATGGAAATTATTAATTCTGCCGTTTACCAGGAAATCCAGGAGGAGAACCTGCCTCTAACAGTTCAATCTATTGTGCTCCTGGGTCATGTAACAGGACAATGATCCCAAACAAATAACCAAATTTATTTTAAAATAACTAACTTATAGTTTTGCAGTGGCCAAGTTGAAGTTTGGACTGAAAATCAATTAATATACTGTGGTGTGACCTGAAACAGGAAATTCATGCACAAAAACCCTCTGCAAAGAAGAGTGAGCTACTTCCTCCTGAGCGATGTGAGAAACTCATCAGCTGCTATCACAAACACTTCATTTCAGTTACTGTTGTAAAGACACAACCAGGTAATGATTTCAGGTACATTTATTTTTTCACAAAGGGTCAGACAGTTTGGATTTTTCTTCCCTTTACCAAAATGTAATAGTCAATTGGAAACTTCATTATGTTGATGTAATAATACCAAGCTGCCATGCTATGTTTACTTTTATAACTAACTCCCCATTGGAATAAAAAAAGGGCGCAGTTACCTTCACGGGGAGTTAGCCGGGGTTCCAGCAAATTCTCAGTCCCTTATGCCTTGTCATACTTCTAATTTTTGAATTCACAAAACAGATGCTTCTCACTCAGAAAAAAATCACAAAATTATGTGCTAAAAGTCCGCAAACTGGCCACCGCAAATTTGGCATTCTCACCTTACACACTTAAGTCCAAACATGTGTTCAGTGTACAACAACACAAATGATCAAGAGATTTGTACTTAATATATTGCAAATATAAGTGCTTAAGTACATTTCTCGGGTTGTTCTGAGATATTTAGGTTTAATGTTTTAGCCCTTATATAGGAATGGGCAATGAAATGGGCAATATATGTCTTTAATACATGGGAGTTGAAGGCACACCAAATGCAAAATTGGACATTGTTTGAAATATCTGAAGTCGAATTTTGGGAAGTAGATAAAACCCTATCATTCTAAAATGGCAAATTACAGATGGAATGATAAAGTTCAATTTGAAAGTGCATGTGAAAATCAATAGATTTCACTGCTACTACAGTTGCTAATTACTAAAATTACTACAATGGCTACTACTAGAGATACTAGTAATTGGAGTAGTAGTATTAGGAACTGTAACAGTGGTAGTAACTGCAGTAGTAGTATTTGTAAAAGTAGTTGCAGTAGTAGTAGTAGTAGTAGTAGTTGTCATAGTATTTGTAGGAGATTCAACACTGTATTTGCTGATAGAATTTATGTTTTTACTCCAAACTCTACAAAAAATGGATATGGTGTATCCAGAAAGGGTCCGGGAACATGAATATGTGGAAAACTTAACTTTGACATAGATACAACCTTATAATTCTAAGGAGACAACATGTTAAAGTTGTCGACAGTAGGACTCTTGAAGTTAGCCACAATGTTCCAGAACGCAAAGCCTACAGAATAATGAACATATCTTTGTCACATTGCACTTTGTAGGACTCCAAAAGTTCACTTTCTTTATGGAGCTTATGCTTGTATTGTCATATCATAGCAGCAACATGGAAGTTATAATGTTACCACGGCATTAGCCCCAAACTAAATGGACTGGCCACTCAGTTTGCTGCTGTTGAATATTCTTTTTCAATTTATTTTGAAAATGTGCATGGAATGTGCATATCCTCTATTCTCTAATTCCAAAAACATGTCCATTGCTCAGCTGATTACCCTCCCCCTGAGCATGTCCAAATTCTCTACCCTCAGATTGTTTGGCTCCAAAGTGAGCAGCAAGGCCAGCTCACCGGGTACCCCTGACTCCGGGAAGTCCCCCTCAACTCTGGGCAGCCCCCATGGCACCCTGGCCCATCAGCCCAGCCTGAACTCGCCGTTGTCGGGCACGGGCAGCCTGAGCAGCAGCCCTCTGTACGGCAGGAGCCTGGAGCTGTGCAGCGACTCCTCCGGCCTGTCCCTGCCCTCAGCCAGCCGCGCCTGGAACAGCAAAGACAGGCTGAGCTGCCAGAGCATGAGCAGCCTGCACACCAGCTCCGAGTCCATAGACCTGGGACCCAACCCGGGTCCCAAAGTGTCCTGCACTGGCAGTGTCAAGTCCACCCTGTCCGAGGGGTGAGTAAGGCAGTGTGTCTGGACTGTTGTTTAATTTGAGGACGGCAGCATAGGTTAGAATAGGACTTTAATGTGTTTGCAAAAGTAAGGCGAGATAACAAGGACAAAGAAATGTATGACAAGTTTTCTGTCATTTTTTGTTTTAATATAAAAAGTAATTTTAGGCATAAAAATGATCAATATTGTTAATATTGTAGTGACAAAATCTAAAAATAACAGATTGAGCCAGGTTTAAATGTATAGTTTTTGTTGGTATATTAGTTACAAAAATCTTTTCAGAAGGGATTTTGGATATCTTAAATAAGGTATTTCTGAGTTAACCTGACAAGAGCCTAATTGGTATTCCAATAACATTACCACTGATATCAATCTGGGATTGCTACAGAGCAAATCTTTCAGGGAGAGGACACACATTTGGAGCAACATTTACTGCTGATGGAACAGGCATAATGAAATCTATTAAATATTTTGTTCTAAAAAATTGTAGGCGCATACCTTATGCTTTTTCATCGTTGTTGTTAATTAGTGTCCATTTGCTCAAAAACATTTTTGGTTTAGAGTCAAAACGTTAGGTGAGAGCATGGATTTTTGTGTGTTTGCTAACTCACCAATACCGAGAGAACACAGCAGGCAGGAAAGTTAGCTATTAGGGAGAAAATGTGTAAAAAATCAAATTTGGCCTTGTTTTCTTGGGGTTCAAATTTTAATAAATCAGGCTGAAAATTAGATATTAACAAACCCCTCTCAGAAATGCATATTTTGAAGTACAAGACTAGACATTTTGGAATGTGTAGGAGCTATTAAAGTGCAGATGCCAAAACGTCATTCGCAAATGACACTCTGAATATGTTGTACGTCTTGTTCATATATTTTTGATGCGCTCAAAATTGACTTGAGGCTGACCTAAATGTGTCAACATTTGTGAATAAATATGCATTTGAAGGCGGGTGTAGTGACTTTCTGGTATACTTCATGCAATCCATGAAAAAATAAAATAAGCACTGTAAAGGGAGAGTTTGGCCTGTTCTTCCTCTGACATCAAAACTAAGATATTAGGAGTAAACTAGAAAAAAATCCCAACATTGACTGCTGCATGAAAAATTTTTTTAAAAGGTTTAATAGTGTGTTTAAGTGAGGTTTTGTCCTGTGCTCTTTGTAAATGTCATTCATTAATTTGTCATTTGTGTTAAATGTGATGATTCTTTCTCATTATGCATATCTGCAAAAAAATCTACAAGAAATAAAATGACTTGAATTGATTATATTTTGAGTAGTTTAGACTTGTTTAGCCCACTTAAAATAATCCAACCTTTAAAAGTAATGGGTATCATGTGAAATTGACTGCTGCAAAAGCGTTACATCTGCTGCTTCCAATCGCAGCCTCTCCTCAGCTTTTCCTCCCTTTCTTCAAGTTGCAGCCTGATCAAACTTGTAAACTCTGAGATTATCAAAGTGGTCCGAGTTCAGATACAGATGAAGACATCAATGGTGGCTCCAGTGGAAAAGTGTTACTATCAATAAAAGATTAACAAAATTACTGCCTCAGTCAAGTAAAGCTTGTTTGGAAATGACAGCAACTCAACCACGAAGTGGTAGGCCATGTAAACTGATTGAGCAGGGTCAGCGGATGCTGAAGCGAATAGTGTGAAGAGGTCGCCAACCTTCTGCAGAGTCAATCATTACAGATCTCCAAACTTCATGTGGCCTTCGGATGAGCTCAATCAGTGCGCAGAGAGCTTCATAGAATGGGTTTCCATGGTCAAGCAGCTGCATCCAAGCTATTTCCTGTTAGTAGTAAGTAGTAAAAAGCAAGTTAAAAAAAAAAGAGCTTTGTTTTACCATGTTACAACATTGCTCTGTCTTAGAAGATAGTGCTCAAGATGTTTTGGATGCATGATACCCACACCTTGATAGAACAGTCTGAAATATACCTAAAATAATAAATTAAACCAAATTTACTCAAAACTTCTCCACTCAAAATTCAGAATTCAAGTCATGCTAAATTGTGCAAATGCTCATTTTTTGCAGTTACTGTGATGTCCATCTAATCCATTCATCCTTGTTTTAACAGTATGCCCCTGGACCGCAACACGCTGCCCAAAAAGGGACTCAGGTACACCAGCATCTACGCTCCTCTCTGTGAACAATAAGAAAGGACATGCACATTGGCTTGAGTTGTGTTGCATTAAGGCCAAACTTTGGATCCATGATGTTTGTGTGTGGAGCATGGACTGATGGCATGAAGGTGGCAAAACATGTGGTTATCTTAAGCAGCAAATCTAAATAGCTCAAAAAGGACAATCTAATACTTTGGGCTGATTATATAGGTGCATTAACATTTTATTAACAGATGGAAGTAAATGTTCTCTGTAAATTGAGGCCATTTGCCTAATAGATAAAGGCCGCAACACATCATACTGGTCTAAGCAAAGGGGAAGGACACTTGTTATGGCAATCATAATTTTTCATTCTTTTAATAAGTATTTTGGTGAACGATAAGCTGATTTAACACATACAAATAATGGTGAGTCAAAACTAGAGATGAGATGATATTGAAATTTTGTCTCATGATTATCTTGGACAAAATAATTGTAATTAACAATCCGTTTGTGTAGGCCCTCAGTCGTCCAGGTAGTGGTCATTGTAGAAAAAACCCGTCCAGTGGAAGATTTAATTTTTTTCTACAATGTAATTAACAATTTTATGATAATTAAAAAGAAATGTATTTTGGTTAATTTTCCTATGAGCTATTTTTGCTTTACTAGTCATAGTTAACCAAATCTACGTAGATTAGGGTTAAATGTTTTTATATTTCATTACTAATTGGTGCACAAAAGAAACGACAGCTATTAATCTGACTTGAGAAATATGTTTATGTTAATGGGAAAAGGATGGAGAGGGACAGTAGCTCCAAAGCTTTAAGTTGGAGATTCCTGTTAAAGGCTCCTGTTTCATTATGAAAAGGGCTGGTCTTGGACAAATCGCTGATGGCAGATAGCAGTTAAGCAGACAAAACAGACTTGAACAAAATCCGAGAAAGTATTTGTACTCTCTGCACTGATGCCATCATTTAGAGTGGAAACAAGACTTCGGCAGTGTCGTGCTGTCATACCTGAACTGATTGTGCTTCAGCTGTGCGCATTACGGTATTTACATAGCTATGTGTTCTGGAGCCATATTATTTCAGCGACTATCTTCATAAGTGATGATCTCGATGATGACAAAATGCTATGATTATTATCATCCCATTCAAAGTCAAAATCACAACCTTGTGAATGTTCTGAAAGAGAAGCCCACTAGATGCTAAAAATCCGCATTGAAAGCTAACTGTCAGCATGTAGCTGGGAGCTAACATTACCATTGTGGTTAGCATTCCCTGTTAATGTGCAATTTTGCACATCACCACTGTGCTCCCCTTGATGTCTCCATATCTGTATTAGGGAGAAAAGACATCCATTCAGGATGTGTTAAAGTAGAGGTAGAGTTGAAGTGAATGAAATAATAGTTTTTATCTATCTGTTTTCTCTGCAGCTTCCAAGGTGGCCATTTATGGGCATTTCAAAAAAAATCCATCTGTATCTATAGATTTCAACATGTAAAAATCATGTTTTTAATTTGTATGGATATTGCTGCTATAGGTACTCCACACTGTTGAATGCATCTTGGTTTTAGTGTGTATTTGACCATGTTTTCTGGTGACCCTCTGTGTGTATGTGGTTTGTGTGGTTCCTTTCCAACACGGTTGCCTCTGTTCATCCAGGATCAATTATTTTTAGTGTTTCTGCTTTATAGACCATTCTTGTGACCAGTCATCTGACTTTTGATTTTATTTGGTTGGTCAATCCGCTGGTTGGAACTCTGCATTTAAAATAAATGCATCGCAGAATGGGGGAAAAAAGTTCCAACTGAGCTAAAATTATAATGAAACTAACCTAGAAATGTTTCAGCATAATTTTAGCCCAGTTTGAGGATTTTTTTTCCATCATCACCTGACTGAGTATGGTCTATAACAGGGGTTGGGAACCTTTTTTAGCTGGGAGAGCAAAAAAAACGCTATACAATCATTTTAAACAAGCCCAAAAATTATAAGTGCATGAAATAATTACGCTTCAACGCAATCTTGAACATGTGCAATAAAAAATATAGTGTTGTGGAGAAAAGAAAAGAGACACAAGCTAGTTCCTAGTGAGTCAACTTTATTCTCTCACAGCATTAATCAATCAATGGCTCTACACATTACATTCAGGTCACAAAGCCCCACAGCATGTGAGAACCGCTATGTACCACCAGAATGTATGAATTCAAATGCACAAGAATGTTATTTTAACATTGTGATTTCTGGAATATCAATTATTTTCTACTTATTGTGTTAAGAAATATCAGCTAAGATTTATCTGACAGCCACATCAAAAGAGCCACATCTGTCTCCCGAGCCATAGGTTCCTGACCCCTGGTCTATAGAACCTACTCCGTAGTTACGCAGACAAACCTACCGAAAATCTTAAAAAGCAAATAACGATCCTGAAGCGTCCTAGTGGCAACTGTCATTGGTAAGTTAAGACATCATTCATATAGCCACTAAAAGTTCAAAAACACACTAAAATTAAGTTTTACTGCACCTTCAAAGTAGTGGTATAAAAAATTGTGAAATGTGAATTGTGAAATCCCAGGCCTGTCTACACTACAGCATGAGACATTGCCCATTGGATGTTCCACTCTCTAGACCCTCTGCACTTCCCTTCGGTCGCGCTGCTGTATCGCCTTGTCACACATTTTCCCGGGGCTCGGGCGCAAAGATTCCATTACAGCGAGCTGGTTCAGATGTGACTGTGGCAGTAATAGGGTTTCCGTAAGTCGGCCCGCACCAATGCAAAACCCAATTATGATCCTCGATGGATTAAATATGGCCGGTTGTGGCGTACGCGAAAAGAGGCAGTCTTCTGTCTGTCTGTCTGCTGAGATGAGGGGCCGGCACATGAATGGGAATGACCATGGACCGTCTGGAGTTATGAAATTGTGAGAGGAGGCGAGCGATAGAGAGGAAAGAGAAAGGAAGGAAGTCAGAAGGAGGGAGAATGTGATCGAGAGAGGAAGAGAGTTACAGTGGGGTGCGACATTTTAGGCAACCATGTTAATTTTCATGATTTTCTTTTTATAAATCATTGGTTCTTTGGATAAAAAAATGCAGTTAAATACATGACATAGGAGACAACAAAATTAGGGAGGGGCATAAATGTAAGCACTGTTGTCATTTTATTGATTTCAAAACCTTTAGAACTAATTGTTGGAACTCAAAATTGGTTTGGTCAGCTCATTGACTCTTGACCTT
>JAADKR020000001.1:16532538-16543506 GCA_011763505.2 Lythrypnus dalli
TTGTTTGGGAACAGATAGACATGTTTATCCACTCCCAACACCTGGCGGCTGAGTTATGTCCTCAAAGGGATCAGAGGTCACAATAATACATTTCTTTGAGTTTGTCCTGAAATGAACTTCTTCAAAAGTACACTCAAAGGCACAAACAGTTTTCTCCTATCAGTCACCCATCCTCTAGTGAGCTGCATTTGGCGGACAGATGGTCTTAAGTTTTTCTGCAAAATGTCTTGATTCAATTGGGAATTTATTTTTTTGTTGATGACAGCAATCGTCCAGGCCCTGAGGCAGCAAAGCAGCCCCAAACCAGGACACCCCCTCCACCATATTTAACATGTGGGATGAGGTTTTCATGTTGATGTGCTGTGCCTTTTTTCTCCACACATAACGTTGTGTGTTCCTTCCAAACAACTCAGTTTTGTCAGCAGTGCTGTGGAACATCCAGGTGCTCTTTTGCAAACGTGCAGCAATGTTTTTTCTTTGACAGCAGGGGCTTCCACTATGGTGTCCTCCCATAAACTCCATTCTTGTTTAATGTTTTACTTACTGTAGATTAGTCAACACAAATGTTAGCCTGTGCCGGAGATTTTTGCAAGGCTTTAGCTGACACTACAGGATTCTTTTTCACCTCATTGAGCATTCTGCGCTGTGCTCTTGTGGTCATCTTTAAAGGACGACCTCGCCTAGGGAGAGTAGCAACAGTGCTGAACTTTCTCCATTTGTAGACAATCTGTCTTATTGTAGACACGTGAACATCGAGGCTTTTAGAGACTCTTTTGTAACCCTTTCCAGCTTCATGTAAGTCAACAATTCTTGATCCTCGGTCTTTTGAGAACTCTTGTGTGCAAGCCATGGTTCACATCAAGCAATGCGTCTTTAAAACGGCTAACTCAAAATTGGTGTGTGTTTTTACAGGGCAGGGCAGCTTTAACCAACACCTGCAATTTCATAACATTGATTGGACTTCAGGTTGGGTGACACCCTGTTTCAATTAGGTCTTGGAGAAGTCCTTAGCCTAGGGGTTCACTTATTTTTCCACCCTGCACTGTGAATGTTTACATCTTGTGTTCAATAAAACAATGAAAACATATATTTTTTGTGCAGTATTAGTTTAAGCGGAATGTGTTTGTCTATTGTTGTGACTTAGATGAAGATCAGAACACATTTTATGCCCAATTCATACAAAAACAAGATTTTTTAGCAGCATATTGGGGCAAAAGAACTCCTAGTAATAGCCAGGAATCAGGGGTGGTGCCCCGGTGGGGGGCCCAGGGGGTCGAAGCCCCACTGAAGCTTATGCATTATGGGCTTATAAAGGGCCTTTTTTGGCGGTTTAAATCAGAATCAGAATTCGCTTTGTTGCCATTGTTAATGAGGAGTTTACAAACGAGGAATGTTTTGCAGTCCATCCGTGCAACATGAAACATGAATTAGGATAAATAATAGAATCTCTATAAGCATGCAGTAAAACTAGGCTAAAAATAAAAGTATATACACTAAAGAATAAGGTAACCAAGTGGATCTAAAAAAAATATATATAAAATAACACAGAAACAGCAGGGTGTACAAATATGCATTAGCAGCAATGGGGCATAATGGCATAGTGCAAATAAAGCAGTGCAAATGGCATGTTTTATTTATTAAGTGTTTATGAGTCTTATGGCAGAGAGCAAGAAACTGTTCTTGTGGCGAGAGGGTCTGGTCCGAATGTCATCCCCAAACTTGATTAGTTTAACGGACTGATGGCTGGAGGTGCAGCAGTTGGTGTACAGGGAGAAGAGCCAGGGGGAAAGAACGGTGGTCCCCCACTGGTGCACGGACCACTGGTGCTGATGGTCCGTGTGTTCCAGATAGTTGCCCCCAGTTCCATCAGGAAGTCAGTGATCCATCTGCAGAGGGAGTCTGGCACGTTGAGCTGGTGCAGCTTGTCCTGGAGCAGACTTGGTAGGATGGTGATAAAGGCAGAGCTGAAATCCACAAACAGGATCCTGGCGTAGATTCCTGGGGAGTCCAGATGCTGCAGGATGAAGTGGAGGGCCAGGTTGACCGCATCGTCTATACAGCTCTGTAGGCGAACTGCAGCGAGTCCATGATGGGGAAGTGATGGTCTCGAGGTCGTGCAGGACTATGCTTTCAAACGACTTCATGACTACAGATGTCAGCGCCACCGGTCTTTGGTCATTTAGTCCTGTGATCCTTGGTTTCTTGGAGACAGGAACAATGGTTAAGGATTTGAAGCAGCCCGGCACATGGCATGACTCGAGGGAGTTGTTAAAAATGTGTGTAAAGACAGGAGACAGTTCATTGGCACAATATTTCAGGGTGGAGGGAGGAACACCATCATGGCTCGCAGCTTTGCTGGTGTTCAGTTTCCAGAACGTCCTTGCACATCCTTATCCCTGATGCAAAGGGCAGGGGAGGAAGGAGGGGGTGTCAGTGGTGGTCTATGATGAAGTGGCCACAACGGTGTGGGGGGAGGAGGGGTTGACTGTAGAGTCCGTAGAGGTTTCAACGGCTGGAAGACGATCGAAATGACAGTTGTGGGATTTCAGTCTCTGGCTGGTTTGTAGTCCATAAAGAGCTCGCATTCCACGCCACACTGAGGCGTAGTCTCTTGAAACAAATTGCTGTTGGAGTCGGTTTGTATACGCAGATTTAGCCTTCTTCATCTCCCTGCTAAACCTGTATTTTGCCTCCTTGTAGCTGTTCCTGTCTTCGCTTCTGCGTGCTGCCTCTTTCTCTTGCCAAAACTGACTGAGCTTCGATGTGAATCAGGGCTTGTCATTAGCATAACTCTATACCCTGGTGCGCGTTGGTAGTATTTGCTCCTCATTGAATTTATTATATGAGGTCACAGTTAAAGTGCTTTGAGAGTCTAAAGCAAGTAGAAAGGAGCTATATAAAATGTGATCACAGTGTCGTGTACTTGTCCAGGTTCTCTGTAGCAGCCCTGAACGCCTCCCAGTTCGTAGTCTCCAGTCACGTGCGGAGCTCCTCCATAGCCTCACTGGTGCAGATCTTAGATGTGCTTGCCGCAGGCTTTGCAAGCTTCAGTCTCGGTTTGTATGTGGGAATGCGATGGACCATCATGTTGTCTGATAGTCCGAGTGTAGCACGGGGCACAGCGCGATAGGCTCCGCCCACTGTAGTGTAACAATGATCCGAGGTGTTCTCTCTTGTTGGGCATTTGATAAACTGTCTATATTTGGGTAGTTCCTGTCTAAGATTTTCCTTGTCACCAAGTCACCAAGTATTACAACGAAGGCATGAGGGAAGTCCATTGGATATGAAAAACATGATCCACAAGAGCACACGTTGAGCCTCACGCACGTCCGCGGCCAGTGGAATATAAACAGCCGTCCACCATGATGAATGGCGGGCGGCTGTTAACAGAAACTTGGCTTCAGCTTGAATGAAACTAACCCACCTAGTTATGCAAATTTCCAGGCTGCGAGAACTACAGTTTGAGGTGGAGGTGTAACAGTGATATCACATTCTTCTCTTGCTCTTAAACCCAAAACCAAGTTAGAGTTTAATTCATTTGAAAGCCTCACACTGTCACTTACATTTTCCAATTTGGGGAATTCAAAAATCAGTTTTACTTATTACTGTTTATTGGCCTCCCAGGTCCTTTTCTGACTTTTTAACAGAGTTCTCTGAGTTTTTATCTAATTTATTGCTAGAATGGAATGCATTTGTGATAGTTGGTGATTTTAACATTTATGTCGACAATACCAGTGATTGTCTCAGCAATGCATTCAATGCCTTACTTGGTGGGGTGGGATTCACTCAAAATGAGAAGAAACCTACTCATTGCCACAAGCACACCGTGGATCTTGTTTTATCCTATAGGATTGATATTTCCGATTTAAATGTTCTTTCTCAGAATCCCCTTCTCTCAGACCATTATTTGATCACTTTTAAGTTTCTACTTGAAGACCATATCGTTCCTAAGGAGAATATTCTTATGAAATGGACACTATCTGAAAAATGTGTTGAGGTACAAAGAAATGATCCAATCAGCATCCACGGCTATGCCATGTGACTATACAAATCGTAAATGACCTATAAGCTCTGATGACAGTGATCAGATAGTTGATAGTGCTAAGCACTCACTAAAAATCACTCTTTATGCGGTAGCTCCACTTAAACGGAGGGTTGTTAGCCCAAGACGTGTTGCTCCATGGTTTAATGATGAAACTCGTGCGCTTAACCGAAAAATTTGTAAATTAGAGCAGTTATAGCGCAGTTTTAGCTCTGCAATCTCGAGCAAATTGGAAAAGCAGTTTACTTTCCTACAAGCATGCGTAAAGCCAAAACTAAGAACTAAGACAACCCCAGGTTTCTGTTTAACACAGTAGCTCGTTTAACTAACAGCCATGATGCGTTAGACCCCTCTATCCCAATGACTCTCAGCTGTGATGACTTTCTTAAATTCTTTAATAATAAAATCTTAACCATCAGAGACAAAATTAATGAAATGCTCCCCACTATTAGCCCTGAGAAAATTCTAAGTTTATAATCAGTCTCTTCTAATACTTTGGATTGTAAATCACCTAAAAGCTCTGGTAACAGCAATCAGTTCATTGACAGTGCTATGCACTTACTAAAAATCCCTATTGTAAGTACCAGCATCGGAGCGCCCTAGGGAACTGTGCTATCCCCTTATTTACCTTCCACACATCTAACTTGGGCAGCTTAGTCGCCATCTTCAGGACAATAGTTTATTTGAAAAATTTCAGTCGGGATTTAGAGCTCATCATAGAACCAAGACTGCTTTACTCAGGGTTACTAATGACTTGTATTTAGCTGATGACTCTGGACAAATTTCAATACTGGTTTTGTTAGACTTCTGACACAATCGACCACAATATTGTCCTGCGAAGATCAGAATGTGATGTTTGCATTAGAGGAAAAGCTCTCTGCTGGTTTAAATCTTATTTATCAGATCGGTACCAATTTATTAGTGTAAACCAAGAGTCCTCAACGCGTTCCAAAGTCTGCCATGGAGTGTCTCAAGGATCTGTACTCGGGCCAATTTTATTCATGCTTACCATTGCTCCCATTGGGTAACATCATCAGAAAACATGCTTAATGTTCATTGTTTTACGGATGATACACAGCTGATACACATCATTTAAACAAGGTCAAATGGATCAAATAGAGATGCTTAGTGCTTGTGTACTTGACATTAAGAATTGGATGACTGTGAACTACCACTTGACAATGTTAGTGTATCCTCTCATTCTACTGTCAGAAACCAGGCCTGTCAAACTGCAATTTTCACTTACACACCATTGCTAAAATAAGAAATATTTTGCCTAAATGTGATGCGGAAAAGCTCTTTCATGTATTTGTTTCATCAAGGCTGGACTATTGCAACTCCCTGCTCGCTGCATGCCCAAAAAGTTCTCTGTGAAGTTTTCAACTTGTTCAAAATGCAGCTGCAAGATTATTACCTAAGAGAAATAGGAGGGATCACATTACTCCTGTGCTCAAGTCTATCAATTGGCTTCCTGTTGAGTTTAGAATTCAATTCAAAATCCTTCTCCTCACCAGCCGGGTCACCCTTATAACCCCTTGAGGCAACGCGTGTTGTGATATCGGGCTATCCAAAACTAACTTGATTGATTGATGAATGAGACGAATTCATGGTGGTTTACAGGTAATGAAGAGGTATTCCAAAGCAGGAGAGCAGTGGCGAGAGATCACTGCTACATCGGTGCACCAGTTGTTGTTAATGTAGAAGCAGGTTCCCCCTCCTCTGGTTTTCCCCCTAGAGCTCCACGTCCCGCTCTGCGCGCAGTAGCTGAAAGCCCTCCAGGTGTAGCGCGCTGTTGGGATCTGTCCGCAGAACCACGTCTCCCTGAAGCACAGAACACAAGAGGAGAAGTCCCTGTTTCTATTCATCAGCATCGGCAGGCCGTCAATCTTGTAGCTGAGGGAATGCACATTGGAGAGGAAGACGCTTAAGACGTTGAATAGCCCTGTCTACATGTCCCAGTCATTCGTTTGACATATTAGAACATAGATGTTAAAAGGTTATTTTGTGCTGAAAACTGCCATTTGTGTGCATCCATCTACATGTGAAAAATGGGTACTGCATTTGAATTTCCATTTCATCGTCTGATTAGCTCTGGTGTTTTATTTGATGACACCATGCGATTCTGACGTCATCAGAATTAGAACCGTTTTTATACCACTGTCGGGTATAATAGCGGCTCGTCACGCATCAGCCCTCGGAGCAAGTTGAAAGAGGAATAGCGAACATTTTGGGCACCTTTTATATCAATTTTCAGGTTCGGGATTTATTAGCATAGCATGCTGAACTCCCACCTCCTCGTAAGCCCAATAGTCCTCCATGCAGCGCACCCTTGAAGCGTGGTTTTCAAATGTTTGTGAGGGGCGGAGACAGCGTCTGACAGGGGGTGAGTTGGTCAAAATAACTGTCAAATCATGAGCACAAAACAAGAGTTATGGGCTTAGTTTTTGAGACGAGCAGGATCAACCAAGTAGCCATGTGCAATTTAACCTTTCTTTAAAAAAAATAATAAATACAAAATTTCATGAGCCTTAGCAAAAACACAAACTCCCTGAGCAATCCCATGGAACACTGTGAGTGACATCAGACGTGCACACTGTGACTAGTGTGACCTCTACAGTGGGAGATTCAGTGGTCCTTCCTCAGATTTATTTAAAAAAAAGATGCTTTCATGTGTTCTGATATCATTTAGAAACAATATTTGAACTCCTTCATTGTCAAAAAACTTTAAGAACATTATAGTTTGTTATTATGCTATTGAATGTATTCACTTTATTTTTGTACATTCCATATGCTGCAAAGGATAAATAATAAAGTTACTCTTCTGTAACATTGATTGTAACAGTTGTTAATTTACAAACTCATTGGTTAAAAGGCAGCCTAATCCTCTTGACCCCCTTCAAGTAATTCTGTAATTCCCTGGTTTGCCCATTTTAGAGTGACCGCCCTTGATACCTGTTGGCAGTTTTTTGGAATCTGGCTCTGACATTCAAGCCACCGCTTCAGTTCTGGCAACCGATAATTAGCTGGGTATATATCGAGAAAAGCTCCAGGTACGTCTTTCTTCCTCAAAACTACCTCCTACATTTTGCCTTTCTCGATTTATAGTATAATTAACATTTTCACACAGGGTTTCTGTCTAAACAGCAACATCTAAGCTTTGATCTGAGTATTTCCAACGGCAACATATAGTTTGTTGTCTAGCTTAAGTACCCAGTAGCACTTGCGTGGTTAAATTTTGGCGTCAACCGTAAAGTCTGCTATTTGGAATAAAATGTTATATATATAATACTTTTGCACTGTGATGAACTGAACTATGGGCTCTGCACCATGAACCGAACCGAACCGTGAGATTGCTGAACCGTTACACCCCTAGAATTCTGTGATGTCAGGTGGGAAGTTATTCAGAAATTTGATGAATTGACTCAGAATGACCCTGATCAAAGACAAAACTTTGTTTTAAAATAATGTTTAGTTTTTAAATCATTAAATCATTTCACTTGGCCAAACCTGAAGCTGCCTTGAATCGAACAATAACAGTCGGGTGCACTGCCAGAAAAAAATGGAAGAGTAAATTAAATCCTCTGCTTAACAAACGTCTCTTACTCTTTCCAGGTAATGGTCTCCCGATGCGCTACCTCCGGCTCCTGGCCCCACCCCTGCAGCTCCTGTCCGCGACCATGTGGCAGGTCGTGCAGCAGGGCCTTGTCTCACATTATGGGATGCTGGAGGAGTTCATTACCATGGTGACGGAAATGGTCCCTGAACTCATGAGCTACGACCAGAGAGCGCAGCTGATCCTGGGGTTGCGGGCCAGGGTCAGTGACACATGCACTCCACTGCTGTTTCAAACACGTTTCACTCTTGTTCTGACACCTACCTACATTTGATTGCCAGGGATTACAGCGAACCACAAAGCAGCACACCTGTCTCAACTTACTCCACAAAGTTTAAGAGATGTTGGTGGGTTTGTGAGAGAGGAGAGATCTATTAGCGAGTTGTTGACAATGATCTTGTGAGACATTGATTTTATGATGATAGTTGGTTTGTAAGGCTAGTTTAGACCACAGATTAGATATACTGTAAACTTACGTTGACACAAAGCCAAGCTTAGGTCCATATAAAAGACCCACAGCATAACTGTCCATGCCACCATTGACGTGGGAAAATATCTTCATTACCCCTATTATCCCCGCACCGCAGACCCTCTGATGTATTGGACAGAGGCAGCAGTCATTTTATCAGTTTATTAACTTTCTAAAAAAATTCTACAAAAATGCCACCAGTGTTTCTTGTGAAAGGGTCTTTTCAAAAGCAGGGGAGGTGATCAGTAAAAAGCGAAACCGACTGCGTCCCTCCACAGCTGAGAAAATAATATTTTTAAATTAAAACCTAACCTTGCAATCTGAATATTGCATATTCCTGGGGGTTTATTTAATTTAATTTGTAAAATTAATTAATATTAAAATTAATTAACAACATTGAATTGCACACGCACACATGAACTGTCACAAGTCAAGTGTTTTGCCTCACCAAAACTAACAAAATCCTTGTCTGCCCCCTAAACAACAAGCACAAAGAAATTAAAACTCAAAGAAATAAAAAATGTGAATCATTTACCACAGATAACTAAGCATAGCCCTAATGACTCACAAAACAGCAAGCTCATAAAATGTGGACTTTTAAACATAAGATCAGTTTCTTCTAAAGCTTTATTTATCAATGACCTAATTGGTGATCATAATATTGACCTTTTCGCTTTAACAGAAACTTGCCTTCAAGATAATTTTGTCAGATTGAATGAGTCTACCCCACCTAGTTATGCAAATTTCCAGGCTGCGAGAACTACAGGTCAAGGTGAAGGTGTAGTAGTGATATCACACTCTTCTCTTGCTCTTAAATCCAAAACCAAGTTCAAGTTTAATTAATTTAAAAGCCTCTCATTGTCCCTTACCTGTCCAAATTGGGGAATTCAAAAAGCAGTTTTACTTATTCTGACTTTTTAACAAAGTTCACTGACTAATTTAGTGCTAGAATGGAATAAAATTGTGATAGTTGGTGATTTTAACATTCATGTCTACAATAACAGTGATTGTCTCAGCAATGCATTCAATGCCTTACTCAAAGGGGTTGGTTTTACTTAAAATGTGAACAAACCTACTCATTGGCACAAGCACCCCCTGGAACTTGTTTTATCCTATGGGATAGATATGATAGATTTAAATGTTCGTCCTCAAAACCCCCTTCTCTCAGACCATTATTTGTCACTTTTAAGCATCTACTTGAAGACTATAACCTCCCTAAGGAGAAAATTCGTATGAAATGGACACTATCTGAAAAATCAGTGTTGAGGTACAAAGAAATGATTCACTCAGCATTTACGGCTATTCCATGTGACTATATAAATAGTAAATGACCTATAAGCTCTGATGACAGTGATCAGATCGTTGATAGTGCTAAGCACTCACTAAAAATCACTCTTTATGCGGTAGCTCCACTTAAACAGAGGGTTGTTAGCCCAAGACGTGTTGCTCCATGTTTTAATGATGAAACTCGTGCGCTTAACCGAAAGACTCGTAAATTAGAGCGGATATAGCACAGTTGTAACTCTGTGCAATCTCGAGCAAATTGGAAAAGCAGTTTACTTTCCTACAAGCATGCCCTGTGTAAAGCCAAAACTAAGAACAAAGACAACCCCAGGTTTCTGTTTAACACAGTAGCTTGTTTAACTAACAGCCATGATGCGTTAGACCCCTCTATCCCAATGACTCTCAGCTGTGATGACTTTCTTAAATTCTTTAATGATAAAATCTTAACCATCAGAGACAAAATTAATGAAATGCTCCCCACTATTAGCCCTGAGAAAAATCAAAGTTTAGAATCAGTCTCTTCTAATGCTTTGGATTGTTTTAAAACAGTTGATGAGGCAGAGATAACGTCAATTATTATGTCTTCAAAAATGTCAACTTGACTTTTGGATCCTATTCCTACTAAGCTTTTTAAAGAAATTCTGACTGTAATCAAATATACAGTCATGAAAATAGCAAACATGTCCTTATAAATGGTTATGTGTCACAGTCCTTTTAAATGTGCAGTAATCAACCACTTCTGAAAAAAGCTAGTCTTGATCCTGACACTTTAGCCAACTATAGACCCATATAAAATATGCCTTTTCTTTCAAAAGTTCTTGAAGGAGTGGTTGTTAGGCAGCTTTGTCGCCATCTTCAGAACAATGGTACTATGATGAGTTCTGTGTCCTGACTGAAACTTTTCAAATAAACTGAGACTGCTTTACTCAGGGTTACTCATGACTTGCTTGTAGCTGCTGACTCTGGACAAATTTCAATATTGGTTTTGTTAGACCTCAGCGCAGCCTTTGACACAATCGACCACAATATTCTCCTGCGAGCGCCCAGGAGGAGCTGCTGTGCGGATGGCACGTGCTACTCCTAGCATCAGAATCACAATTAAAGATATTTTATTAAGTATAAAAAACATGCTTTCCCTTATCATTAATTTTTCCACTCTGAGGTATAAAAATATCTTAATTGTTTTTTATTTATTGAAAAATATCAATTGCACACAAACACATTGGCATTACAATTGACTGCAAACATTGAATGGTCCAAGCAGCAGAATAATCACTCACAATACAAAAATAAATATCATAGTAAATAAATAAACAAGAGGGTCCCTCATCTAAATACAGAAACAGTTGATCCATAAGTTTTAAGACACTTTACATTCCATTTTTTGCAAAAAGGTAACATTACACTTTGAATGTATATAATATAAAATAAAAAATACAGTTGCAAGAAAAAAAAAAAAAATATATATATATATATACCGTATTTTCCGCACTATAAGGCGCACCTAAAAGCCTATAATTTTCTCAAAAAATGACAGTGCGCCTTATAATCCAGTGCGCC
>JAADKR020000001.1:16602024-16612812 GCA_011763505.2 Lythrypnus dalli
AAATGTGTTAGGAGCGCTGAGAATTAAAGCACTCAAGACAAAAAGAGGACCAAATCTGAGAAATTTAGCTTGTAAACTGGAGTCAGTGACAGTATACGAATGGTAGAAGGAACTATGTTGAATTGTGATTTCAAAATGACAAACATCAACCCTTAAAGCTGCACAAAAGACCTCGACTTAAGCAATTCAACGAATCAAAACGGTCACTAATGAAAAGTGTGTCACCATTTTTATATTGCCTGCATTGAGCTTTGACCTCTCTGTCGTTCAGGAAACTCGCGTGGCTCCAAAGAGGCCCGAGCTCGCGCCTCGGCAGCACTTCACAACATCGTGCACAGTCAGCCTGAGGACAAACGAGGACGGCGGGAGATCAGAGTGTTACACCTTCTTGAGCAGATCCGGGTTTATTGCGAAGCCTGTTGGGGCTGGCAAGAAGACAGGAGTACCCCCAGTAAGTACTACTACTACTACTACTACTACAACTACTACTACTGCTACTACAACTACTACTACTACTACTACTACAACTACAAAGCCTGCTGGGGCTGCAAGAAGGTTGCAGTACTGCCAGACTCCAGTTAGTACTTTTTCTCCTACTACTGTACTACTGAGTGGCCTGTTGGGGTTGGCAGGTGGACCGCAGTACAGCCAGCTAGTATTTCTACAGCTAATACAACAACTATAATACTATTGTGAGGCCAGCTGGGGCTAGCAAGACGATCACAATACTGCCAGTGAGTACTACTATCCTGTGGATTCTGAACCTGGTCTAAAGCGGGTCTGAACCTCTTGTTCTAGTGCCGTCTCCAGTGGAACATCAGATCTGTCCTGCAGTGTGTGTCCTGATGAAACTGTCCTTCGACGAGGAGCACCGCCACGCTATGAACCAGCTGGGTATGTACTACTACTACGACTGCCCCTACTACTGCTGCTCCTGCTACTGTTCTTGCTGTTGCTGCTACTGCTAATTGTACTACTGCTGCTACTGTTACTACTATTATTGTTGCTGTTACTGCCACTGCTATTATATTGCGACTACTACTACTACTGCTACAGCAGTCACTACTACTGCTACTCCAGTTACTGTTACCGCTACTACTACTACTTCTACTCCTCAGAGCTCCAGTGTTTTTGTGATTTCTTTGACTAAACGCTCTGCAGAGCAGCTTGTATATGACTCTTCTTCTATTCCTTCAGGAGGTCTTCAGGCCGTCGCAGAGCTGCTGCAGGTCGACTGTGAGATGTTTGGACTCAGCTCCGATCACTACAGCATCACTCTGAGGAGATACGCAGGAATGGCCCTGACCAACCTCACCTTTGGAGATGTGGCCAACAAGGTATGGGGAAGTGCGGATGCAGATGGCGCTGTTCTGGACTTGACGTGTCGTATTGTGAGAGTAATTGTGTGTCGTTGTGCGCAGGCAACTCTGTGCTCCATGAAGGGCTGCATGAGGGCCATGGTCGCGCAGCTCAAGTCTGAGAGTGAGGATCTGCAGCAGGTAATGCTTATAAGTATAAAACAACATGAACTTAACAAAATAATACGCGTTTCTATAAATATAAACGTTGTAAACTAATATCTGCTTCTATAAACATAAATGTTTCTGCTATAAACATTATTACATTTTTCCGGGCGGATGTGATTTGTTTATTGTTGCCTGCAGGTCATAGCCAGCGTGCTGAGGAACCTATCGTGGCGAGCAGATGTGAATTCAAAGAAGACGTTGCGGGAGGTGGGCAGTGTCCGCGCTCTCATGGGCTGCGCTCTACAGGTCCAGAAGGTACGAGCTGCTACAGTTTGAATTCATTGAATTACTTATTCCTCCCGAGTGTCATCTACATGTACAAAGAGTTGTTCCTTTGGCAATGAATTTAAGTCAAACTGACACTGAAGTTCACATCTTTTTAGACCTTTCTCTTTTTTATTTACGACCAAAATATCTTCACATTTTAGTCACAGTTAGTTCAGTTTCTCTCTTTTTTTGCTCATTTTATTCTAATATTTTTGTCCCGTTTTTGCTGCATGCAGGAGTCGACGTTGAAGTCAGTGCTGTCGGCGCTTTGGAACCTCTCTGCACACTGCACGGAGAACAAGGCGGACATTTGCTGTGTGGACGGGGCACTGGCCTTTCTGGTCGGGACTTTAACTCATCGTAGCCACAGCAACACACTCGCCATCATCGAGAGCGGAGGGGGTATCTTGCGCAATGTGTCCAGCCTCATCGCCACCAACCAGGCCCACAGGTAGCTAACCAGTAGTTGTTGCTATAGTACTAGTAGCATTAGTACAGCAGTTGCTGTAGTAGTAGTAGTAGTAGTAACAGTTGTAGCAGTAACTGTAAGAGCAGCAGTAGTAATAGTAAAAATTGTAGTAATAGTAGCAGTAATTGTATTTCTCTCTTGTGTCTTGTAGACAAATTCTTCGTGAACACGGCTGCCTCCCGACGCTGCTGCAGCACCTGAAGTCGCATAGCCTGACGATTGTGTCGAATGCCTGCGGGACGCTGTGGAACTTGTCGGCGCGCGACACTGTGGACCAAGAGACGCTGTGGGAGTTGGGCGCAGTGGGCATGCTTCGTAGCCTCATCCACTCGCGCCACAAGATGATCGCCATGGGCAGCGCCGCCGCCCTGAGAAACCTCATGGCTAACCGGCCTGCACGCTACAAAGACACTAGCGTGCTCTCTCCAGGAGGGGGCGCTCCCTCGCTGCACGCTCGCAAACAGAAGGCACTCTTTGAGGAGCTGGACGCACAGCAGCTGTCAGAGACGTTCGATAACATCGACAACCTCAGCCCCAAAGCGGCGCACCGCAAGAGAGCGAACGGCGCCACTAACACACGCTCCTACGCTAACACGCCCGTACTGTCCAGTCCCAAACGCAGCGAAGAGCTGTACGGCCGCGTGTTTCCGCCTCCCGCACCCGCCTTGCCCAACGTACGTGCTTCCAGTGACAGTCTGAACAGTGTGACGAGCGCCGACGGCTACGGCAACCGTGGCAAAACAAAACCCTCTTCCGACTTTTACACCTCAGACAAAACCAAACCCTCGTCCGACTTCTACACCACAGACGAACATTCCCTCGCCAAGTTCAAACCCTCATCAGATCACTCCTACTCTGACGAACACGCCCTTGCCAAGTTTTGTGGATACCGCAAATACCCCGCTGACCTGGCGCACAAGATCCGCAGCGCTAACCACATGGCAGACGATGATGGGGCGGAACTGGACACACCCATCAACTACAGCCTCAAGTATTCAGATGAGCAGCTGAACTCTGGGCGGCAGAGTCCCAACGCCAACGGCGAGGAAGCGGAGCAACGGCACAAGACCCCACGCTATAGTGCCGCGCCGCCTTTTGATGCTCAGACCGAGCAGCCAATCGACTACAGCCTGAAGTACAGCTCTGAGAGCTCCACCCACAAGTACAGCTCCGAAAACTCTGGCCTGAAATACACATCCGATAGCTCCACCCACAAATACAGCTCTGAGGGCTCCACCCACAAGTACAGCTCAGACAGTGTAGTAGTGAAATATGGCGGGGAAACGCAACGTAAAGATGAATACGGTGCACAATACAGCTCTCAGAAAGAGCCCGCCTCCAAGCTCCGTCCTCTGCAGCCAGCGGCCAATCGCACAGGTCCAAAGAGTAACCAGGAGTCGACGCAAACGTACTGTGTGGAGGACACACCCATCTGTTTCTCCCGTGGCTCCTCTCTGTCCTCGCTGTCGTCTGAGGATGACGAACGCCACGAGGTCATCAAACGCATAGACAGCGGTGAGAGCAGTAACTATGCCACACTGCCCGCGCACGAGCATGAATTGCATGAGGCACACGAGAAGCCCACAATCACGGAGAGGAAAGAGGCAGAGAGTCAGACGGCGGCAGATTCCGGAGCCGTGAATCCTAAACCCAAACGGCATCACCACCATCACCATGCCTCCTCTGGTGTCCGCACACCCAAAAGCCCACCGGAGCCTGCAGCCTATGCCCAGGAGACACCGCTGATGTTCAGCCGCTGTACCTCCGTCAGCTCCTTGGACTCCTTCTGCACCTCCTCCATTGCCTCCTCCGCTCGCTCCTCTGAACGCAGTGGCGTTGCCAGCGGCGTCATCAGCCCCAGTGACTTGCCTGACAGCCCAGGCCAGACCATGCCCCCCAGTCGTGCCAAGACCCCGCCCCCTCCACCTGAGGCCCACAAGGAGGAGGAGCTAACATTGAAGCTACGGGAGGAGGCGGAGTCTAACGATATGCTGCTGCACTTTGCCACTGAGAGCACACCTCACGGCTTCTCCAAAGCCTCCAGTCTGAGCGCACTCAGTGTGGACGAGCCGTTCATCAGCAGTGACCTGGCGGCGGGCGTGCCCCTGACATTGGACGAAGCCAGTGTGGAGGAGGCAGAACCTTTGCTCGAAGGAGAGTCAGACGATGACATCGAGATCCTGGAGGCGTGTATCAACATGGCCATGCCCAAGTCCTCTCGCAAACCCAAGAAACAGTCTACACAGGTCCCGCCCCCCACCGCCACACAGCAAATCAGGAAGCCCAGCCAGCTGCCCGTCTACAAGCTCCACCCCCCTCAGAGCCGTATTCAATCGCAGTCCAGGAAGGACAAACAGGAAGACGAAGTGCAAAGTGAAGACACACCGCGCATTTACTGTGTAGAAGGCACACCCCTCAACTTCTCCACAGCAACGTCCCTTAGTGACCTCACCATCGAGTCTCCGCCTCCTGAGCAAGCCACACCCAATCAGAGACGAAGGACGGGGCTTCCCGAGGGAGAAAACGGTGATGACATTTTGGCCGAATGCATAAGCGCCGCGATGCCCAAGTCCAAGCTTCGCAAACCAACCGCGTCCCTTTTACCTGCCCAGGCCACGCTTCCTCTGGCCATGCCTCCATTAGTCACACCTCCTCTGGCCACCCCTCCTCTGGCTACGCAGCAGAAGAAAAAGCCAACGTCTCCAGTGAAGCCAATGCCACAGCAGAGGCCAGCGCTGAAACACAAACCCTTTACATTTGACTCTCTACGACACTACACACCCATCGAGGGCACGCCCTGCTGCTTCTCCCGCAATGACTCACTCAGTTCGCTCGACTTTGATGACGACGACACCAAAGACACAGACGCCAAGCTGCGAGCGCCGCCAAAGCCTGCTCCTAAACCGAGCGCAAAACTCGCACCGCAGCAGCAACAGCCTGCCGCCATCTTCCCTCAACTTCCGCTTCCTAAACAGGCCCCGTCTCATAAACCCGCACCGCCTCCCAAACAAGGCCCGCCTCCCAAAGCGCCCGACGAGCAGCTGCAGTTTGCCATCGAGGACACGCCCGTCTGTTTTAGCCGCAACTCGTCACTGTCGTCTCTGAGTGACATCGACCACGAGAACAACAACAAGGCCCCTCCCCCCGCAGCCAGCTCCGAGGCCAAACCCGACAAGCCTCGCTCCGCGCCGCACTGCTACATCCCAAAAGCTTTCCATGTGGAGGACACCCCTGTCTGCTTCTCGCGTAACTCATCCCTCTCCTCGCTGTCTATAGACTCAGAGGACGACCTGCTGCAGGAGTGCATAAGCTCGGCCATGCCCAAGAAGAAGAAGAAGGCCCAACCCCCTGCCCCAGAGCAGGACCAGGGCATCCTGGAGGAGGCGGAGCCTGTGCCCCGCAGCCCAGTGTCACCCGATTCTGAGTCATTTGATTGGAAGGCAATTCAGGAAGGTGCAAACGCCATTGTGAGCTCACTAAATGCTGCAGCCTCACTCTCGCGCCAGCCGTCCTCCGACTCTGACTCTGTGCTATCACTGAAGTCTGTGGGCTCGCCCTTCAGACTGCCCCTCCCCCCCAGACCCAACCCCGAGGCAGAATCCGAGGAGCGGCAAGGGGAGGAGCCAGAGGAGCGGCGAGGCGCACGGATCCTGAAGCCTAGCGAGCGCAGTGTGCTGCAGCAGCGGCTCGATAGTGAAGAGAAGGGCGTCAGAGGCGGCAAGAAGGTTTACCGCAGCCTCATCACTGGAAAACCTCGCTCCGAGCCCAGCGCTCGCGGGCGCGCCAAACCCAGGGCAGCCATTGGCCCGAAAGCAGGAAGTGGCACTGAAGGCAGCTCATCGAGAGACTCCACCCCTTCGCGATCCCAGAAACCCAAACCTCCCACCCCTAATGCAAGTCCCGCCTCTAAACCTGCCTCTAATGCAAGTCCCGCCTCTAAACCTGTCCCCAAAGCAAGTCCCGCCTCTAAACCTGCCCCCAATGCAAGTCCTGCCCCTAAACCGACCACAGCCACAAGTCTTGCCGCTAAATCCACCCCCAACGTTTGCCCCACTTCTAAATCCACTTCCAACACAAGTCCCACCCCGAAACCCGCCTTTACCGCTAGTCCCACCCCAAAGCCCGCCTCCAAACCCAAAGCCAGTGGATTACCCCGCAGCGAGTCTGTGCCGCGCTTCGCCACCGCCAAGAAACAGAAGTCAGACATGGAGAAGGCGCGGGAACCGGCAGCACTTGTGCGACAGTCCACCTTCATTAAGGACACGCCCAGTCCCACACTCAAACGGAAACTGGAGGAGGCGCAGACGCAGGGCGCTGTGCTCGACTCCCCGTCTAGCCCCGAGAACCCGCCCCCTTCAAGCCGCTCACTGTCCGAGAACCCGCCCCCTTTGAGCCACTCACTGTCTGAGAACCCACCCCCTTCAAGCCGCTTGCTGTCGGAGAGCCCGGCTTCGCGCTTCAGTCGCACCGGAACGTGGAAACGCGAGAATGGCTCAAGCGCAAAGCAACACGCCACGTCTCTGCCGCGTGTCGGGACGTGGAAACGCACGGGCTCCTCTTCCTCCATTCTCTCTGCCTCCTCTGAGTCCAGCGAGAGAGGGGTGAGCGAGAGGGCTGAGGAGGATGTGACATCACAGCACTCCAGGGGCCGCGGCGAGGACGTGTGGGTGCGGATCGAAGACTGTCCTGTCAACAACCCGCGCTCTGCCTCCTCTTGCTCTGCACGCTCGTCCTCCAACGTCCCTCCTATCATTGAGAGCCCCGCCTCCAGGCTGCCCTCTGGCTCCTCCTCGTCCTGCTCCAACCTGAACCTGCGACGAAGCACTGAGAGCCTCGACGAGCGGCCACCGCGAGCGCAGCCGCGAGGAGCCGTGGCGGCGCGCGTTAGTCCCTTCAATTACACGCCAAGCCCACGCAAGCAGGTCGACAGCAGTACAACTACTACTACTGCGAGCACTACTACTACTACTACTACTACTGCGAGTACAGCTACTGCGAGTACTACTGCCAGCACTGCACGGCCCTCGCTCATCCCTACACCTGTCACTAAGAAACGAGAACCTAAAGGAGAGGGCGGAGCCGGGGGCGGAACAGGCGGGGAGAGGGGCTCCTACATTGTGACCTCCGTGTGACATTTGCGGGCCAAACTTAACATAACCATAGAAATGAGTGATTTGTCCCGAGCGCGTCAACAATGAAGCTGCAACTTTAAGGTTTTAAGGCTGCAGGATTAGTTTAACTCCCTTCAACCTGGAAAACCCAGAAATCCAAAAAAATCTGTAAAATGTAGTATACATGGATAAATGAAAAACTTAAATAATTAATTCTGAAAAACCTAGTTTTCTAGATTTATGCATTTCTTTCTCCCATTTTTTGCTTTTTATTATTATTAGTATTATTTATTTATTTATTTTTACTTTTTGTTTTTTAGTTTTGTTTGATTTAAGTTTTTCATTTATTTTTTACATTTTTCTTTTAGGGTTTTAGTGTAAATAATTTCACTGTGTAAAGGCACTGTTTATACTTTATGCTGTTACATAAAATAAATAAATCAAATTCAGGCCGTTTTAAACAAATGCCTTATTTTCAGATAAAGATGCTACATTTAAAACTTGGTGCATTTTGTCATAAATTGAGTTCTTGCCACAAGTTTCAAATATATATATGCAGCGTCTCGCCTTAAAACCTTGAAGCCAAGTTTCAGAAATTAACTAAAAACAAGGGTCCGTTAAACTGGGAATTTCTTGACTCCAAGAGGGCCGCTGCTGTGTTTGGAAAGACACTGAGGAGTGCTCATGTGTGAGGGACGCAAGGGGGTTTCTGTATGGTTGTAAATATGAAAGTATAAAGTATGCAGTATATGGAGTACATAAACCTGCACATTTTCTTTGGACTGTTTATGTGTCATCACATTTTGAATTTTTAATGTTTTGATTTTTTTATTTTAAACCATGATTTGGGTACACATTTTTCTAGTGTTTAAAGTTGAAATAAAAATAATCACTGGAATTTGAATACATTGACAGTATTAAATAATTAAATGTTCAATGTATTATTACTATGATTCCTCAAATTAAACTGCCTCAAACATCAAACTGACAAATGTACTTTTCAAATTAAGGCTTTGATTTTGAGGCTTGATGAAAATCAAGAGCAAATATTTAAAGGAGACATTTATATTTTCAAAACATTTTGAAAATTGTGTTTGAATTTGCCGGTTTCAAATCAGTCAGTTTAAAATTATACATTTGAAATAATCATTTGTTTAAACCATACATTTGAAATATCTGACATTTGAAATGCAAACATTCAAAGTTTCGATTCTGATGACACAAAAGTCTATCGTTTTGCCTTTAAAAGAGTGCCAAAAATGGTGCTCGTTTAAAGCGCCATTTTGTGGCTCCCTTTTCCAAACCGAATCTTCCAATTCCTTGTCAATTCATCAAATGAACTGAATATCTTCCCACCAGACTGTATTTTTTCAAGGAATTCTGTCACAAAGATACACTTTCCAAAATATGAGGTCTCTAATGTCAATAATTTTATCATAAAAACTCATTGAACAAAGAGCAGTTTAGACAGATTTTTGGCATCATGCGCTGAAAAGCCATTTTTAAACAGTATTATCTAGAAAACTATCTCACCTGTCACTTTTAAAGCTTTCTATGACTAAAAGCCTCCAGACATGGATCGTCAGGGCTGTAGCTCAAGTAGAACCTAGTTTTGTAGGCACTTAAACTTGTCCAAATATTTGCATTGTTGCAAATTTGAAGAGTGCCTGAGCTCCCAGTTTGGCAGATAAAAGACTTCTATCACTTCTGGCTGTATTTCTGGCTGTGTTCGCGTTAACATTCTCCAAAACATGGTCTCTCTTTGGATGATCAGTTTCACATATATTTAGGCTCAAAAATAGAAATAAACACACCTTTGCCAAACTTCAGAGCCATATTCCAAAAAACTGACAACAGGTTTCAGCCTCAAGCTTGTTTTTTTTTTTTTTTTTTTTAATACCAAATTATTGTGTAAATCATAGTAAAACATTTGGAGGGTGTTCTGCCTCGTTTAGTCCCAGTGATTTTTTGAAATCCCAATATCTGTGGGTTTTTGGTATTGCATGTCCTAATAGCCTACCACAGCAGGGAATTCAATTGTGTTTTTTACCTTTTGCCAAAGCCTTGCATGTGACTAAATGCTACTGATAAGTGTAGCTTTACGAAATCATTAAAATGTACCACACTTTTAGTTAAAATAAGTCAGGCAATAAGTCCTTGAATGTGATTTGAGCATGCTGAAAACAGCAACAACAAACATGACATAAAATAACATGAATGACTGCATTGTCACATGTTAAGTATATGCATACAGATTACACAATAAAATCAATAATCTTAATTTGAGCATATAAAGATTTTACATTACACATCCAATTCCTTGGTCACATTAATTTGTCAGTCGCTTTACAAAGTCTCTAATGACGGTCTCTGCTCTTTTGTGTTAATCTTTTTTGATGGCATAAATACGTCCTGTTCCTGTAGAGGGAATGTCAAGTCTTGCACTTGTATGCTGCAGTGGGACAGTGCACAGGTCTTCTCTTCTTGGCTGGACCATGTGGTGCACGATCTGAATCAGTACATCTTCATCTTGTTCTGAATCATCTATGGTTCCTATCCACCATTTCTGATGCCACTACACCATATAATTGCAAGGATCGACGTTGTAAAAGATGAGCACAACAGAGCAGAGATGTTCATTAGAGAATTTGTAAAACAACTGCCAAATTATTGAGACTAAGAAATTGGATGTTTAATGTAAAATCTTTATATGCTTAAATTAAATTTATTTTTGTTATGAATTTGATTATGTAATCTATGTGTCCGTACATACTTAAAGTGTGAGTGTTTGTTCATGGTCTAAGACATAAAAAGCTGCGTTCAGCATATTCAAGCACAAGGACTTATTGCCTTTGTAATTGCAAGTTTGATACATTTGAATGCTTTTGTAAAGCTACATTTTTCTGTCACATTCAAGTCTTTTGTAAAAGATAAGCGCAATTTAATTGCCCTGCTGTGGTGTCTACCACGAGGCTATTAAGACGTGCAATACCAAAAACCGCTACAAAACCCCACAAATATCAGGATTTCAAAAAATCACTGCAACTAAATGAGACAAAACACCCTTACAATTTTTAAAAATGATTTTAACACGAATTTAACCTTCTAAACACAGTAGGTTTGAAGCTGATGCCTGTTGTAAGTTTTTGGAATTTTGCTCTGAAGTTCGGCAAAGATATCAATATCTGAAACTGATCATCCAAGAGAGACCATATTTTGAAGAACGTTGCAGTGAACACCAGAGATGGAGGCAGAAGTGATTGAAGTCTTTAATTTGCAAAACTGGGAGCTCGTGCACTCTTCAAATTTGTGACATGCCAAATTTACTATAGATATACTCTGTAGAACATTTGAAGGCTACAGGTGAGATAGTTTTTGAGATATTTCTGTTTAAATCAGAATCATAATCAGAATT